>CM055123.1:337557896-337913123 GCA_029206835.1 Rana muscosa | reverse complement strand
ATCAGTAGAGGGGAGACACCTTTTTCCCATATTAACTCTAATGCCGCGTACACACGACCGCTTTTCATGTCATGAAAAAAAACGTCGTTTTTCTCGACGTTATTTTTCGTGTTTCCTCTCAAGCCTGCCTTGCCTACACACGATCGTGTAAAAAAATGATCTAGCAAAGCGTGGTGACGTCCAACACGTACGACGGCACTATAAAGGGGAAGTTTCATTCTGTTCGCGCCACCCTTTTGGCTGCTTTTGCTGATTTCGTGTTACCGCGTGTTAGTAAAAGTTTGGGAAGAGACGATTCGCGCTTTTCAGTCTTCGTGCTTTAAAGATCGTTTTCGGGAGTTCAGTTTGTGCTTGTGGGTTTGTATCTGGCTTTCAGTGCGTGTAGTGAGTTCGTAACTGTTTTTGCAGTGCGTTCTTGTCCGCTCGTTACTGTTTTTCAGCTCGTTCTTCATAGGCCTTGCTGTTCTTCAGTGCGTTCTTTTAGTTCGTTCTGATTAGACGACCGTTTTGAAGCCATGTTACGGGTACGTTCTTATCGCCGAGATCGTGCTGTGCTTGCTGCTGGGCTTGTTGCTATGTCCCAGATCCGGTCCATGAACAGGGTGAGGAGGAGTTCTTGGACCAAGAATTGGTTGCTCCAGCGTGACCAATTATGTCATATGCCTCTGCTGCGGGAGATCCGGGAGAATAACCCTGATGACTTCAGGAATTTTCTTAGGATGTCTGACCCCGTTTTTCAGCAGCTCTTGGCTTTGGTGTCCCCCTATATCACCAGGCAGGACACCGTTATGCGGGAAGCCATTACTGCTGAGCAGAGGCTTATCGCCACGTTACGATACCTTGCGACTGGGAGAAGCTTGCAGGACCTCAAGTTCTCGACAGGCATCTCCCCCCAGGCTCTGGGCGTCATTATCCCAGAGACCTGCTCTGCCATTACCCAGGTCCTTCAGGAGGACTATATTAAGGTAAGTTTTCTCCTTTATAAACATCACAATCTATGTTTTTGTATGCTTGCTAATGTATAGTATTTTTTGAACTGTCTCTAATTACCATGATTTGAATATGCTGTGAATGTCCCCTTTGTCCCCCTGCATGGTGTAAGCTTTGAATGTTCCATTTTTTTGGCCTACATGCATATTTGACCAAAAAAAGCTCTCCAGCATTATATCCTGGGCCCAAACACACCTAGCCTAGTCACTCCCCATTTTTTTTTGGCCGCTCCATTGTAGTGCTTAGATTGCCTGAATTCCCCCCCCCCCCTAATTATTATCTTTTGTCTAATCTACCCAAATAAATTACATAGTACTAGAGCTTTTATTTATGATGTCCCCAACTCATCTCAACCCCCCCACCCTATAAGAATTTCACAGGTCCATCAGAGTGGGTGATGTTTTTTGTGCTCATTTTTAGCTCTTATTAAAGCGGAGCTCCATCCTAAATTTTTTTGGTCCGCTCATCGTAACCCTCCCCCGGTGTCAAAATTGTCACCTTTCAGGGGGGAGGGGGGTGAAGATACCTGTTTAAGACAGGTATTTTCACCCACATCCGGGAGTCATCTCTGCGGCAAATCTGCCGGAGCCAAGTCACTTCCCGCAGAATACCCGTAGTGTTCTTGGAAACACTTGTCTCACAGAACACAGAAGGACCAGTCAGAACTGCGCAGCGCTTCTCGTGCATGTGCGATAGGGGACCCGGCAGTGAAGCCGCAAGGCTTCTCTTCCTGGTTCCCTCACCGAGGATGGCAGAGGGGGCAGCAGAGTGACGAGCGATTGTTCGTCCTCTGCTGCGGACGTTGCTGGACTCCAGGACAGGTAAGTGTACAATTAGCAAACCTCTGCAGCTGCTGTAGCTGGAGCTGCTGTGTAATTTGTTATTATTTTGGGTGCGTAGCTCCGCTCTAAAATCCTCCTTACAAATTAATGCTATACTGATGTTTTGCCCAGAGTGTTTTGTGCTAACATGCTTGCAATGTTTAGGTAGCAAAGGATATTAATTTTTTATTTTGCTTTGACTCCACAGTTACCATCGACGCCACAGGAATGGCAGAATGTGACATCTGAGTTTTCTCAGCGGTGGAACTTTCCCAACTGTGGAGGAGCCATTGATGGCAAGCACGTCCGCATCGTGCCACCACCCCATTCTGGATCCTTTTTTTTTAATTATAAAGGCTTCCACAGTATTGTGCTCATGGCGGTGGTGTCTGCCAACTATGAGTTTCTCTATGTTGATGTTGGGAAAAATGGGCGGATGTCTGACGGTGGTGTTTTCGCCCAGACCGAGTTTGCTGACCGGCTTCTTTCAGAGGACCTGGCATTGCCACCTGATGACGAAAATGAACATGGCCTCCCGTTTGTTTTCCTGGCAGATGAGGCGTTTGCGCTTGGACCCCATTTGATGAGGCCTTTTCCACAAAGGTCCCTCACCCCTGAGAGGAGGGTCTTTAATTATCGGCTGGCCAGAGCGCGAAGGGTGGTCGAAAATGCCTTTGGCATCATGGCCAGTCGGTTCCGCCTTTTTCTGACTGCTATAAACATGGCGGAGTATAAATGGAACCATTTGATCATGTGCTGTTGCATACTCCACAATTTTTTACTTAAAAAATCGAACAATTATCTATCTACAGTTGCCCTTCAGGGCACACAGTGCTTGGATGGACCATTGGCAGCCCAGTTAGCTGGCCCTACAGGCTTGGCCCCCCAAAGCGGCCGTGATGTGCGGCAACGCTATTTAGAATATTTTATGGGTAGGGGGGCCATTGCAATGCCTGATCATTTTTAATAAAATTCTTGTCATAATAAAAAAAAAAAATTATGAAAACATCTTGCTTGATTTTCTTTTGTTGTATATATTCTTTCTCCTAGGTCAGTGATGGTGAAGCTTGGCACTCCAGATGTTTTGCAAATCCATTTCCCATGATGCTCAACTCCACTGCAGAGTGCCTGAGCAACATTAGAAATGTAGTTCCAAACCATCTGGGGTGCCAAGGTTCACCATCACTGTCCTAGGTTATACTAGTGCAGTTGTGGTGCCATGTTTTTTCCTAACAAGTAAATTACCATCATTTATAGAGTGTAAACACACACATTTTTTTAGGGGGGGGGGGCAACATTGATATAAGAAGCCACACATTGTTTACTTTTCATAATTTTTTATCGGAATATAAATTTTTCTGGTTTGTATACAAATGTTCTTAAAATTTTGGGGAATTTTAATTTTTTTAATTTTTTTTAGAAAACTCTGTACAAAAATGTACAACACGTACAATCTAACTTTAGAAAAAAAAGAGTCCCCCCCCCCCAAAAAACTAACCCAAACTTTTTTAAAATATCTACAACTTTTAAACACTCCCAAGAATATGTTCAATTTTTTTCAGTCTTTTCTCCATGAGTTTGGTTGTTTGGACCATCTGGAACAGGTTGTCTTTTATGTTTTCAACCTCCCGAGAGCAGACCCTCACTTCTTTCATCACCATCTGGGCAGTGGGTCGGGTGAAGGTTGCTGGGGCCGCAGGCATTAAAGTCCCTTTAATTAGAATAAAAAAAACGTCTTACTAAATATACAGGCCTACATCTATTACCTGAGGCTGTGGTGTATGACACTGACCTGGTGAGTTGCCATTTCCCTCTTCAGCCACATCCTGCGGTTGTGGGTCTTGAGTTGGTGGTGCGGGGTTTGCAGCCTTGTGTATCTTAGCTCTTTGAAGCCCTAGGAGATATAACCCAAAGGTAGACTTGTGTAACTAAATATATTTAGGCCTGAAAGAGGAATATTAATCATTCTTGGGAAGTGTGTTACAATTGTATTTTTGCAATTTTTTTAGAAGATGAACACATGATTGTATCCATTTGCCAAGATGGTAGATTAATCTCTTTTGGTCATGTTTCACACATGGAAACACACCAGGTATCCACTGGATCACCTGTGTGTGACACCATCAAAAGGTTGTTCTTGTGGCCCACACTTGTGCTAATGAGTCCAGATGTGTAAGCAGCTGCTGAGCATACTCTCGTAAACGTACACTGAATCTAGTTACATTAGTTAAATATAATTACCAACACCTACACAAACATGTTTATAATTAATTCTCACATCAACATTTCATGATGTCCTGTTTCATGTTCTTGGGCCCAAGAATCCAACGTGGAAATCCGCGTTCAATAACCCCCAAACGATGTTTTGGGGGAATACAGTGATAACTACATTTGAACATGCCTATTATTCTGAATCATCAAATGTAGTTAACACTGAATCGGACAAAAAGATCGTCTTTTAGTGAACGATTGAACGCGGATTTATACGACTGATGATTCTTGGGACCAAGAACATGAACCCGGACATCTTGAACTGTACTACATACATTCCCGAAAAAGCACATGCAGCACCACGCTATTAATAAAAATAACAGTAAATGTAAATAGACTTACTTTTTTTTGATCACTTTTTTTATTTGTTTATATTGATCCGGCTCACGCAATTTAATGTCCGACCATCGTTTTCGTATCTGTTCCCTCGACCTGCGAACCCCAAAATTACAGAACAGCGTTTTGACAACTTTATCCATGATCTGGGCCTTCACCTTATTTGGATTTTTGTAGGGACCATGTTTCCCGTCATAATCCTCCCTCAGCAATATGGTGACCATATCCACCATCTCCTGAAACGACATGTTAGTTGCTTTATATCTTCGGGGTCTGGGCCTGCCTCCTTCCACACTTTCCACTTCATCTCTGTCATTCGGCGCCATGTTGTCAGTCTCCGTCATTAAGGACGAGCGAGAAGGGGCGGGGAAAGTAGTCTAACGAACGTCAGGGGCGGTAAAGCGTGCGGAGCGTCACGCATGCGCACTGTATATAACGTCTAAAAACATCGTTGAAAGCGACGATCAGTGAGTGGAAGAAAGTCGGAAGCAATGAACGTGGAGATCCCGGGTACGTAACATTTTTCCTACTCGATATGTCGAGGGTTGAGCGGCCCCTAACAGAAAATTTACTGACCGTACAGATCTTTTTTTGGGCTGGGTCCTGGAGCAGAAACATAAACATTCACTGTATGTTCGGGTCCGGTGTTGTGAAATATGCATGTAACTTTGCGCTTGCTTCCCGTGCTGTTAGTACTGGCCCTGCACAAAGTGTCATTTTAGAAGTTGGAACAATCATTTAAAACTCAATTGCGGCTAGAATGACTTCTCGGCTCACGGCAAATGGCAATACATTGAAAAGTCAGTTTTCCAGACCCCAAAAAACGTGGGGGTCCCCCCAAATTCTATTTGCAGGCCCTTCAGATCTGGCAAGGATTTTAAGGGGAACTCCACCCCAAAATCAAGAAAAAAATGGCGTGCAGTCCCCCCAAAAATCCATACCAGACCCTTATCCGAGCACGCAACCTGGCCGGCCGCAGGGGAAGAGGGGGGGACGAGAGAGCGGCCCCCCTCCCTCCTGAACCGTACCAGGCCACATGCCCTCAACATGGGGAGGATGTCCCCATGTTGATGGGGACAAGGGCCTCATCCCCACAACCCTTGCCCGGTGGTTGTGGGGGTCTGCGGGCGGGGGGCTTATCGGAATCTGGAAGACCCCTTTAACAAAGGGGACCCCCAGATCCCGGCCCCCCCCTGTGTGAAATGGTAAGGGGTACATTGTACCTCTACCATTTCACGCAGAAAGTGTACAAAATGTAAAAAAGGACAATAGACGGTTTTTGAATATTCCTTTATTTTATTTATTGGCTTTCTTCCATCTTCTTCTTCCATCTTCTTCCTTCTTCTTTTCTCGATTCGTGTTTCTTCATCCCTCTTCCTCTTCCTCTTCATCTTCCTTCTTCCTTCGGTGTTCTCGTCCGCATCTTGCTATGGCATCTTGCTCCGGCTTCTTCTTTCTCCGACCGCTCCATTTGAATTGGAGGTTCCCGCTGTGTGACGCTTCAGTTCATCAGTTCTCCTCTTGGTCCGCTGACCCCGCCCCCCTCTGACGCACATGGATTTCACGGGGACTTTCCCCGTGCTGTCAGAGGGGGGCGGGGCCACCGGCTCGCAGCGGACCTAGAGGAGAACTGATTAACTTAAGCGTCACACAGCGGCAAACTCAAATTCAAACAGAGCGGCGGGAGAAGAAAGAAGAAGCCAGAGCAAGATGCGGACGAGAAGCCCGAAGCAAGAAGCAAGAAGATGAAGATGAAGATGAAGATGAAGATGAAGATGGAGATGGAGATGAAGATGGAGATGGAGATGGAGATGGAGATGGAGATGGAGATGGAGAGGAAGATGGAGGAAGAAACTCGAATGCAGAAAAGAAGAAGTAAGAAGATGGAAGAAAAATAAAACAAATAATAAAGGAATTGTCCAAAAACGTCTATTGGCATTTTTTAGATTTGGCCAAGTTTTGTGGTGAAATGGTAGGGGTACAATGTACCCCATTACTATTTCACATAGGGGGGGCCTGGATCTGGGGGGCCCCTTTGTTAAAGGGGTCTTCCAGATCCCGATAAGCCCCCCGCCCGCAGACCCCCACAACCACCGGGCAAGGGTTGTGGGGATGAGGCCCTTGTCCCCATCAACATGGGGACATCCTCCCCATGTTGAGGGCATGTGGCCTGGTACGGTTCAGGAGGGAGGGGGGGCCGCTCTCTCGTCCCCCCCTCTTCCCCTGTGGCCGGCTAGGTTGCGTGCTGGGATAAGGGTCTGTTATGGATTTTGGGGGGGGGACTCCACGCCATTTTTTCCCAGAATTTGTGGTGGAGTTCCCCTTAAAATCCTTGCCAGACCTGAAGGGCCTGGTATGGAGATTTGGGGGAACCACAATGCTTTCCCAATGTTTGTATCAATGACTTTATTGCATGTATTATTATGTATTATGTATTGCATTTGACAGGAGACAACAAATAATTAGACACAGGAGTGAATTTTGTGTGAATTTTGAATAAACACAAATGACACTTGGTGCAGGGACAGTTCGAGGTACTCCTTTATTTTTGGGGAGTCCTTTTAGTCCCCAGATTTTCATGGCAACATTTACTTCAATGGGGTTTGGGTTCGGGGTCAAGTTCGGGTAAAGTCAGGTCACGAACTCTAGCTTTTTACAAAGTTTGCTAAAAAGAGTTCAACACAAACATCCAGGTGTCCACTCAACTCTATGATGACTGATCAATTGCTACGTTAGTGGCCTATATATGGTGAGAAAGATTTGGAGTAGTCCTGACTGACATTCATTCTTTTTTTGGGGGGTTTTGAATTGCAGAGAAAATGAAGGTATTTAAGGACCCGGAGTTTATGCTTGAATTCCTGCAAAGATGGAAGAATCTTCCAATTTTATGGGAGACAAAAAATAAACTAAATAAAAATAAAGAAGCC
Source organism: Rana muscosa (assembly GCA_029206835.1). Classification (NCBI taxonomy): domain Eukaryota; kingdom Metazoa; phylum Chordata; class Amphibia; order Anura; family Ranidae; genus Rana; species Rana muscosa. The sequence goes on along the minus strand of CM055123.1, from coordinate 337,905,778 downwards.
AGGAAGAGAGCACTGGAGACCTTGCTGGAATTTGTGCAAACTCAGATCCCCACAGCAACACTACAGGATGTGAAGAATAAAATTGGGACCATTAGGGGCACATACCGGGCTCAACGTAATAAAGTCCAAAAATCGCTGCGGTCAGGAGCAGGTGCAGAGGACCGATACATCCCTAATCTGTGGTACTACCAGCACCTGAGTTTCTTGGATGAACACCTGGAATCCAGGGAATCCCTTTCCACCCTTCCACCCAGAACGACCTCCAGCCTTCCCTGCAGCCAACCCTCCAGCCTTCCCTCCAGCATTCCCTGCAGCCAAGCCTCCAGCCAAGTTGAGGTCTCTTTGGAGGAACAACCTCAACTCCTGGAGGAGCCTGATTTAAATATTTGGAGCCAGGTATAATATTTTTGAAAATATTTAGAGTAATAAAAGTTGAATGTTGTCAAAGTTTTAAAAAATGTGTGAAAAATGTTACCAGTTAAACCAAAGTGTCTGACATATCAATAGACAGCAGTGGTTGGGATAAATATATAAATTTTATATACTAGTGGAGGCGCTGAGTGAAATTACTCGTGATAAGTAAACAAATTACCAAGTGTAAAAACAATACAAATTATAATACCAAAACACCAGCCTGCCTAGCGTGCTAAATTAAACTGTGTATAACCAAAGTAAAATTTATACAAGATTTCCCAGATCTTGCATAGGTATGTGTAAAGTGAGCTCCTGTAAATCAATACAGAAAAAAATATTTTCATACCTTAATACAAATTTACATTTGTGAAAAAAATATATAAATGGTGAGTTCATATATCAAGTGACAATCAAGTCCTTATAATCAATGAATGGAAGATAAATCAAGTGAAAAATCTGAAGAGCTGCAGACAGAAAATCCATAGATTGTGACAACTGTCAGAAATCCACCTTCACCGACTGAGAAAGACGAATCACCCAAATGTGCTCAAATAAGGATGGCAGCTTACCAAATGAAGTTGACCCTTTTACTTAAAAAAGAAGTCAAATGTGCTTGCAGCAAAGAACTTTGCTTAGGTTAAATGGAGATGATGTCGGACCAGAACCGCCGCCTCATGGAGGCTCAGATAAGGATATGAAATGAAAATAATGCAGTGATAGCTGTGAGGGGGCTAGCTCGGCAGCGGGTGTGTGTGACCCCCGGGATGGGCTCCCCACACAAAAACAGGCCCAGCAAACGGGGGTTGTGGTTTTCAAAATCAAAAAAAGGTGCGGTTTATTTTCTATTTACAGTGACAAAACACAGCAAAGCCAAAAGAAACATAAACAAAATAAATCCTGGTCAACTTGACCTCTGACTAAACATACAGGTTTCCTAACTAACAACTGGGATCAGCCTAGTGCTGTCCTAGTCCCTAAGTCCCTGGTTTTAAATGTCCAAGCAAATAGCCACACAGGCTTTGTCTCACCGCACAGGGGTTCACTCTCCCTAGACAGTCCACACAGGTCTGGTTCCAGGCATGAGCTAACACCTAATGAATCTGGGAGTTTTTATAGAGGCCTAAATGAGCTGACAAGCTTCAGCTGGTCTCATCAACTCCCTGTCTGCACGACGCCCCACACTCTCCCTAGAGGTATGAGTCATCCATGAGCCCACTAGCCTCAGCTGGGCTTATACAACACTCCACCTAGTTGTATAAGTCGGCGTAAAGCCTGAATCTGGGCGAAATATATCTACCCCCCTGGATGCAACCAGGTGACTTTACCTTCCTGCTGTCACATACCCCCCCCTCTTGTTTTAACCTCTGGGTTGGAACACCAGCAATCAGGCATTCATGTACTCGAGACAAAGCATCCACATTCCCCATTTGAACGCCAGGGCGATGCTTTACTGTGAAGTTGAATTCCTGGAGGGCCAGGAACCACCTATTCACTCTTCTATTTGTTTCCTTGTTTTGAGCCATCCACTTTAACGGAGCGTGATCCGTAACCATGTCAAAGTGCCTACCTAGCAGGTAGTACCGAAGGGAATCTAGAGCCCACTTCACCGCTAAACACTCCTTTTCAACGGTGGCGTAATTTACCTCATGGGACTTCAACTTCCTGCTGAGGTAAATGACTGGGTGCTCTTCCCCGTTCCAGACCTGGGACAATACTGCTCCTAACCCCACATCTGACGCATCACTTTGTACGACAAAGTCTTTAGAGAAGTCGGGTGAGTACAACACTGGCTGGCTACATAAGGCTTGTTTCAAGAACTGGAATGCTGCCTCAGCCTCGGGGGTCCATTTAATCATGACCGACCCTTTCCCCTTCATTAGGTTGGTTAGGGGCACAGCCTTAGAAGAAAAGTGGGGAATGAATCGCCGATAATACCCAGCGATTCCCAGAAAGGCTCGTACCTGCTTCTTGCTGTTGGGACGTGGCCAACTCTGGATGGCCTCGACTTTGTTGAGTTGGGGTTTTATTACTCCCCTCCCAATGGTGTACCCAAGATATTTGGCCTCCTCCTGCCCAATGGTACACTTCTTGGGGTTAGCCGTAAACCCCGCTTCCCGAACAGAGTCCAGGACTGCTTGCACTTTTGGCAGATGTGAGGCCCAATCTGTGCTATGGACAATTACGTCATCCAGGTAAGCCGCAGCATACTTCCGATGGGGCCTCAGCATCTGGTCCATTTTCCGCTGGAATGTGGCCGGCGCATTCTGTAACCCGAACGGCATTCTTTTATATTGGAACGCCCCGTCTGGGGTTACAAATGCGGTTTTCTCTTTGGCCAATTTGGCCAGGGGGATTTGCCAATACCCTTTTGTGAGGTCAAGAGTCGTCATGTATCGGGCTGTTCCCAGCCGGTCGATCAACTCATCTATACGTGGCATGGGGTAGGTGTCAAATTTTGTAACTTTGTTCAACTGACGAAAATCGTTACAAAATCGCCAGCTCCCATCCGGTTTAGGCACCAACACAATGGGACTAGACCAATCACTTTGGGACTCCTCTATCACCCCTAAGTTCAGCATTTTCTGTACTTCCTCCCGTATTGCCTCCCGTCGGGCCTCTGGGATCCGATAGGGTTTTAACTTCACCCTTTCACCGGGCGGGGTAATGATGTCATGCTCTACCCCAGATGTTTGTCCCGGCAGCTCAGAGAATACCTCCTTGTTGCGAAGCACAAACTCCTTAACCTCCTGTTGTTGGGGTTGTGACAAGGTGGCTGCTATTCCAACCTCAGGAATCACGCAACCAGTTTGAGCTGGTGACCAAGTGTCTGCGACTAGGGACTCTCTATCCCTCCAGGCTTTCAACAGATTAACGTGATAGATCTGTTCGGGCTTTCGCCTTCCTGGTTGTCTGACCTTGTAATTCACTTCGCTCACTTTTTCCATTATCTCGTAGGGGCCTTGCCATTTGGCAAGGAATTTACTTTCAACCGTAGGGACAAGTACCAGTATCCTATCCCCCGGGGAAAAGGTACGGGTCTTGGCTCCACGGTTGTACACTCTCTGCTGTGCTAACTGCGCTTGGGCCAAATGTTCCTTCACGATGGGCATTACCTGTGCAATTCGGTCTTGCATCAGGGCGACATGCTCAATCACACTCCTGTGGGGAGAACTCTCACTTTCCCAAGTTTCCTTGGCAATATCCAACAGCCCTCTTGGGTGTCTCCCATACAGTAACTCAAAGGGGGAGAATCCCGTAGAGGATTGGGGCACCTCCCTAATAGCAAACATCAGATAAGGAAGTAGACAGTCCCAATCCTTTCCATCTCTATCCACCACTTTCTTCAACATTTGTTTTAGGGTTTTGTTGAATCTTTCAACCAGCCCATCGGTTTGGGGGTGATACACAGATGTACGTAATTGCGTCACTTTGAACAATTTACACAGCTCCTTCATAACCCGGGACATAAAGGGTGTACCTTGGTCCGTAAGCAGTTCTTTACAAATACCCACCCGGCTAAACACAAGAGATAGCTCTTTGGCTATGGTTTTGGCCGAGGTATTTCGGAGAGGGATCGCTTCTGGATAACGGGTGGCATAGTCCATTATAACTAATATGTACTGGTGCCCCCTAGCGGACTTGATTATAGGACCTACCAAATCCATGGCGATCCTCTCAAACGGGACCTCAATGATGGGTAGAGGGACCAGCGGGCTACGGAAATGTGGCATCGGGGCCGACCTCTGACACACAGGGCAGGAGGAACAATAATTTTCTATGTCCTTCATCACCCCCGGCCAATAGAATCTCTGTAATACCCTCTCTTGGGTTTTCTCTGTCCCCAGATGACCTCCAAGAATGTGCCCATGGGCCAACTCCAACACCAACTTCCTGTAAGGTTTGGGCACCACAAGCTGCTCAACGGTTTCTTCTGCCCTTTTTGCCACCCGATACAGTAGGTCCTTCTCTACGCTGAAGTATGGGTAAGTGCAGGTATTATCTGGGTTCACTAACTCGCCATCTATTTTCACTACGTTTTCCCGTGCCTTTATTAGGGCGGGGTCTTTCAACTGTTCTGTGGCAAAGTTTTCCCTGTGAACCTCAAGATCAGAAAACTCCACAGACGGTAGGTTTTCGTCTGAGGAGGTGGGCTCCTCTCCAGTTTCTTGAGTCTCCCCTGCCAATACTGATAAGGGAAATTCCGGAGAGTCCTCACCACTCTCAGGGGAGTTCTGGCTATCCCATTCCTGGTACATAGGGGCACCAGTGGGGGGCTCAGGATCATCCCACAGTTCCCAGAACTTCGGAAAATCCCTTCCCACAATGGCGTCATGCGGTAACTGAGATACTAAGCCCACTGGATGAGAGAGGGTACCTTTGGGGGTCTCGAAACACACTGTAGTCACTGGATACTCTCGGGTGTCCCCATGCACACAAATAACAGCTACCTTGCTAATCCCAGAGACCTCTGTTTTAACTAACTCAGCCTTTATCAGGGTCACAAGGCTACCTGAATCCAGCAATACCACAACATTTCTACCATTAACACACATTTTGCATAAATGTTTCTCAGTTCCCCGAATGGCAGTGCATGCGACTGTCGCACACAGCGACTGACATCTGTCCGTCAGAAAGTCACATTGCATGGGTTCCTCCACAACCGGGCAATTGGCTGCAATATGTCCCGCTTGCCGGCAGCGGTAGCAAACGATCCTTCTTGCCGCCTCTTGAGCCGCTGATTTCCCAGCCTTGCCAATATTTCAGCTTTTAGCATCACATAGTCTTTTGCTTGGTCAGGCTCTAGGTCATAGTAAGCCTTCTGCGATTCACCAGTTAACAGAGGAGCCACCAGTCCAGCCCACTGCTCCTCAGGCCACTTTTCTCTTTCAGCAGTCCTTTCAAATGTGGTCAAAAATACCTCTGGATCATCCTCTCCAGTCATTTTTGTCAATAAACGACTCACCCCAAAGGACGCGGTATTAGTGGGACGGCTTTCCTCACTGGTCTGCGGACGTTGCTGCATTACTGCTTCCATTTGTTGTAGTCTCTGCTCTTGCTTCTGTAACAGGTCTATGAAGCGGGCCTCAGATTGCTGCTGGGCTTGTTGCTAAGCTTCCAGACTCTGTTGGTGAGCTTGCTGCTGGGCTGCAAGGCTCTGTTGATGAGCTTGCTGCTGGGCTGCGAAGTTCTGTTGTTGAGCTGCAAGGCTCTGTTGATGAGCTGCAAGGCTCTTTTGCAAACCTGCATTTGTCTGCTGTTGATTGGCATTTGCTAGAGCCAGCTGCTTCAGTATCTCCTCCATGCTGGCTTAAAAAAAACTGCCCGCATTCTCCACCAACTGTGAGGGGGCTAGCTCGGCAGCGGGTGTGTGTGACCCCCGGGATGGGCTCCCCACACAAAAACAGGCCCAGCAAACGGGGGTTGTGATTTTCAAAATCAAAAAAAGGTGCGGTTTATTTTCTATTTACAGTGACAAAACACAGCAAAGCCAAAAGAAACATAAACAAAATAAATCCTGGTCAACTTGACCTCTGACTAAACATACAGGTTTCCTAACTAACAACTGGGATCAGCCTAGTGCTGTCCTAGTCCCTAAGTCCCTGGTTTTAAATGTCCAAGCAAATAGCCACACAGGCTTTGTCTCACCGCACAGGGGTTCACTCTCCCTAGACAGTCCACACAGGTCTGGTTCCAGGCATGAGCTAACACCTAATGAATCTGGGAGTTTTTATAGAGGCCTAAATGAGCTGACAAGCTTTAGCTGGTCTCATCAACTCCCTGTCTGCACGACGCCCCACACTCTCCCTAGAGGTATGAGTCATCCATGAGCCCACTAGCCTCAGCTGGGCTTATACAACACTCCACCTAGTTGTATAAGTCGGTGTAAAGCCTGAATCTGGGCGAAATATATCTACCCCCCTGGATGCAACCAGGTGACTTTACCTTCCTGCTGTCACATAGCGTAATTCCGTTTATTAGGCCAAATCAATGTAAAAGTTAAAAAGCCAAATGCCTGCTTACTTGTATAAGTGCCACAAACCCGGCACTGAGGCTGGATAGCATAACAGGGAGATGGAAAGGTTGTCCCGTCTGTGGATATCTGGCGTGCGTTCCACCTACGATAATGGAGGAGCCAGAGGGACCGCTTCCTGATGACGTGTGATACGAAACGTACGTCGAGGCGGTACTAGGTCACGTACAGACGCTACTTCCGGTCCCTCTGGCTCCTCCATTATCGTAGGTGGAACGCACGCCAGATATCCACAGACGGGACAACCTTTCCATCTCCCCGTTATGCTATCCAGCCTCAGTGCCGGGTTTGTGGCACTTATACAAGTAAGCAGGCATTTGGCTTTTTAACTTTTACATTGATTTGGCCTAATAAACGGAATTACGCTATCACTGCATTATTTTCATTTCATATCCTTATCTGAGCCTCCATGAGGCGGCGGTTCTGGTCCGACATCATCTCCATTTAACCTAAGCAAAGTTCTTTGCTGCAAGCACATTTGACTTCTTTTTTAAGTAAAAGGGTCAACTTCATTTGGTAAGCTGCCATCCTTATTTGAGCACATTTGGGTGATTCGTCTTTCTCAGTCGGTGAAGGTGGATTTCTGACAGTTGTCACAATCTATGGATTTTCTGTCTGCAGCTCTTCAGATTTTTCACTTGATTTATCTTCCATTCATTGATTATAAGGACTTGATTGTCACTTGATATATGAACTCACCATTTATATATTTTTTTCACAAATGTAAATTTGTATTAAGGTATGAAAATATTTTTTTCTGTATTGATTTACAGGAGCTCACTTTACACATACCTATGCAAGATCTGGGAAATCTTGTATAAATCTTACTTTGGTTATACACAGTTTAATTTAGCACGCTAGGCAGGCTGGTGTTTTGGTATTATAATTTGTATTGTTTTTACACTTGGTAATTTGTTTACTTATCACGAGTAATTTCACTCAGCGCCTCCACTAGTATATAAAATTTATATATTTATCCCAACCAATAGTTTGTTCCATTTTTTGGAATATTTGGAGAGCAGCTTTAATTTATTTTTGTTGTTATATTAGGCGCGAGATTTTCTTTTTTATTCACAATAGACAGCAGTGGCCAAAAATTAAGGGCACAAAAAAGAAAAATGCTGGTGTCAGAAGGATTAACTTGAATATTTAGTAGCATTCAATTAGCAAATGTCATGAGGTGACAAATGTGTGTGAAAGATGAAGGCGAAAATAACTCTATGTACCTTATTTTAACAGGATGAGGAGGCAGGCCCCAGTGGAAGGCAGGAGGAGGCAGGCCCCAGTGGGACCCACGAGGAGGCAGGTGCCACTGGAAGCCAGGAGGAGGCAGGCCCCAGTGGGACCCAGGAAGAGGCAGGCCCCAGTGGGACCCAGGAAGAGGCAGGCCCCAGTGGGACCCAGCACAACACCAGGCCCCAGATCCCTCCGCTGCGGATTCCAGCAAAAAGGTCAAGGAGGCTGGTTCAAATGGAGGAGGAGACACAGGCCCTAATTAGGGAGGCTACTGCGGCACTCAGAGAGCCCCCCACCGCTGCAGAGGGATTTGCTGCCCTTATTGGGAAGAAACTGCCCCAAATGGAACTGGACCAGAGGCTTAAAAGTGAGACACTGATATTGAAGGTGGTAAATATGGGCATGCTGGGCAAACTGAAGGATTTCACCGACGTTGTGGACCTTTCATATTTGTTTGCTCAAGTTCCTGCCCCACTCCATGCTCCTGCCCCACTCCATGCTCCTGTCCCAGTCCCTGCTCCTGTACCAGTCCCTGCTCATGTACCAGTCCCTGCTCCTGCTCCAGTCCCTCCTCCACGGACACAGCCTCCAAGGAAGGCTGCAGGGAAGGTAAAACAAAAAAAAAGAAAATGAGCCCAGGATATGTGCCTCAGATGGGCCCAATTTTTGTCTTCACATCCTTTGGTGTTTGCTGTGGTGATCTGGGTCTGAACTAATTTCAGCAGGGTCTCCAGTGCTGTCTTCCTGGCTTCTTTATTTTTACTTTACATATGGTTTTGTTTTGGCTTACCTTTTAATTTGTTTTTAGGCCATAATAAATTGAATTTTTGTTTGAAGATACAAAATGAACATGTGTTTTTATTCTAAATAGCCAGTTTGGTAGTGAGTAGGCAGGGACAGTGGTTAAAAAATTGTGAAATTAACAAGGGACACTAACCTCATTGAGGGTAAATTAGAATAAATAATAATGTTGTGGTAACTTGACACACTCCAAAATAGCAAATAATATGGAAAAACAGTCTAAAATCTAATACCAAAAATGTAAAAAAAAAAAAGGCACTAAAAAATGTAAAGTCCAAATTTTAGGGTATTTAGGGAGATCTGGCTTACAAAAAATATAGATTAATCATGATAAAACAATAAATACTAAAGACCAAAGTTTTTCATAACTCTGGGAGAATATCAGCAGCAAGAGAATTGGATTATTGCAGCATTAGAACGAAGAAAAGAATGCGCTGCATTAAACGATGTAATAATTTCATGCATGACGAATGTGCCATCTCTATTCAGAACAGTAGTTTTACCAGAACGAGCGCTCCCTTCTCCTCACTTGCTTCTGATCATGCGCGCTTTTTTCACGTCGTTAAAGCCTACACACGATCGTTTTTCATGACGATAAAAACGACGACGTGCAAAACGGCGAGAAAAATTAGAGCAGGTTCTAATTTTTCACGTCGTTTTTAATGCCATTTTTCACGTCGAGAAAAACGACATAAAGCCCACAGACGATCGTTTTTCTCGTCGAAATAAACTGACATTTTTCACGACGAGAAAAGCGGTTGTGTGTACGCGGCATTACAGGAGAGAATTTCCCTTCCTAGGGGTAGATTTCCTCTCACTTCCTGTTGTCTCCTTCCGTTTGCAAGTAGGAGTCGTTTGTAAGTTGGATGTTTGAAAGTAGGGGCCTGCCTTATATACTCTGCTAAAATTTGCCCCTTACATGTTGGTGTTGCCACAACACTGTGAGCCCTCACAGTTACTCTTGGTGGGCGCTGGAACACCCTGCTGTGAACTATTATATCAGGAATTATATTTACATGCCATTGTTGAACAGTGGTAGAAAAAATTGGGCCTTTGGTGATGGTGCTGGTGCCACAACACTGTAAGCCCTCACAGTTACTCTTGGTGGGTGCATGAATGGGCCCTGCTGTGAATTATTAGATCAAGAATTGTAATTGCATGCCCCTGTTGAACAGGGGCTGAAAAATTGGGCCTTTGGTGGTGGTGGTGTTGCCACAACACTTTAAGCCCTCACAGTTACTCTTGGTGAGCACAGGAATGGGCCCTGCTGTGAATTATTAGATCAATAATTGTAATTACATGCCCCTGCAGATTAAATAATAATAATACTGCGCCAACTCTAAATACGAAATGAAGCAGCCAAACATAAAATCAGACAGGATATATAGAACGTATAAAAAATATATAATGTGTCGCTGTGAGAGAAGTAGTAAAAAACCCTACTTCATGTATAGCACAATTGTGCACATAAAAATATGGTGTCAAACAAAACGTTTGTACACAATAGGTGTACACAAATGAATGTGATAAAAATGTTTTCTTTATAGGCATATAGGATATATGACATCACCCAGGAGTGCCTTCACCTTGGGCCAATGGGGGAGAAGTAAATGCTCTTACCGGACAGAGTGGACCCAGCTCACCGTACGGTGGTGGATCAACAAAGCTTTGTCCACTCTGTGGACCCAAGGAACAGTCAGGATCTGCAAGACACCTCCTTCCTTATGCCGACAGCACCACTGGTCCGTATTTCCAACCCGAAAAGGAAGAAATCCAAACCAATATGGCGACAACAAGCCATGTAAAAAGGGGAAAATGTGATAGATGCACCCTTCAAACCTATTTTCAAACGATGCAGCTCCTTGTTCGATTTTGACCTATGAACTTCTTTTCATATGTGATAAGATTGGACATTATTCTACATACTCATCTGTGACGCCTTATATGAGTTTGTCTCCACCTACATTATATTTTCATTTTTATTTTTGTTTATTATGGGTATGATCAATATTCCAGTTTAATTGCTGGTTTTTGTTGTGCACCTATACCCCATACCAATTATTTCACTGTTAGTATTCACTTAAATTTTTATCACATTCATTTGTGTACACCTATTGTGTACAAAGTTTTGTTTGACACCATATTTTTATGTGCACCATTGTGCTATACATGAAGTAGGGTTTTTTACTACTTCTTTCACAGTGCCACATTATATATTTTTTATATGCCCCTGTAGATGCCTGTTAGTGTAACACAAAAGAAAAAAAACTACGAGCAATAAGGGCTAGCTTCAGGTGTATATTTTTCAGGAATCACACTACGCCTGCTTTAAGTGCTGCAGATGCCTGTTAGTGTGACACAAAAGAAAAAAAAAAACTATGAGCAATAAGGGCTAGCTTCAGGTGTATAATGTGCAGGAATCACACTACGCCTGCTTTAAGTGCTGCAGATGCCTGCCTGTGTTACACAACAGGAAAACACAGCAATAAGGGCTAGCTTCAGGTGTATATTTTGCAGGAATCACACTACGCCTGCTTTAAGTGCTGCAGATGCCTGCCTGTGTTACACAACAGGAAAACACAGCAATAAGGGCTAGCTTCAGGTGTATATTTTTCAGGAATCACACTACACCTGCTTTAAGTGCTGCAGATGCCTGTTAGGGCTCTTTCACACGGAGGGTCCGTTCAGGTCCGCCTGTCAGTTTTTTAGGCGGACCTGAACGGATGCTACATGTCCTCCTATGGAGCCACGGATGTCAGCGGTGACATGTCCGCTGACATCCGACCCGCTCCGATCCGCAAAAGTGTGACGGAGGAAAACCCTATTTTTCCTTCCGTCTGCGGATCGGATCGGATGACAACGGACTCTACGGTCCGTCATCATCCGAACCCCCCATAGGGGAGAGCGGCGCTCTGACAGGGCGGTCCCTGCACAGTGTGCGGGAACCGCCCAGTCATCCGCCGGCTCAGCGGGGATCAACGGAGCGATCCCCGCTGAGCAAGCGGAGCTTCACGGGGCAGACCATTACTGATCCGTCCTGTGTGAAAGAGCCCTTAGTGTAACACAAAAGAAAAAAAAACTACGAACAATAAGGGCTAGCTTCAGGTGTATATTTTGCAGGAATCACACTACGCCTGCTTTAAGTGCTGCAGATGCCTGCCTGTGTTACACAACAGGAAAACACAGTAATAAGGGCTAGCTTTGGTTGTATACTGTGCAGGAGGCTTAGCAAAAATATCACTGACACTGTCCCTACCTATCCTTCTCTCTCCCTGCACACAATATCACTGACACTGTCCCTACCTATCCTTCTCTCCCTACACACAATATCACTGACACTGTCCCTACCTATCCTTCTCTCTCCCTACACATAATATCACTGACACTGTCCCTACCTATCCTTCTATCTCCCTACACACAATTTCTCTAACACTGTCCCTGCCTATGTACGTCTTTCCCTGCACGCCAACACACTACACAAGGCCTTTTATAGTGTGGGGCGTGTACTAAACCCCCCTGAGCTATAATTGGCCAATTATGGCTCTCCTCACTGCCATCGCTGTGATTGGCCAAGCATGCGGGGTCACAGTGCATGCTTGGCCAATCACAGCGCCGGGATTTTGGGCCGTTCGCGTCACTCGAATTTGGCGCGAACGACCCAAAACGTTCCATCTTCGTCGAACGATCGAACACACGATGTTCGAGTCGAACGTATGTTCGACTCGAAAGCGGAGCTCATCCCTACTGGACAGAGTGGAGGTAAAGGTATTGGCCAGTGCATTCCAATGGGTACCAAGTTTAAAAAAGCTCAAATTAATCCTGGGTGGCTAAATTCTTACCAGTGGCTGCTGCTCCATTAGGGGCACAGGGGCGCCGCCCCCTAACTACATGCAGGGTGCCAGACACATGGATTTCAATGCAGGTTTTTTTTAAGCCCATATTTAGAGCTTGAGGCTCTAATTGGCTTCAAAAAAGGGTGGGCTCGGGGTGCAGAGCACTGAGCCCACCCAGTTGTGTGACATTAGCGACCGAGCGTTACACAGTATGAAAAAAATGTAGCACTAGCTGCCATTGCCTCTAACGTAAAAATGCATATGAAAGCAAAAGAAAAAGCCTTTAAAAAATACAAGGCGGAGGAGTCATTGTCAGCATTCCAACAATATAGAGAATGCAATAAGAAATGTAAGAGCGCAATCAGGGCAGCTAAAATAGACCACGAAAAGGCACATAGTGGAGGAGAGTAAAAAAAAAACCAAGAAATTCTTTAAAGGGATTGTAAAGGTTTGTTTTTTATTTTCTAAATAGGTTCCTTTAAGCTAGTGCATTGTTGGTTCACTTTTCCTTCAATTTCCCTTCTAAATGTTTTTTTCCTTTGTTTTCTTTGTCTGAATTTCTCACTTCCTGTTCCTCCTCAGTAAGCTGTTCAGTAAGCTGTTCTGGCTGACTAAACACCGCTCGGATGATGATGTGAAGTTTACTGAGGAGAAACAGGAAGTGAGAAATTCAGACAAAGAAAAAAAACATTTAAAAGGGAAATCGAAGGAAAAGGTAAGTGAACAAACAATGCACTAGCTTAAAGGAACCTATTTAGAAAATAAAAAAAACAAACCTTTACAACCCCTTTAAATATATGAACAGTAAGAAAGTGAGGCCAGAATATATTGGGCCTATAAAGGATGATGAAGGGAATTTGGTTACAAAAGAAAAAGAGAAGGCAAAAGTTTTAAATGCATTCTTCTCCTCAATTTTCACAAAGGAAATGGGGGGGATATGGTTATTGAACAAAACAGATATTTTTCCCGTGGGATTTTTTAGCAGCAAGAAGTATATAACAAAATGAACTATGTAAAATAGTTTTATTCAAAGGTTGGACACATTAAAAATTGATTGATCCAATTGTTTTTATGAACTCCGGTATAGACAAAAGCCACGTGCATGTATACAAGAATAGGCAAAAATGTACACAGTGTGGACAATTGAAATGAAATCATACGTATAAATACATGTGGTACACAGAGGGAAGCCCCGATGCATTTCGACCCTCAGGGGGGTCTTACATTATGTAGAACATAAATGGGTAAATATATTAGTTTTGTAGCACATTACAAAAAATCTCCCATCAATTGAAAGCAAGTCAATATATGTTTTTTTGGTTACAAATCATTTTTTTTGTCATAATTAGTCTTATTACATATCAAACAAAGCTAAGAAGGGAGAACAAGAGAAAATGCTATATGAGTATTAACATTAAAAACAGACTTAGTTGTATATTTACCCTCTTGATCACATGAATGGCAAAACCGGATATTTAAAAGCTTGACTCTTGGAAGCCTCCCTAGTTTTCCCCGCGAGGGGGGTCTCTTCCTCCTATCAGTGTTATCCAGGCGTCCTCCACCCGCACTAAAGCGGGTCCTCTCTAGGGATGGGCCCGGTGCTCGATTCGAACCCATGTTCGAATCGAGCATCGGGCGTTCGCTCGCTCGTCGAGCCCAGAACTATTTGGGCCGTTCGCATCACATTCGTGTGATGCGAGCGGCCCCGCAATGCATTGCGGCCGGCGCGGCCGGCGCAGTGCATTGCTGGCTGATGATTGGCCAAGCATGCACTGTGACCCCGCATGCTTGGCCAATCACAGCGCCCGAAACTCGGAGAGCAATAATTGGCTACAGGCAGGACGCCTGTAGCCAATTACAGCTCAGGGGCTTTAGTACACGCCCCACCATTTAAAAGGCCGCCACGCCATCGGCCCCGGTCACATGAGTTCCGGCTTTAGGAGAGATTAGTCTGCTGATTCTGTCTTTGCTTGATACTGAAAGATTTGCTCTTCTTTGCTAAACCATTGGCTATTTCTTTGCTAAACCATTGCTACCTAAGTCATTGATCGTTCATTGCTGCTGATTGCACAGTTAGTGTGTTATTAGCTGCTGCTGGGGATTAGTCTGGTGCGTGCTTACTGTTAGTACAGTATTGCAGTAGTACCAACCGCAGTGCTGTTAGCACAGCATTGCACCCCAACAGCACCCATAGGACTTCTAGTGTGTTAGTGGCAGCAAACAGAGCTCCTATATTTTCTTCTCAACAGCACCCATAGGACTTCTAGTGTGTTAGTGGCAGCAAACAGAGCTCCTATATTTTCTTCTCAGCACCACCCATAGGACTTCTAGTGTGTTAGTGGCATCACACAGAGCTCCTATATTTTCTTCTCAGCAGCACCCATAGGACTTCTAGTGTGTTAGTGGCAGCAAACAGAGCTCCTATATTTTCTTCTCAGCAGCACCCATAGGACTTCTAGTGTGTTAGTGGCAGCAAACAGAGCTCCTATATTTTCTTCTCAGCAGCACCCATAGGACTTCTAGTGTGTTAGTGGCATCACACAGAGCTCCTATATTTTCTTCTCAGCAGCACCCATAGGACTTCTAGTGTGTTAGTGGCAGCAAACAGAGCTCCTATATTTTCTTCTCAGCAGCACCCATAGGACTTCTAGTGTGTTAGTGGCAGCAAACAGAGCTCCTATATTTTCTTCTCAGCAGCACCCATAGGACTTCTAGTGTGTTAGTGGCAGCAAACAGAGCTCCTATATTTTCTTCTCAGCAGCACCCATAGGACTTCTAGTGTGTTAGTGGCAGCAAACAGAGCTCCTATATTTTCTTCTCAGCAGCACCCATAGGACTTCTAGTGTGTTAGTGGCATCACACAGAGCTCCTATATTTTCTTCTCAGCAGCACCCATAGGACTTCTAGTGTGTTAGTGGCAGCAAACAGAGCTCCTATATTTTCTTCTCAGCAGCACCCATAGGACTTCTAGTGTGTTAGTGGCAGCAAACAGAGCTCCTATATTTTCTTCTCAGCAGCACCCATAGGACTTCTAGTGTGTTAGTGGCATCACACAGAGCTCCTATATTTTCTTCTCAGCAGCACCCATAGGACTTCTAGTGTGTTAGTGGCAGCAAACAGAGCTCCTATATTTTCTTCTCAGCAGCACCCATAGGGCTTCTAGTGTGTTAGTGGCATCACACAGAGCTCCTATATTTTCTTCTCAGCAGCACCCATAGGACTTCTAGTGTGTTAGGCCCCATGCACACGAGACGCTGTTATTTGCTGTTGAACGCGCGTTCAGAGGCAGTTGGACGCTTTTTTCAACTGCTCCTGAACCCATTCAATGTTATCCTATGTGTCCATGCACACAGTCTCGTTTTTTGGCGTTTACAAGCAGTTGCGTTTAACCTCGTTTTTCCAGAAGCAAAAAAATGGGTTCAGACGCAAAAGTTTTCACGTTTCAGACGCTAAACGCTGCTAAACGCGGCTAAACGCGGTACCGGCGTTTTGCAGCGTTTGCGTTTATAAGCGTTTTTAAAGGTGACCTATTTTTTAACATTAGAAATCTCAAAAATTATGGCAAATGATGAAAAACTTAAAAAATATAAAAGAAAACTGTAATTGCTTGCATTGCATTGTGGACAATCCACAACTTGTGGCAGGTAACGTGGCAAGTGGACAATCCACAGCTTGTGTCAGGTGATGTGGCCAGGTGACGTGGCAGGTGACGTGGCATGTGACGTGGCCAGGTGACGTGGCAGGTAATGTGGCAGGTAACGTGGCCAGGTGACGTGGCAAGTGGACAATCCACAACTTGTGGCAGGTGACGTGGCACGTGATGTGGCCAGGTGACGTGGAAAGTGGACAATCCACAACTTGTGGCAGGTGACGTGGCTAGATGACGTGGCAGGTAATGTGGGCAGGTAACATGGCTAGGTGACGTGGCCAGGTGACGTGGCAAGTGGACAATCCACAACTTGTGGCAGGTGACATGGCCAGGTGACGTGGCAGGTGACGTGGCAAGTGGACAATTCACAACTTGTGGCAGGTGACGTGGCCAGCTGACGTGGCAGGTAACGTGGCCAGGTGACGTGGCAGGTAACATGGCCAGGTGACGTGGCCAGGTAACGTGGCAAGTGGACAATCCACAACTTGTGGCAGGTGACATGGCCAGGTGACGTGGCAGGTGACGTGGCAAGTGGACAATCCACAACTTGTGGCAGGTGACGTGGCCAGCTGACGTGGCAGGTAACGTGGCCAGGTGACGTGGCAGGTAACATGGCCAGGTGACGTGGCCAGGTAACGTGGCAAGTGGACAATCCACAACTTGTGGCAGGTGACATGGCACGTGATGTGGCAAGGTGACGTGGCAAGTGGACAATCCACAACTTGTGGCAGGTGACGTGGCCAGGTGACGTGGCAGGTGACGTGGCAAGTGGACAATCCACAACTTGTGGCAGGTGACGTGGCCAGCTGACGTGGCAGGTAACGTGGCCAGGTGACGTGGCAGGTAACATGGCCAGGTGACGTGGCAAGTGGACAATCCACAACTTGTGGCAGGTGACGTGGCACGTGATGTGGCAAGGTGACGTGGCAAGTGGACAATCCACAGCTTGTGGCAGGTGACGTGGCCAGGTGACGTGGCCAGGTGATGTGGCCAGGTGACGTGGCAGGTGACGTGGCAAGTGGACAATCCACAACTTGTGGCAGATGATGTGGCAAGTGATACGCTAAATACAAGTACACTGCTGCTCTCTCAGCTGCTGCTACTCACTCTGGTCTCACAAACTGGCTGAAATGGTTAAAATTTACTGTTTTTTGAGCTTAGGGAGGGTCTATGATGAAACGCTTATAAACGCAAACGCGGTTAAACGCCGCTAAACGCGGCCGCAAACGCTGCAAAACGCGCGTTTATAAACGCCGGTTTCAGCGCTTAAAAACGTGTGTTCAGCAGAGTTTGCACCTGCGTCTCGTGTGCATGGGGCCTTAGTGGCAGCAAACAGAGCTCCTATATTTTCTTCTCAGCAGCACCCATAGGACTTCTAATGTGTTAGTGGCATCACACAGAGTTCCTATATTTTCATCTCAGCAGCACCCATAGGACTTCTAGTGTGTTAGTGGCAGCAAACAGAGCTCCTATATTTTCTTCTCAGCAGCACCCATAGGACTTCTAGTGTGTTAGTGGCAGCAAACAGAGCTCCTATATTTTCTTCTCAGCAGCACCCATAGGACTTCTAGTGTGTTAGTGGCAGCAAACAGAGCTCCTATATTTTCTTCTCAGCAGCACCCATAGGACTTCTAGTGTGTTAGTGGCATCACACAGAGCTCCTATATTTTCTTCTCAGCAGCACCCATAGGACTTCTAGTGTGTTAGTGGCAGCAAACAGAGCTCCTATATTTTCTTCTCAGCAGCACCCATAGGACTTCTAGTGTGTTAGTGGCAGCAAACAGAGCTCCTATATTTTCTTCTCAGCAGCACCCATAGGACTTCTAGTGTGTTAGTGGCAGCAAACAGAGCTCCTATATTTTCTTCTCAGCAGCACCCATAGGACTTCTAGTGTGTTAGTGGCATCACACAGAGCTCCTATATTTTCTTCTCAGCAGCACCCATAGGACTTCTAGTGTGTTAGTGGCAGCAAACAAAGCTCCTATATTTTCTTCTCAGCAGCACCCATAGGACTTCTAGTGTGTTAGTGGCAGCAAACAGAGCTCCTATATTTTCTTCTCAGCAGCACCCATAGGACTTCTAGTGTGTTAGTGGCAGCAAACAGAGCTCCTATATTTTCTTCTCAGCAGCACCCATAGGACTTCTAGTGTGTTAGTGGCATCACACAGAGCTCCTATATTTTCTTCTCAGCAGCACCCATAGGACTTCTAGTGTGTTAGTGGCAGCAAACAGAGCTCCTATATTTTCTTCTCAGCAGCACCCATAGGACTTCTAGTGTGTTAGTGGCATCACACAGAGCTCCTATATTTTCTTCTCAGCAGCACCCATAGGACTTCTAGTGTGTTAGTGGCAGCAAACAGAGCTCCTATATTTTCTTCTCAGCAGCACCCATAGGACTTCTAATGTGTTAGTGGCATCACACAGAGCTCCTATATTTTCATCTCAGCAGCACCCATAGGACTTCTAGTGTGTTAGTGGCATCACACAGAGCTCCTATATTTTCTTCTCAGCAGCACCCATAGGACTTCTAGTGTGTTAGTGGCAGCAAACAGAGCTCCTATATTTTCTTCTCAGCAGCACCCATAGGACTTCTAGTGTGTTAGTGGCAGCAAACAGAGCTCCTATATTTTCTTCTCAGCAGCACCCATAGGACTTCTAGTGTGTTAGTGGCATCACACAGAGCTCCTATATTTTCTTCTCAGCAGCACCCATAGGACTTCTAGTGTGTTAGTGGCAGCAAACAGAGCTCCTATATTTTCTTCTCAGCAGCACCCATAGGACTTCTAGTGTGTTAGTGGCAGCAAACAGAGCTCCTATATTTTCTTCTCAGCAGCACCCATAGGACTTCTAGTGTGTTAGTGGCAGCAAACAGAGCTCCTATATTTTCTTCTCAGCAGCACCCATAGGACTTCTAGTGTGTTAGTGGCATCACACAGAGCTCCTATATTTTCTTCTCAGCAGCACCCATAGGACTTCTAGTGTGTTAGTGGCAGCAAACAGAGCTCCTATATTTTCTTCTCAGCAGCACCCATAGGACTTCTAATGTGTTAGTGGCATCACACAGAGCTCCTATATTTTCATCTCAGCAGCACCCATAGGACTTCTAGTGTGTTAGTGGCATCACACAGAGCTCCTATATTTTCTTCTCAGCAGCACCCATAGGACTTCTAGTGTGTTAGTGGCAGCAAACAGAGCTCCTATATTTTCTTCTCAGCAGCACCCATAGGACTTCTAGTGTGTTAGTGGCAGCAAACAGAGCTCCTATATTTTCTTCTCAGCAGCACCCATAGGACTTCTAGTGTGTTAGTGGCAGCAAACAGAGCTCCTATATTTTCTTCTCAGCAGCACCCATAGGACTTCTAGTGTGTTAGTGGCATCACACAGAGCTCCTATATTTTCTTCTCAGCAGCACCCATAGGACTTCTAGTGTGTTAGTGGCAGCAAACAAAGCTCCTATATTTTCTTCTCAGCAGCACCCATAGGACTTCTAGTGTGTTAGTGGCAGCAAACAGAGCTCCTATATTTTCTTCTCAGCAGCACCCATAGGACTTCTAGTGTGTTAGTGGCAGCAAACAGAGCTCCTATATTTTCTTCTCAGCAGCACCCATAGGACTTCTAGTGTGTTAGTGGCATCACACAGAGCTCCTATATTTTCTTCTCAGCAGCACCCATAGGACTTCTAGTGTGTTAGTGGCAGCAAACAGAGCTCCTATATTTTCTTCTCAGCAGCACCCATAGGACTTCTAGTGTGTTAGTGGCAGCAAACAGAGCTCCTATATTTTCTTCTCAGCAGCACCCATAGGACTTCTAGTGTGTTAGTGGCAGCAAACAGAGCTCCTATATTTTCTTCTCAGCAGCACCCATAGGACTTCTAGTGTGTTAGTGGCATCACACAGAGCTCCTATATTTTCTTCTCAGCAGCACCCATAGGACTTCTAGTGTGTTAGTGGCAGCAAACAGAGCTCCTATATTTTCTTCTCAGCAGCACCCATAGGACTTCTAGTGTGTTAGTGGCAGCAAACAGAGCTCCTATATTTTCTTCTCAGCAGCACCCATAGGACTTCTAGTGTGTTAGTGGCAGCAAACAGAGCTCCTATATTTTCTTCTCAGCAGCACCCATAGGACTTCTAGTGTGTTAGTGGCATCACACAGAGCTCCTATATTTTCTTCTCAGCAGCACCCATAGGACTTCTAGTGTGTTAGTGGCAGCAAACAGAGCTCCTATATTTTCTTCTCAGCAGCACCCATAGGACTTCTAATGTGTTAGTGGCATCACACAGAGTTCCTATATTTTCATCTCAGCAGCACCCATAGGACTTCTAGTGTGTTAGTGGCATCACACAGAGCTCCTATATTTTCTTCTCAGCAGCACCCATAGGACTTCTAGTGTGTTAGTGGCAGCAAACAGAGCTCCTATATTTTCTTCTCAGCAGCACCCATAGGACTTCTAGTGTGTTAGTGGCAGCAAACAGAGCTCCTATATTTTCTTCTCAGCAGCACCCATAGGACTTCTAGTGTGTTAGTGGCATCACACAGAGCTCCTATATTTTCTTCTCAGCAGCACCCATAGGACTTCTAGTGTGTTAGTGGCAGCAAACAGAGCTCCTATATTTTCTTCTCAGCAGCACCCATAGGACTTCTAGTGTGTTAGTGGCAGCAAACAGAGCTCCTATATTTTCTTCTCAGCAGCACCCATAGGACTTCTAGTGTGTTAGTGGCAGCAAACAGAGCTCCTATATTTTCTTCTCAGCAGCACCCATAGGACTTCTAGTGTGTTAGTGGCATCACACAGAGCTCCTATATTTTCTTCTCAGCAGCACCCATAGGACTTCTAGTGTGTTAGTGGCAGCAAACAGAGCTCCTATATTTTCTTCTCAGCAGCACCCATAGGACTTCTAGTGTGTTAGTGGCAGCAAACAGAGCTCCTATATTTTCTTCTCAGCAGCACCCATAGGACTTCTAGTGTGTTAGTGGCAGCAAACAGAGCTCCTATATTTTCTTCTCAGCAGCACCCATAGCCTTCTAATGTGTTAGTGGCATCACACAGAGTTCCTATATTTTCATCTCAGCAGCACCCATAGGACTTCTAGTGTGTTAGTGGCATCACACAGAGCTCCTATATTTTCTTCTCAGCAGCACCCATAGGACTTCTAGTGTGTTAGTGGCAGCAAACAGAGCTCCTATATTTTCTTCTCAGCAGCACCCATAGGACTTCTAGTGTGTTAGTGGCAGCAAACAGAGCTCCTATATTTTCTTCTCAGCAGCACCCATAGGACTTCTAGTGTGTTAGTGGCATCACACAGAGCTCCTATATTTTCTTCTCAGCAGCACCCATAGGACTTCTAGTGTGTTAGTGGCAGCAAACAGAGCTCCTATATTTTCTTCTCAGCAGCACCCATAGGACTTCTAGTGTGTTAGTGGCATCACACAGAGCTCCTATATTTTCTTCTCAGCAGCACCCATAGGACTTCTAGTGTGTTAGTGGCAGCAAACAGAGCTCCTATATTTTCTTCTCAGCAGCACCCATAGGACTTCTAATGTGTTAGTGGCATCACACAGAGTTCCTATATTTTCATCTCAGCAGCACCCATAGGACTTCTAGTGTGTTAGTGGCATCACACAGAGCTCCTATATTTTCTTCTCAGCAGCACCCATAGGACTTCTAGTGTGTTAGTGGCAGCAAACAGAGCTCCTATATTTTCTTCTCAGCAGCACCCATAGGACTTCTAGTGTGTTAGTGGCAGCAAACAGAGCTCCTATATTTTCTTCTCAGCAGCACCCATAGGACTTCTAGTGTGTTAGTGGCATCACACAGAGCTCCTATATTTTCTTCTCAGCAGCACCCATAGGACTTCTAGTGTGTTAGTGGCAGCAAACAGAGCTCCTATATTTTCTTCTCAGCAGTAGTGATGAGCCGAACACCCCCGGGTTCGGTTCGCACCAGAACCCGCGAACGGACCGAAAGTTCGAACGAACATTAGAACCCTATTAAATACAATGGATGCGAACGTTCGAATTCTAAAGTGCTAATTATAACAACTATTATGCATGTTATTGTCCTAAAAAGGGTTTGGGAACCCGGGTTCTGCACCAGGGGACATGTATCAATGCAAAAAGAAGTTTTAAAAACGGTCGTTTTTCGGGAGCAGTCATTTTAATGATGCATAAAGTGAAAAAAAAAAAGTCAAATATTCCTTTAAATATCGTACCTGGGGGGTGTCTAAAGTATGCCTGTGAAGTGCCACGTGTTTCCCGTGTTTAGAACTGTCCCTGCACAAAATGACACTTCTAAAGGAAAAAAAAGCCATTTAAAACTGCTTGCGGCTTTAATGTAATGTCTGGTCCCGGTAATATGGATGAAAATCTTTAAGAAAAATGGCATAGCTACCCCATGACCCCCCCCCCCCTACCCCAGCCCATTACCAGCCCCTTTGGGTCTTGTATGGATATTAAGGGGAACCCCGCACATAAAATAAAAAAGGCCCTATATACTCTGAACAGCCGTATACAGGCGGTGCATACAAGACAGGGACTGTAGGTTTGTTCTTATGTAGAATGTGTTTGTAATTTTGAACAGGTACATTGTTGAAGTGTAGCTCCAGCCCAAAAATCTATTTTTAAACTTTTTGGGAAACATAGGTAAGGGTTATCACCCCTGTAACATTTGTTTTGCTGTCTGTGCCCCTGTTCAGAACATTTCACCTCACTTTCCGTCCCAATGACAACTGTTTTTGAAATGTGGTGTTTTTCTTGAAACAAGGATTGCTGATAAAGCATCAGTACAGATGAGACCCCTTTCTCCCATATTTATTCTTACAGGAGAGAATTTTCCTTTCTAGGGGTAGATTTCCTCTCACTTCCTGTTGTCTTCTTTCGTTTGCAAGTAGGAGTCGTTTGTAAGTTGGATGTTTGAAAGTAGGGACCTGCCGTATATACTCTGCAGAAATAGGCCCCTTAGTTGTTGGTGTTGGCACAACACTGTAAGCACTCAGTTACTCTTGGTTGGTGCTGGAACGCCCTGCTGTCAACTATTATATCAGGAATTTTAATTACATATAATTGTTGAACAGTGGTAGTAAAAATTGGGGCTTTGATGGTGGTGCTGGTGCCACAACACTGTAAGCCCTGACAGTTACTCTTGGTGGGTGCAGCAATGGGCCCTGCTGTGAATTATTAGATCAAGAATTGTAATTACATGCCCCTTTTGAACAGGGGCTGAAAAATTGGGCCTTTCGTGGTGGTGGTGGTGGTGGCGTTGCCACAAGACTGTAAGCCCTCAGAGTTACTCTTGGTGGGTGCAGCAATGGACCCTGCTGTGAATTATTAGATCAAGAATTGTAATTGCATGCCCCTGTTGAACAGGGGCTGAAAAATTGGGCCTTAGGCACTGGTGGCACAACACTACAACCCCTCACAGATACTGTACTTGGAGCACAGCAATGAGCCCTGTTGCAAAGTATTGCTTCAAAAATTGTAATGACACGCCCCTGTTAAACAGGGGCTGAAAAATTGGGCCTTAGGCACTGGTGCCACAACACTCCAACCCCTCACAGATACTGTACTTGGAGCACAGCAATGAGCCCTATGGCAAATTATTGCTAAAAAAATTGTAATTACACGCCCCTGTAAAACAGGGGCTGAAAAATTGGGCCTTAGCCACTGGTGGCGGCACCCATAAACAAAAATGATCTTCCAAGCTATCATCATCAATCGTATCATTGAGGACTCGGAGGAGGAGGATAGCCAGTCAACATAACAGCACAGGCACTCAGCATCAGCATCAGTCTTGAAGGGATGTGACATGTTAAAATCAATTAGTCTGTTATATCAGCATCAGGTGTGTGGTAGCTGGTGGTGATCCAAGACTGGTTCATCTTGATGAAAGTCAGTCGATCAACCGAGTCGGTGGACAGGCGCACCCTGTGATCCGTGACAAATCCTCCAGCAGCACTGAATGTGCGTTCCGAAAGAACGCTGGATGCAGGACAGGCCAGTAGCTCAATTGCATACTGTGCAAGCTCTGGCCAGTGATCCATCCTCAAGACCCAGTAAGCCAGAGGATTTTCGGTGGGGAAGGTGTCCAAGTCTGACCTTGCCCCTAGATATTCCTGCACCATGTTTATCAGACGCTGGCGATGGTTGCTGGAACCGATCATACTTTGGGGCTGCGGACTAAAGAATTGTCTGAACGCATCGGTCAGACGGCCACCTTCCCCACCGCTCCTTCTTTGACTGGCCGAAGCCTCAGCAACTCGTTGTCCAGGACCAGGAGTTTGTAACCTCCCAGTCTCTGGGAACGCGTTGCACAGACCTTTCTGCAAGGCCTCCCGGAGTTGTCTCATTCTCTGCTCCCTCTGCGACGGTAACATAAGGTCCGCAACCTTACCCTTGTACCGTGGATCAAGGAGAGTGGCCAGCCAGTAATGGTCCCTCTCCTTGATCCGAAGAATACGAGGATCCTTCCGCAGACTTTGCAGGATCAGGGAGGCCATGCAGCGTAGGTTTGCTGAGGCATTCGCTCCGGAGTCCTCTGGGTCACTAAGGACGACATGATCCGCAGCCACCTCCTCCCAGCCACGTACAAGTCCACTGGTTTCTTGGGACTGTAAATCATCCCTAAAAGACTGCTGCTGATGATGCTGAGTGCCAGCCTCCACCTCCATGCTGACACAATCCTCCTCCTCCTCCTCCTCCTCCTCCTCCTCCTCTTCCTGTGCGATGGGTGGGACAGAAGGAACACTGTCTGGGTAAAGGGGGCCTTGAGAGGCAAGGAAGTCCTCCTCTTCCTGCCTCTGTTCTGCCTCAAGTGCCCTGTCCATTATTCCACGCAGCGTGTGCTCCAACAGGTGGACAAGAGGTACAGTGTCACTGATGCATGCACTGTCACTGCTCACCATCCTCGTGGCCTCCTCAAATGGTGCCAGGACAGTGCATGCATCCCTGATCATGCCCCACTGGCGTGGAGAAAAAAAACCAAGCTCCCCTGACCCTGTCCTGGTGCCGTAGTCGCACAGGTACTCATTGATGGCCCTCTGCTGCGTGTGCAGCCGCTGCAGCATGGCCAACGTTGAGTTCCACCTGGTGGGCATGTCACATATAAGGCGGTTCTTGGGCAGGTTCAACTCCTTTTGCAGCTCAGCCAGGCGAGCACTGGCATTATAAGATCTGCGGAAATGCACACAGACTTTCCTGGCCTGCCTCAGGACATCCTGTAAGCCCGGGTACCTGCCCAAGAACCACTGCACCACCAGGTTAAGGACGTGAGCCACACAGGGCACATGGGTCAGTTGTCCCTGTCGGAGGGCGGAGAGGAGGTTGGTGCCATTGTCGCAAACCACCATTCCTGGCTTAAGCTGGCGTGGCGTCAACCACCTCTCGGCCTGGCCCTGCAGAGCAGACAGGACCTCTGCCCCAGTGTGGCTTCTGTCCCCCAAACACACCAGCGCAAGCACGGCATGGCATCTTTTTGCCTGCGTACTTGCGTAGCCCCGTGAACGGCTACGGAGCACCGCTGGTTCATAGGACAAACCACAGGAAGAGGCCATGGAGGAAGAAGAAGAGGAGGGGGTGGAGGAGAGAGGTGTGTCACAACCAGTAGTAGCATTTTGGAGGCGTGGCGGTGGGACAACCTCCAACACTACTGCACCTTGTCCTGCATCCTTCCCAGCTGCCAAAAGAGTGACCCAATGGGCCGTGAAAGAAAGGTAACGTCCCTGTCCATGCCTGCTGGACCATGAGTCAGCGGTAATATGCACCTTACCGCTGACCGCCCTGTCCAGCGAGGCCAAGACATTGCCTTCCACATGCCGGTAGAGAGCCAGAATAGCCTTCCGTGAGAAAAAGTGGCGTTTGGGAACCTGCCACTGAGGAACCGCACATTGCACAAACTCACGGAAGGGGGCCGAGTCTACCAACTGAAAAGGCAGCAGTTGAAGCGCTAGCAATTTAGCCAAGCTAGCATTCAACCGCTGGGCATGTGGATGGCTGGGAGTGAACTTCTTTCGACGGTCCAGCAGCTGGGGCAGGGAAATTTGCCTGCTAGAATCGGACGTCGGTGTACTGCTAGCAGAGTGGCCGCAAGTACTTGGCTGTGACACACCTAATTCTACACCTTCATTCCTCTCAGTGCATGTTTCAGAGAGGACTGAAGTTATAGTGGGGTTGGAGATCCCAGCTGATGCGGTGCAAGGAGAGGTCCGCTTTGTTCTTTGGTGTGGGTCTTTGAGGTAGGCTTGCCAACGAGCTGCATGGCAGGTCAACATATGTCTGGTCAGGCATGTGGTACCCAAGCGGCTGATGTTTTGGCCACGCGATATACGCTTGAGACATATGTTGCAAACAGCAGCTGTGCGATCTGATGCACTAGCCTCAAAAAAGGCCCACACCAAAGAACTTTTTGAATGACGGGCAGAGGCAGCGCCCTGCACAGGCGGAGCTCTGCGGTGTGATTCCGTCGGTGTACTGCCCTTACGCTGGCCACCAAAGGGCATCCTGCCTCGTTGGAGATGTGCCTCCTCCTCATCCTCCTCCTCCTCCTCTCTCCTATTAGGCACCCACGTGGAGTCAGTGACCTCATCATCACCTCCCTCCTCATCACTGGAGCCAATCTGGCAGTATGCTGCAGCTGCTGGAACATGACTGCCAGATTGGTGTCCTTCTTGAGCATCCCCTCTGTCTGCTCTCACGCTACTGCCTTCCTCTAGCTGGGTTTCATCATCAGACCCTTCGAAACGCTGGGCATCCTCCTGGAGCATGTACCCAACACTGTGCTGAAACAGTTCGGGGGACTCCTCAGGAGGAGGACATGGTGGGTCTAGGGAAGGAGTGACTGATGATGAGTCTGACATTGATACCAGGGAAGAGGACGCTTTGGCAGCTGCTTTTCCAGTACCCTGAGCCTGGGTGAGAGAGGATGAGGAGGAGGAGGAGGGCTTGGTCATCCACTCTACCAAGTCTTCGGCATGATGTGGCTCAACATGTCCAGCTGCCGAAAAGAAGGACAAGCGTGTCCCATGGCCATGTGCTGATGACAATGCACCGCGTCCACGACCAGCACTGTTGCCCCCAGACACAGAGCCTGCTTGCCCTCTTTTATTGCCTCCTGACTGTCTGCCTCTCCTTGTTTGCCTTCCAGACATTCTAATAGATGGCCTGCAGGGAGATGGGAAAAAACCAATAAGGGCTACCTTCAGGTGTCCTTCTCTGTCCCTTGAAACAAGGACTTTGACAGTGAAAGAAACTGACACTCTCCCTACCTACAGTTTTCTGTCCCTAGAAAAAATGTTTTTTTTAAGCACAATTTAGCACAAGGAGAATTCACTCACTGTCCTTCCAGGTCCCTGGAAACAAGGACTTTGACAGTGAAAGAAACTGACACTCTCCCTACCTACAGGTTTCTGTCCCTAGAAAAAATGTTTTTTTTAAGCACAATTTAGCACAAGGAGAATTCACTCACTGTCCTTCCAGGTCCCTGGAAACAAGGACTTTGACAGTGAAAGAAACTGACACTCTCCCTACCTACAGTTTTCTGTCCCTAGAAAAAATGTTTTTTTTAAGCACAATTTAGCACAAGGAGAATTCACTCACTGTCCTTCCAGGTCCCTGGAAACAAGGACTTTGACAGTGAAAGAAACTGACACTCTCCCTACCTACAGTTTTCTGTCCCTAGAAAAAATGTTTTTTTTAAGCACAATTTAGCACAAGGAGAATTCACTCACTGTCCTTCCAGGTCCCTGGAAACAAGGACTTTCACAGTGAAAGAAACTGACACTCTCCCTACCTACAGTTTTCTGTCCCTAGAAAAAATGTTTTTTTTAAGCACAATTTAGCACAAGGAGAATTCACTCACTGTCCTTCCAGGTCCCTGGAAACAAGGACTTTGACAGTGAAAGAAACTGACACTCTCCCTACCTACAGTTTTCTGTCCCTAGAAAAAATGTTTTTTTTAAGCACAATTTAGCACAAGGAGAATTCACTCACTGTCCTTCCAGGTCCCTGGAAACAAGGACTTTGACAGTGAAAGAAACTGACACTCTCCCTACCTACAGTTTTCTGTCCCTAGAAAAAATGTTTTTTTTAAGCACAATTTAGCACAAGGAGAATTCACTCACTGTCCTTCCAGGTCCCTGGAAACAAGGACTTTGACAGTGAAAGAAACTGACACTCTCCCTACCTACAGTTTTCTGTCCCTAGAAAAAATGTTTTTTTTAAGCACAATTTAGCACAAGGAGAATTCACTCACTGTCCTTCCAGGTCCCTGGAAACAAGGACTTTGACAGTGAAAGAAACTGACACTCTCCCTACCTACAGTTTTCTGTCCCTAGAAAAAATGTTTTTTTTAAGCACAATTTAGCACAAGGAGAATTCACTCACTGTCCTTCCAGGTCCCTGGAAACAAGGACTTTGACAGTGAAAGAAACTGACACTCTCCCTACCTACAGTTTTCTGTCCCTAGAAAAAATGTTTTTTTTAAGCACAATTTAGCACAAGGAGAATTCACTCACTGTCCTTCCAGGTCCCTGGAAACAAGGACTTTCACAGTGAAAGAAACTGACACTCTCCCTACCTACAGTTTTCTGTCCCTAGAAAAAATGTTTTTTTTAAGCACAATTTAGCACAAGGAGAATTCACTCACTGTCCTTCCAGGTCCCTGGAAACAAGGACTTTGACAGTGAAAGAAACTGACACTCTCCCTACCTACAGTTTTCTGTCCCTAGAAAAAATGTTTTTTTTAAGCACAATTTAGCACAAGGAGAATTCACTCACTGTCCTTCCAGGTCCCTGGAAACAAGGACTTTCACAGTGAAAGAAACTGACACTCTCCCTACCTACAGTTTTCTGTCCCTAGAAAAAATGTTTTTTTTAAGCACAATTTAGCACAAGGAGAATTCACTCACTGTCCTTCCAGGTCCCTGGAAACAAGGACTTTGACAGTGAAAGAAACTGACACTCTCCCTACCTACAGTTTTCTGTCCCTAGAAAAAATGTTTTTTTTTAAGCACAATTTAGCACAAGGAGAATTCACTCACTGTCCTTCCAGGTCCCTGGAAACAAGGACTTTGACAGTGAAAGAAACTGACACTCTCCCTACCTACAGTTTTCTGTCCCTAGAAAAAATGTTTTTTTTAAGCACAATTTAGCACAAGGAGAATTCACTCACTGTCCTTCCAGGTCCCTGGAAACAAGGACTTTGACAGTGAAAGAAACTGACACTCTCCCTACCTACAGTTTTCTGTCCCTAGAAAAAATGTTTTTTTTAAGCACAATTTAGCACAAGGAGAATTCACTCACTGTCCTTCCAGGTCCCTGGAAACAAGGACTTTCACAGTGAAAGAAACTGACACTCTCCCTACCTACAGTTTTCTGTCCCTAGAAAAAATGTTTTTTTTAAGCACAATTTAGCACAAGGAGAATTCACTCACTGTCCTTCCAGGTCCCTGGAAACAAGGACTTTGACAGTGAAAGAAACTGACACTCTCCCTACCTACAGTTTTCTGTCCCTAGAAAAAATGTTTTTTTTAAGCACAATTTAGCACAAGGAGAATTCACTCACTGTCCTTCCAGGTCCCTGGAAACAAGGACTTTGACAGTGAAAGAAACTGACACTCTCCCTACCTACAGTTTTCTGTCCCTAGAAAAAATGTTTTTTTTAAGCACAATTTAGCACAAGGAGAATTCACTCACTGTCCTTCCAGGTCCCTGGAAACAAGGACTTTGACAGTGAAAGAAACTGACACTCTCCCTACCTACAGTTTTCTGTCCCTAGAAAAAATGTTTTTTTTAAGCACAATTTAGCACAAGGAGAATTCACTCACTGTCCTTCCAGGTCCCTGGAAACAAGGACTTTCACAGTGAAAGAAACTGACACTCTCCCTACCTACAGTTTTCTGTCCCTAGAAAAAATGTTTTTTTTAAGCACAATTTAGCACAAGGAGAATTCACTCACTGTCCTTCCAGGTCCCTGGAAACAAGGACTTTCACAGTGAAAGAAACTGACACTCTCCCTACCTACAGTTTTCTGTCCCTAGAAAAAATGTTTTTTTTAAGCACAATTTAGCACAAGGAGAATTCACTCACTGTCCTTCCAGGTCCCTGGAAACAAGGACTTTGACAGTGAAAGAAACTGACACTCTCCCTACCTACAGTTTTCTGTCCCTAGAAAAAATGTTTTTTTTA
Organism: Rana muscosa; assembly: GCA_029206835.1. Taxonomy (NCBI): domain Eukaryota; kingdom Metazoa; phylum Chordata; class Amphibia; order Anura; family Ranidae; genus Rana; species Rana muscosa. The sequence continues at coordinate 337,875,639 of CM055123.1, read as the reverse complement.
AGCACAATTTAGCACAAGGAGAATTCACTCACTGTCCTTCCAGGTCCCTGGAAACAAGGACTTTGACAGTGAAAGAAACTGACACTCTCCCTACCTACAGTTTTCTGTCCCTAGAAAAAATGTTTTTTTTAAGCACAATTTAGCACAAGGAGAATTCACTCACTGTCCTTCCAGGTCCCTGGAAACAAGGACTTTCACAGTGAAAGAAACTGACACTCTCCCTACCTACAGTTTTCTGTCCCTAGAAAAAATGTTTTTTTTAAGCACAATTTAGCACAAGGAGAATTCACTCACTGTCCTTCCAGGTCCCTGGAAACAAGGACTTTCACAGTGAAAGAAACTGACACTCTCCCTACCTACAGTTTTCTGTCCCTAGAAAAAATGTTTTTTTTAAGCACAATTTAGCACAAGGAGAATTCACTCACTGTCCTTCCAGGTCCCTGGAAACAAGGACTTTGACAGTGAAAGAAACTGACACTCTCCCTACCTACAGTTTTCTGTCCCTAGAAAAAATGTTTTTTTTAAGCACAATTTAGCACAAGGAGAATTCACTCACTGTCCTTCCAGGTCCCTGGAAACAAGGACTTTGACAGTGAAAGAAACTGACACTCTCCCTACCTACAGTTTTCTGTCCCTAGAAAAAATGTTTTTTTTAAGCACAATTTAGCACAAGGAGAATTCACTCACTGTCCTTCCAGGTCCCTGGAAACAAGGACTTTGACAGTGAAAGAAACTGACACTCTCCCTACCTACAGTTTTCTGTCCCTAGAAAAAATGTTTTTTTTAAGCACAATTTAGCACAAGGAGAATTCACTCACTGTCCTTCCAGGTCCCTGGAAACAAGGACTTTGACAGTGAAAGAAACTGACACTCTCCCTACCTACAGTTTTCTGTCCCTAGAAAAAATGTTTTTTTTAAGCACAATTTAGCACAAGGAGAATTCACTCACTGTCCTTCCAGGTCCCTGGAAACAAGGACTTTCACAGTGAAAGAAACTGACACTCTCCCTACCTACAGTTTTCTGTCCCTAGAAAAAATGTTTTTTTTAAGCACAATTTAGCACAAGGAGAATTCACTCACTGTCCTTCCAGGTCCCTGGAAACAAGGACTTTGACAGTGAAAGAAACTGACACTCTCCCTACCTACAGTTTTCTGTCCCTAGAAAAAATGTTTTTTTTAAGCACAATTTAGCACAAGGAGAATTCACTCACTGTCCTTCCAGGTCCCTGGAAACAAGGACTTTCACAGTGAAAGAAGCTGACACTCTCCCTACCTACAGTTTTCTGTCCCTAGAAAAAATGTTTTTTTTAAGCACAATTTAGCACAAGGAGAATTCACTCACTGTCCTTCCAGGTCCCTGGAAACAAGAACTTTGACAGTGAAAGAAACTGACACTCTCCCTACCTACAGTTTTCTGTCCCTAGAAAAAATGTTTTTTTTAAGCACAATTTAGCACAAGGAGAATTCACTCACTGTCCTTCCAGGTCCCTGGAAACAAGGACTTTCACAGTGAAAGAAACTGACACTCTCCCTACCTACAGTTTTCTGTCCCTAGAAAAAATGTTTTTTTTAAGCACAATTTAGCACAAGGAGAATTCCCTCACTGTCCTTCCAGGTCCCTGGAAACAAGGACTTTGACAGTGAAAGAAACTGACACTCTCCCTACCTACAGTTTTCTGTCCCTAGAAAAAATGTTTTTTTTAAGCACAATTTAGCACAAGGAGAATTCACTCACTGTCCTTCCAGGTCCCTGGAAACAAGGACTTTCACAGTGAAAGAAACTGACACTCTCCCTACCTACAGTTTTCTGTCCCTAGAAAAAATGTTTTTTTTAAGCACAATTTAGCACAAGGAGAATTCACTCACTGTCCTTCCAGGTCCCTGGAAACAAGGACTTTCACAGTGAAAGAAACTGACACTCTCCCTACCTACAGTTTTCTGTCCCTAGAAAAAATGTTTTTTTTAAGCACAATTTAGCACAAGGAGAATTCACTCACTGTCCTTCCAGGTCCCTGGAAACAAGGACTTTGACAGTGAAAGAAACTGACACTCTCCCTACCTACAGTTTTCTGTCCCTAGAAAAAATGTTTTTTTTAAGCACAATATAGCACAAGCACAAAACACACTGACACTCTCCCTACCTATCCTTCTCTTTCCCTAAACTAAAGGAATCCAGGTTAAGCAAGAAAGAAATAAAAGTCACTGTCCCTGCCTATGCTGCTCTATCCCTGCTCCGGAACACACTACACTAGGCCGCCGTGCTGGCGGCCTTTTATAGTGTGGGGCGTGTACTAAACACCCTCAGCAATAATTGGCCACAGGCATCCTGCCTGTGGCCAATCATTGCTCTCCTCGCTGCCGGCGCTGTGATTGGCCAAGCATGCGGGGTCACAGTGCATGCTTGGCCAATCACAGCGCCTGGATGACACTGCGATGGCGTAGTGCATTGTGGGCCGTTCGCGTCACTCGAATTTGGCGCGAACGGCCCAAATCGTTCGATCTTCGTCGAACGATCGAACAGCCGATGTTCGAGTCGAACGTATGTTCGACTCGAACACGAAGCTCATCCCTACTCAGCAGCACCCATAGGACTTCTAGTGTGTTAGTGGCAGCAAACAGAGCTCCTATATTTTCTTCTCAGCAGCACCCATAGGACTTCTAGTGTGTTAGTGGCATCACACAGAGCTCCTATATTTTCTTCTCAGCAGCACCCATAGGACTTCTAGTGTGTTAGTGGCAGCAAACAGAGCTCCTATATTTTCTTCTCAGCAGCACCCATAGGACTTCTAGTGTGTTAGTGGCAGCAAACAGAGCTCCTATATTTTCTTCTCAGCAGCACCCATAGGACTTCTAGTGTGTTAGTGGCATCACACAGAGCTCCTATATTTTCTTCTCAGCAGCACCCATAGGACTTCTAGTGTGTTAGTGGCAGCAAACAGAGCTCCTATATTTTCTTCTCAGCAGCACCCATAGGACTTCTAGTGTGTTAGTGGCATCACACAGAGCTCCTATATTTTCTTCTCAGCAGCACCCATAGGACTTCTAGTGTGTTAGTGGCAGCAAACAGAGCTCCTATATTTTCTTCTCAGCAGCACCCATAGGACTTCTAATGTGTTAGTGGCATCACACAGAGTTCCTATATTTTCATCTCAGCAGCACCCATAGGACTTCTAGTGTGTTAGTGGCATCACACAGAGCTCCTATATTTTCTTCTCAGCAGCACCCATAGAACTTCTAGTGTGTTAGTGGCAGCAAACAGAGCTCCTATATTTTCTTCTCAGCAGCACCCATAGGACTTCTAGTGTGTTAGTGGCAGCAAACAGAGCTCCTATATTTTCTTCTCAGCAGCACCCATAGGACTTCTAGTGTGTTAGTGGCATCACACAGAGCTCCTATATTTTCTTCTCAGCAGCACCCATAGGACTTCTAGTGTGTTAGTGGCAGCAAACAGAGCTCCTATATTTTCTTCTCAGCAGCACCCATAGGACTTCTAGTGTGTTAGTGGCAGCAAACAGAGCTCCTATATTTTCTTCTCAGCAGCACCCATAGGACTTCTAGTGTGTTAGTGGCATCACACAGAGCTCCTATATTTTCTTCTCAGCAGCACCCATAGGACTTCTAGTGTGTTAGTGGCAGCAAACAGAGCTCCTATATTTTCTTCTCAGCAGCACCCATAGGACTTCTAGTGTGTTAGTGGCAGCAAACAGAGCTCCTATATTTTCTTCTCAGCAGCACCCATAGGACTTCTAGTGTGTTAGTGGCAGCAAACAGAGCTCCTATATTTTCTTGTCAGCAGCACACATAGTACCTATAGTGTGTTAGTGTCAGCACCCATAGGACCTACAGTGTGTTGTGAGCACACATAGGAGTTCTATTTTTTATACTATATACACTACCGACTACAATGGCTGGAAGACCGCCAAGGAGAGGCAGAGCGTGCCGAGGCAAGAACACAGGGCAGGCAGGCTCTGTTTCTAGAGACAACAGTGCTGGCCGTGGACGTGGTCGTGCATCGTCATCAGCACGTGGCCATGGGACACGCTTGTCTTTGTTTTCGGCAGCTGGACATGTGGAGCCGCATCATGCCGAAGGCTTGGTAGAATGGATGACCAAGCCCTCCTCATCCTCTCTCACCCAGGCTCAGGGTACTGGCAGAGCAGCTGCCAACGCGTACTCAATGGCATCATCAGCCACCCCTTCCCTAGACCCACCATGTCCTCCTGAGGAGTCCCCCAAACTGTTTGAGCACAGTGTTGGGTACATGCTCCAGGAGGATGCCCAACGATTCGAAGGCTCGGATGATGATACCCAGCTTGAGGAAGTCAGTAGTGTGCGCGCAGAGAGAGGGGATGCTGAAGGACAGCAATCTGGCAGTAGTGTTCCACCAGCTGCAGCTTACTGCCAGGTTTGCTCTAGTGGTGAAGAGGGAGGGGATGATGAGGTCACTGACTCCACGTGGGTGCCTGAAGGGAGAGAGGAGGAGGAGGAGGAGGATGCAGCGTCACATGTCCAACGAGGCAGGATGCCCCCTGGAGGCCAGCTAGAGGCCAGCACAGCAACTGTACCACACCGCAGAGCTTCGCCTGTGCAGGGCGCTGCCTCTGCACGTTATCACAAAAGTTCTTTGGTGTGGGCCTTTTTTGAGACGAGTGCATCAGATCGCACCACTGCTATTTGCAATATTTGTCTCAAGCGTATCTCGCGTGGCCAAAACATCAGCCGCTTGGGCACCACAAGCATGAGCAGACATATGTCGACCTGCCATGCAGCTCGTTGGCAAGCACACATAAAAGACCCACACCAAAGAACAAAGCGGACCTCTCCTTGCTCCTCATCAGCTGGGATCTCCATCCCCACTATATCTTCAGTCCTCTCTGAAAGCTGCTCTGAGAGGACTGAAGGTGTAGAATTAGGTGTGTCACAACCAAGTACTTGCAGTACACCGACGTCCGATTGTAGCAGGCAAATTTCCCTGCCCCAGCTGCTGGACCGTCGAAAGAAGTATACTCCCAGCCATCCACATGCCCAGCGGTTGAATGCTAGCTTGGCTAAATTGCTAGCACTTCAACTGCTGCCTTTTCAGTTGATAGACTCGGCCCCCTTCCGTGAGTTTGTTCAATGTGCGGTTCCTCAGTGGCAGGTTCCCAAACGCCACTTTTTCTCACGGAAGGCGATTCCGTCTCTCTACTGGCATGTGGAAGGCAATGTCCATGCCTCGCTGGACAGGGCGCTCAGCGGTAAGGTGCATATTACCGCTGACTCATGGTCCAGCAGGCATGGACAGGGACGTTATCTTTCTTTCACGGCCCATTGGGTCACTCTATTGGTAGCTGGGAGGGATGCAGGACAAGGTGCAGTAGTGTTGGAGGTTGTTCCGCCACCACGCCTCCAAAATGCTACTACTGGTTGTGACACACCTCTCTCCTCCACCCCCTCCTCTTCTTCTTCCTCCATGTCCTCTTCGAGTGCTCTGTCCTCGGAACCAGCGGTGCTCCGTAGGCGTACAAGGGGCTACGCGAGTACGCAGGCAAAAAGATGCCATGCCGTGCTTGCGCTGGTGTGTTTGGGGGACAGGAGCCACACTGGGCCAGAGGTTCTGGCAGCTCTGCAGGGGCAGGCCGAGAGGTGGTTGACGCCACGCCAGCTTAAGCCAGGAATGGTCGTTTCTGATAATGGCACCAACCTCCTCTCCGCCCTGCAACAGGGGCAGCTCACCCATGTGCCCTGTATGGCTCACGTCCTCAACCTGGTGGTGCAGCGGTTCTTGGGCAGGTTCCCAGGCTTACAGGATGTCCTGAGGCAGGCCAGGAAAGTCTGTGTGCATTTCCGCCGATCTTATAATGCCAGTGCTCGGCTGACTGAGCTGCAAAAGGAGCTGAACCTGCCCAAGAACCGCCTAATATGTGACATGCCCACCAGGTGGAACTCAACGTTGGCCATGCTGCAGCGACTGCACACGCAGCAGAGGGCCATCAATGAGTACCTTTGCGACTACGGCACCAGGACAGGGTCAGGGGAGCTTGGCTTTTTTTCCCCACGCCAGTGGAGCATGATCAGGGATGCATGCACTGTCCTCTCACCATTTGAGGAGGCCACGAGGATGGTGAGCAGTGACAGTGCATGCATCAGTGACACTGTACCTCTTGTCCACCTGTTGGAGCATACGCTGCGTGGGATAATGGACAGGGCACTTGAGGCAGAACAGAGGCAGGAAGAGGAGGACTTCCTTGTCTCTCAAGGCCCCCTTTATCCAGACAATGTTCCTTCTGTCCCACCCATCACACAGGAAGAGGAGGAGGAGGAGGAGGAGGATTGTGTGAGCATGGAGGTGGAGCCTGGCACTCAGCATCAGCAGCAGCAGTCTTTTAGGGATGATGTACAGTCCCAACAAACCAGTGGACTTGTACGTGGCTGGGAGGAGGTGGCTGGCGATCATGTCATCCTCAGTGACCCAGAAGACTCCGGACCGAATGCCTCAGCTAACCTACGCTGCATGGCCTCCCTGATCCTGCAAAGCCTGCGGAAGGATCCTCGTGTTCTTCGGATCAAGGAGAGTGACCATTACTGGCTGGCCACTCTCCTTGATCCACGGTACAAGGGTAAGGTTGCGGACCTTATCTTGCCGTCGCAGAGGGAGCAGAGGATGAGACATCTCAGGGAGGCCTTGCAGAAAGGTCTGTGCAACGCGTTCCCAGAAACTGGGAGGTTACAAACTCATGGTCCTGGACGACGAGTTGCTGAGGCTTCGGTCAGTAGCAGAAGGAGCGGTGGGGAAGGTGGACGTCTGACCGATGCGTTCAGACAATTTTTTAGTCCGCAGCCCCAAGGTATGATCGGTTCCAGCAACCATCGCCAGCGTCTGATATACATGGTGCAGGAATACCTAGGGGCAAGGTCAGACTTGGACACCTTTCCCACCGAAAATCCTCTGGCTTACTGGGTCCTGAGGATGGATCACTGGCCAGAGCTTGCACAGTATGCAATTGAGCTACTGGCCTGTCCTGCATCCAGCGTTCTTTCCGAACGCACATTCAGTGCTGCTGGAGGATTTGTCACCGATCATAGGGTGCGCCTGTCCACCGACTCGGTTGATCGACTGACCTTCATAAAAATGAATCAGTCTTGGATCACCACCAGCTACCAGACACCTGAAGCGGATATAACGGAATAATTTATAATGTCACATCCCTTCAAGACTGCCTATGCTGATGCTGAGTGACTGTCCTGTTATGTTCACTGACTATCCTCTTCCTCCTCCTCAATGATCCATGCCACCACACCAGTGCCTAAGGCACAATTTTTCAGCCCCTGTATAACAGGGGCGTGTAATTACAATTTTTTAAAAAGATGCTTCGCAACAGGTGTGACTGCTGTGCTCAGAGTACAGTATCTGTGAGGGGTTGCAGTGTTGTGGCACCAGCACCAGTGCCTAAGGCACAATTTTTCAGCCCCTGTTGGGGCGTGTAATTACAATTTTTAGGCAATGCTTTGCAACAGGTCTCATTGCTGTGCTCAGAGTACAGTATCTGTGAGGGGTTGCAGTGTTGTGGCACCAGCACCAGTGCCTAAGGCACAATTTTTCAGCCCCTGTATAACAGGGGCGTGTAATTACAATTTTTTAAAAAGATGCTTCGCAACAGGTGTGACTGCTGTGCTCAGAGTACAGTATCTGTGAGGGGTTGCAGTGTTGTGGCACCAGCACCAGTGCCTAAGGCACAATTTTTCAGCCCCTGTTGGGGCGTGTAATTACAATTTTTAGGCAATGCTTTGCAACAGGTCTCATTGCTGTGCTCAGAGTACAGTATCTGTGAGGGGTTGCAGTGTTGTGGCACCAGCACCAGTGCCTAAGGCACAATTTTTCAGCCCCTGTATAACAGGGGCGTGTAATTACAATTTTTTAAAAAGATGCTTCGCAACAGGTGTGACTGCTGTGCTCCAAGTACAGTATCTGTGAGGGGTTGCAGTGTTGTGGCACCAGCACCAATGCCTAAGGCACAATTTTTCAGCCCCTGTTTAACAGGGGCGTGTAATTACAAATCTTGATCTAATAGTTCACAGCAGGGCCCATTCCTGTGCCCACCAAGAGTAACTATGAGGGCCTACAGTCTTGTGGCAACACCGTCCACCACCACCACCACCACCAAAGGCCCAATTTTTCTGCCCTGTTCAACAGGTGCATGCAATTACAAATCTTGATCTAATAACTCACAGCAGGGCCCATTCCTGCACCCACCAAGAGTAACTGTGAGGGCTTACAGTCTTGTGGCAACACCGTCCACCACCACCACCACCACCACCAAAGGCCCAATTTTTCTGCCCGGTTCAACAGGTGCATGCAAGTACAAATCTTGATCTATTAACTCACAGCAGGGCCCATTCCTGTGCCCACCAGTCTTGTGGCTACACCAACATCTAATAGGGCAAATTTCTGCAGAGTATATACGGCAGGCCCCTACTTTCAAACATCCAACTTACAAACGACTCCTACTTGCAAACGGCAAGAGAAAACAGGAAGTGAGAGGAAATCTACCCCTAGGAAGGAAAATTCTATCCTGTTAGATTTAATTTGGGAAAAAGGTATCTCCTCTCTACTGATGCTTTATCACCAATCCTTGTTTCAATTAAAACCCCACTTTTCCAAAAACATTTGTCATTGGGACGGAAAGTGAGGTGACATGTTCTGAACAGATGTGCAAAGACAGCAAATGTTACAGGGGTGATAACCCCTCCCTATGTTCTCCAAAAAGCTTAAAAATTGATTTTTTTGGGATGTAGCTACACTTCATAATGTACCTGTTCAGATTCTACTTAAGAACAAACCTACAGTCCATGTCTTGTTTGCACCACCTATATACTGCTGTTCAGAGTATATAGGGTTGTAGGTATAGGGTTTTATTTTGGGTGCGGGGTCCCCCTTAGTATCCATACAAGACCCAAAGGGGCTGGGGTGGGGGGGGGGGGGGTGATGGGGTAGCCATGCCATTTTTCTCAAGGATTTTCAGCCATATGGCGGCCAGGACAAGACATGACATTAAAGCCGCAAGTGGTTTTAAATGGCTTCTTTTTTTCCTTTACAAATGTCATTTTGTGCAAGGACAGTTCTAAACACGGGAAACACATGCCACTTCACAGGCATACTTTAGACACCCCCCAGGTACCGTATTTAAAGGAAAATTTCACTTTTTTTTTTTTCACTTTATGCATCATTAAAATGACTGCTCCCGAAAAAACTTTAGTTTTTAAAATTTCTTTTTGCATTGTGTGACAGCAGGAAGTTAAAGTCACCTGGTTGCATCCAGGGGGGTAGATATATTTCGCCCAGATTCAGGCTTTACGCCGACTTATACAACTAGGTGGAGAGTTGTATAAGCCCAGCTGGGGCTAGTGGGCTCATGGATGACTCATACCTCTAGGGAGAGTGTGGGGCGTCGTGCAGACAGGGAGTTGATGAGACCAGCTGAAGCTTGTCAGCTCATTTAGGCCTCTATAAGAACTCCCAGCTTCATTAGATGTTAGCTCATGCCTGGACCCAGACCTGTGTGGACTGTCTAGGGAGAGTGAACCCCTGTGTGGTGAGACAAAGCCTGTGTGGCTATTTGCTTGGACATTTAAAACCAGGGACTTAGGGACTAGGACAGCACTAGGCTGATCCCAGTTGTTAGTTAGGAAACCTGTATGTTTAGTCAGAGGTCAAGTTGACCAGGATTTATTTTGTTTATGTTTCTTTTGCTTTGCTGTGTTTTGTCACTGTAAATAGAAAATAAACCGCACCTTTTTGATTTTGAAAACCACAACCTCCGTTTGCTGGGCCTGTTTTTGTGTGGGGAGCCCATCTCGGGGGTCACACACGCCCGCTGCCGAGCTAACCCCCTCACAGTTGGTGGAGAACCAGTGGCAGTTTTTTTTTAAGCCAGCATGGAGGAGATACTGAAGCAGCTGGCTCTAGCAAATGCCAATCAACAGCAGACAAATGCAGGTTTGCAAAAGAGCCTTGCAGCTCATCAACAGAGCCTTGCAGCTCAACAACAGAACTTCGCAGCCCAGCAGCAAGCTCATCAACAGAGCCTTGCAGCCCAGCAGCAGACAAACGCAACTTTGCAACAGAGTCTGGAGGCTCAGCAACAAGCCCAGCAGCAATCTGAGGCCCGCTTCATAGACCTGTTGCAGAAGCAAGAGCAGAGACTACAACAACAGATGGAAGCAGTAATGCAGCAACGTCCGCAGACCAGTGAGGAAAGCCGTCCCACTAATACCGCGTCCTTTGGGGTGAGTCGTTTATTGACAAAAATGACTGGAGAGGATGATCCAGAGGTATTTTTGACCACATTTGAAAGGACCGCTGAAAGAGAAAAGTGGCCTGAGGAGCAGTGGGCTGGACTGGTGGCTCCTCTGTTAACTGGTGAATCGCAGAAAGCTTACTATGACCTAGAGCCTAACCAAGCAAAAGACTATGTGATGCTAAAAGCTGAAATATTGGCAAGGCTGGGTGTCACCCAGGCTGTCCGGGCTCAGCGTGTGCATAACTGGACTTTCCAGCTTGGAAAACCCCCCAGGTCTCAAATGTATGATCTCATTCACCTGAGCAGAAAGTGGCTACAGCCAGAGACTTTGTCCGCACCAAAGATTGTGGAACGTGTTGTAATGGATCGGTTTTTGAGAGCTCTTCCTACTGCCATCCAAAAGTGGGTAAGCCATGGAGACCCAGAGACGGCCGATGGTCTTGTGGATCGTGTAGAGAAATACTTGGCTACAGAGAACCTGACGGCCTCTTCCAGAGACACTCGGACTTTCCACCCTAAGACCAGACCATCCCCAGGGGCGGATAAGAGGATTCCAAGGGGTGAGGGTGGAGAGAGTGAGAGGGTGGGAGCTCTACCCCAAGTTTGGCGAGAACAGCCTGGGAAATCAGCGGCTCAAGAGGCCGCAAGAAGGATCGTTTGCTACCGCTGCCGGCAAGCGGGACATATTGCAGCCAATTGCCCGGTTGTGGAGGAACCCATGCAGTGTGACTTTCTGACGGGCAGACGTCAGTCGCTGTGTGCGACAGTCACATGCACTGCCATTCGAGGAACTGAGAAACATTTATGCAAAATGTGTGTTAATGGTAGAAATGTTGTGGTATTGCTGGATTCAGGTAGCCTTGTGACCCTGATAAAGGCTGAGTTAGTTAAAACAGAGGTCTCTGGGAATAGCAAGGTAGCTGTTATTTGTGTGCATGGGGACACCCGAGAGTATCCAGTGACTACAGTGTGTTTCGAGACCCCCAAAGGTACCCTCTCTCATCCAGTGGGCTTAGTATCTCAGTTACCGCATGACGCCATTGTGGGAAGGGATTTTCCAAAGTTCTGGGAACTGTGGGATGATCCTGAGCCCCCCACTGGTGCCCCTATGTACCAGGAATGTGATAGCCAGAACTCCCCTGAGAGTGGTGAGGACTCTCCGGGATTTCCCTTATCAGTATTGGCAGGGGAGACTCAAGAAACTGGAGAGGAGCCCACCTCCTCAGACGAAAACCTACCGTCGGTGGAGTTTTCTGATCTTGAGGTTCACAGGGAAAACTTTGCCACAGAACAGTTGAAAGACCCCGCCCTAATAAAGGCACGGGAAAACGTAGTGAAAATAGATGGCGAGTTAGTGAACCCAGATAATACCTGCACTTACCCATACTTCAGCGTAGAGAAGGACCTACTGTATCGGGTGGCAAAAAGGGCAGAAGAAACCGTTGAGCAGCTTGTGGTGCCCAAACCTTACAGGAAGTTGGTGTTGGAGTTGGCCCATGGGCACATTCTTGGAGGTCATCTGGGGACAGAGAAAACCCGAGAGAGGGTATTACAGAGATTCTATTGGCCGGGGGTGATGAAGGACATAGAAAATTATTGTTCCTCCTGCCCTGTGTGTCAGAGGTCGGCCCCGATGCCACATTTCCGTAGCCCGCTGGTCCCTCTACCCATCATTGAGGTCCCGTTTGAGAGGATCGCCATGGATTTGGTAGGTCCTATAATCAAGTCTGCTAGGGGGCACCAGTACATATTAGTTATAATGGACTATGCCACCCGTTATCCAGAAGCGATCCCTCTCCGAAATACCTCGGCCAAAACCATAGCCAAAGAGCTATCTCTTGTGTTTAGCCGGGTGGGTATTTGTAAAGAACTGCTTACGGACCAAGGTACACCCTTTATGTCCCGGGTTATGAAGGAGCTGTGTAAATTGTTCAAAGTGACGCAATTACGTACATCTGTGTATCACCCCCAAACCGATGGGCTGGTTGAAAGATTCAACAAAACCCTAAAACAAATGTTGAAGAAAGTGGTGGATAGAGATGGAAAGGATTGGGACTGTCTACTTCCTTATCTGATGTTTGCTATTAGGGAGGTGCCCCAATCCTCTACGGGATTCTCCCCCTTTGAGTTACTGTATGGGAGACACCCAAGAGGGCTGTTGGATATTGCCAAGGAAACTTGGGAAAGTGAGAGTTCTCCCCACAGGAGTGTGATTGAGCATGTCGCCCTGATGCAAGACCGAATTGCACAGGTAATGCCCATCGTGAAGGAACATTTGGCCCAAGCGCAGTTAGCACAGCAGAGAGTGTACAACCGTGGAGCCAAGACCCGTACCTTTTCCCCGGGGGATAGGATACTGGTACTTGTCCCTACGGTTGAAAGTAAATTCCTTGCCAAATGGCAAGGCCCCTACGAGATAATGGAAAAAGTGAGCGAAGTGAATTACAAGGTCAGACAACCAGGAAGGCGAAAGCCCGAACAGATCTATCACGTTAATCTGTTGAAAGCCTGGAGGGATAGAGAGTCCCTAGTCGCAGACACTTGGTCACCAGCTCAAACTGGTTGCGTGATTCCTGAGGTTGGAATAGCAGCCACCTTGTCACAACCCCAACAACAGGAGGTTAAGGAGTTTGTGCTTCGCAACAAGGAGGTATTCTCTGAGCTGCCGGGACAAACATCTGGGGTAGAGCATGACATCATTACCCCGCCCGGTGAAAGGGTGAAGTTAAAACCCTATCGGATCCCAGAGGCCCGACGGGAGGCAATACGGGAGGAAGTACAGAAAATGCTGAACTTAGGGGTGATAGAGGAGTCCCAAAGTGATTGGTCTAGTCCCATTGTGTTGGTGCCTAAACCGGATGGGAGCTGGCGATTTTGTAACGATTTTCGTCAGTTGAACAAAGTTACAAAATTTGACACCTACCCCATGCCACGTATAGATGAGTTGATCGACCGGCTGGGAACAGCCCGATACATGACGACTCTTGACCTCACAAAAGGGTATTGGCAAATCCCCCTGGCCAAGTCGGCCAAAGAGAAAACCGCATTTGTAACCCCAGACGGGGCGTTCCAATATAAAAGAATGCCGTTCGGGTTACAGAATGCGCCGGCCACATTCCAGCGGAAAATGGACCAGATGCTGAGGCCCCATCGGAAGTATGCTGCGGCTTACCTGGATGACGTAATTGTCCATAGCACAGATTGGGCCTCACATCTGCCAAAAGTGCAAGCAGTCCTGGACTCTGTTCGGGAAGCGGGGTTTACGGCTAACCCCAAGAAGTGTACCATTGGGCAGGAGGAGGCCAAATATCTTGGGTACACCATTGGGAGGGGAGTAATAAAACCCCAACTCAACAAAGTCGAGGCCATCCAGAGTTGGCCACGTCCCAACAGCAAGAAGCAGGTACGAGCCTTTCTGGGAATCGCTGGGTATTATCGGCGATTCATTCCCCACTTTGCTTCTAAGGCTGTGCCCCTAACCAACCTGACGAAGGTCATGATTAAATGGACCCCCGAGGCTGAGGCAGCATTCCAATTCTTGAAACAAGCCTTATGTAGCCAGCCAGTGTTGTACTCACCCGACTTCTCTAAAGACTTTGTCGTACAAAGTGATGCGTCAGATGTGGGGTTAGGAGCAGTATTGTCCCAGGTCTGGAACGGGGAAGAGCACCCAGTCATTTACCTCAGCAGGAAGTTGAAGTCCCATGAGGTAAATTACGCCACCGTTGAAAAGGAGTGTTTAGCGGTGAAGTGGGCTCTAGATTCCCTTCGGTACTACCTGCTAGGTAGGCACTTTGACATGGTTACGGATCACGCTCCGTTAAAGTGGATGGCTCAAAACAAGGAAACAAATAGAAGAGTGAATAGGTGGTTCCTGGCCCTCCAGGAATTCAACTTCACAGTAAAGCATCGCCCTGGCGTTCAAATGGGGAATGTGGATGCTTTGTCTCGAGTACATGAATGCCTGATTGCTGGTGTTCCAACCCCGAGGTTAAAACAAGAGGGGGGGGTATGTGACAGCAGGAAGGTAAAGTCACCTGGTTGCATCCAGGGGGGTAGATATATTTCGCCCAGATTCAGGCTTTACGCCGACTTATACAACTAGGTGGAGAGTTGTATAAGCCCAGCTGGGGCTAGTGGGCTCATGGATGACTCATACCTCTAGGGAGAGTGTGGGGCGTCGTGCAGACAGGGAGTTGATGAGACCAGCTGAAGCTTGTCAGCTCATTTAGGCCTCTATAAGAACTCCCAGCTTCATTAGATGTTAGCTCATGCCTGGACCCAGACCTGTGTGGACTGTCTAGGGAGAGTGAACCCCTGTGTGGTGAGACAAAGCCTGTGTGGCTATTTGCTTGGACATTTAAAACCAGGGACTTAGGGACTAGGACAGCACTAGGCTGATCCCAGTTGTTAGTTAGGAAACCTGTATGTTTAGTCAGAGGTCAAGTTGACCAGGATTTATTTTGTTTATGTTTCTTTTGCTTTGCTGTGTTTTGTCACTGTAAATAGAAAATAAACCGCACCTTTTTGATTTTGAAAACCACAAAACCACAACCTCCGTTTGCTGGGCCTGTTTTTGTGTGGGGAGCCCATCTCGGGGGTCACACACGCCCGCTGCCGAGCTAACCCCCTCACAATTGATATATGTCCCCTGGGGCAGGACCCGGGTCCCCAAACCTGTTTTATAACATTAACATGCATATTGGCCGTTGTAATTAGCAATTTTGATTTCGAACGTTCGCGTCCATTATAACGAATAGGGTTCGAAAATTCGCGCGAACTTTCGGTCTGTTCGAAGGTTCTGGTGCGAACCGAACCCGGGGGTGTTCGGCTCATCCCTAGTCCTCTCCACAGACAGGGAACTGCTCACAGAGGGTCACACTCAAAAGAGTGGGAACAACCAATTGCGGACTAAGGCAGGTGGGGTGAACAGGTACCCAAGTACCTAGACCAAACGCCTGTAAATGGTGATGAGGTTTAAAGTTTAACCACTTAAGGACCGGACCATTACGCAGCTTAATGACCAGAGGTGTTTTCACAATTTGGCACTGCGCTGCTTTAACTGGAAATTGTGAAGACATGCAATGTTGTACCCAAATGAAATTTGCGTCCTTTTCTTCCCACAAATAGAGCTTTCTTTTAATGGTATTTGATTGCCTCTGTGATTTTTATTTTTTGCAATATAAACGGAAAAAGACCGAAAATTTTGAAAAAAAATAATATTTTCTACTTTTTGTTACAAGAAAGATCGAATAAACTAAATTTTAGTCATACATTTAGGCCAAAATGTATTCAGCCACATGTCTTTAGTAAAAAAATGTAAATAAGTGTATATTTATTGGTTTGCGCAAAAGTTATAGCGTCTACAAACTAGGGTACATTTTCTGGAATTTACACAGCTTTTAATTTATGACTGCCTATCTAATTTCTTGAGGTGCTAAAATGGCAGGACAGTACAAAACCCCCTCAAATGATCCCATTTTGGAAAGTAGACACCCCAAGGAAATTGCTGAGAGGCATTTTGAGCCCATTGAATATTTTTTTTGTCCCAAGTGATTGAATACTAACAAAAAAAAAATGTTTTTTACAAAAAGTTGTCACTAAATGATATATTGCTCACACATGCCATGGTTATATGTGGAATTGCACCCCAGAATACATTTGGCTGCTTCTCCCGTGTATGGGGATACCACATGTGTGGGACTTTTTGGGAGCCTAGTCGCGTACAGGACCCCAAAAACCAATCACCGCCTTCAGGATTTCTAAGGGTGTAAATTTTTTATTTCACTCCTCACTACCTATCACAGTTTCGGAGGCCATAAAATGCCAAAAAAGCACAAAACCCCCCCAAATGACCCCATTTTGGAAAGTAGACAGCCCAAGCTATTTGCTGAGAGGCATGTTGAGTCCATGGAATATTTTATATTTTGCCACAAGTTGCGGGAATATGACAAACTTTTTTTTTTTGCACAAAGTTGTCACTAAATGATATATTGCTCACTAGGGATGAGCTTCGTGTTCGAGTCGAACATACGTTCGACTCGAACATCGGCTGTTCGATCATTCGACGAAGATCGAACGATTTGGGCCGTTCGCGCCAAATTCGAGTGACGCGAACGGCCCACAATGCACTACGCCATCGCAGTGTCATCCAGGCGCTGTGATTGGCCAAGCATGCACTGTGACCCCGCATGCTTGGCCAATCACAGCGCCGGCAGCGAGGAGAGCAATGATTGGCCACAGGCAGGATGCCTGTGGCCAATTATTGCTGAGGGGGTTTAGTACACGCCCCACACTATAAAAGGCCGCCAGCGCGGCGGCCTTGTGTAGTGTGTTCCGGAGCAGGGAAAGAGAAGCATAGGCAGGGACAGTGTCATTTTTTTTCCTTTACTAATCCTGGATTCCTTGTGTTTAGGGACAAATAAGGATAGGTAGGGAGAGTGTCAGTGTGTTATTCTGTGCTAAACCTTGTTTGTAGGGACAGAGAGGTACAGTGAGGGAAAGTGTCAGTGTGCTATTCTGTTCTAAACAAATCTTGCTGAACCATATTTGAAATCCTTGAGTTTAGGGACAGAGAGGTACAGTGAGGGAAAGTGTCAGTGAGCTATTCTGTTCTAAACCAATCTTACTGAACCATATTTGAAATCCTTGAGTTTAGGGACAGAGAAGGACACTCGTGGAAACTATCAGTGTGCTATTCTGTGCTAAATCTTGTTTGTAGGGACAGAGAAGGACAGTGAGTGAAACTGACAGTGTGCTATTCTGTTCTAAACCAATCTTGCTGAACCATATTTGAAATCCTTGAGTTTAGGGACAGAGAGGTACAGTGAAGGAAAGTGTCAGTGAGCTATTCTGTTCTAAACCAATCTTGCTGAACCATATTTGAAATCCTTGAGTTTAGGGACAGAGAAGGACACTCGTGGAAACTATCAGTGTGCTATTCTGTGCTAAATCTTGTTTGTAGGGACAGAGAAGGACAGTGAGTGAAACTGACAGTGTGCTATTCTGTTCTAAACCAATCTTGCTGAACCATATTTGAAATCCTTGAGTTTAGGGACAGAGAGGTACAGTGAGGGAAAGTGTCAGTGAGCTATTCTGTTCTAAACCAATCTTGCTGAACCATATTTGAAATCCTTGAGTTTAGGGACAGAGAAGGACACTCGTGGAAACTATCAGTGTGCTATTCTGTGCTAAATCTTGTTTGTAGGGACAGAGAAGGACAGTGAGTGAAACTGACAGTGTGCTATTCTGTTCTAAACCAATCTTGCTGAACCATATTTGAAATCCTTGAGTTTAGGGACAGAGAGGTACAGTGAGGGAAAGTGTCAGTGAGCTATTCTGTTCTAAACCAATCTTGCTGAACCATATTTGAAATCCTTGAGTTTAGGGACAGAGAAGGACACTCGTGGAAACTATCAGTGTGCTATTCTGTGCTAAATCTTGTTTGTAGGGACAGAGAAGGACAGTGAGTGAAACTGACAGTGTGCTATTCTGTTCTAAACCAATCTTGCTGAACCATATTTGAAATCCTTGAGTTTAGGGACAGAGAAGGACACTCGTGGAAACTATCAGTGTGCTATTCTGTGCTAAATCTTGTTTGTAGGGGCAGAGAAGGACAGTGAGTGAAACTGACAGTGTGCTATTCTGTTCTAAACCAATCTTGCTGAACCATATTTGAAATCCTTGAGTTTAGGGACAGAGAAGGACACTCGTGGAAACTATCAGTGTGCTATTCTGTGCTAAATCTTGTTTGTAGGGACAGAGAAGGACAGTGAGTGAAACTGACAGTGTGCTATTCTGTTCTAAACCAATCTTGCTGAACCATATTTGAAATCCTTGAGTTTAGGGACAGAGAGGTACAGTGAGGGAAAGTGTCAGTGAGCTATTCTGTTCTAAACCAATCTTGCTGAACCATATTTGAAATCCTTGAGTTTAGGGACAGAGAAGGACACTCGTGGAAACTATCAGTGTGCTATTCTGTGCTAAATCTTGTTTGTAGGGACAGAGAAGGACAGTGAGTGAAACTGACAGTGTGCTATTCTGTTCTAAACCAATCTTGCTGAACCATATTTGAAATCCTTGAGTTTAGGGACAGAGAGGTACAGTGAAGGAAAGTGTCAGTGAGCTATTCTGTTCTAAACCAATCTTGCTGAACCATATTTGAAATCCTTGAGTTTAGGGACAGAGGACACTCGTGGAAACTATCAGTGTGCTATTCTGTGCTAAATCTTGTTTGTAGGGACAGAGAAGGACAGTGAGTGAAACTGACAGTGTGCTATTCTGTTCTAAACCAATCTTGCTGAACCATATTTGAAATCCTTGAGTTTAGGGACAGAGAGGTACAGTGAGGGAAAGTGTCAGTGAGCTATTCTGTTCTAAACCAATCTTGCTGAACCATATTTGAAATCCTTGAGTTTAGGGACAGAGAAGGACACTCGTGGAAACTATCAGTGTGCTATTCTGTGCTAAATCTTGTTTGTAGGGACAGAGAAGGACAGTGAGTGAAACTGACAGTGTGCTATTCTGTTCTAAACCAATCTTGCTGAACCATATTTGAAATCCTTGAGTTTAGGGACAGAGAGGTACAGTGAGGGAAAGTGTCAGTGATCTATTCTGTTCTAAACCAATCTTGCTGAACCATATTTGAAATCCTTGAGTTTAGGGACAGAGAAGGACACTCGTGGAAACTATCAGTGTGCTATTCTGTGCTAAATCTTGTTTGTAGGGACAGAGAAGGACAGTGAGTGAAACTGACAGTGTGCTATTCTGTTCTAAACCAATCTTGCTGAACCATATTTGAAATCCTTGAGTTTAGGGACAGAGAAGGACACTCGTGGAAACTATCAGTGTGCTATTCTGTGCTAAATCTTGTTTGTAGGGACAGAGAAGGACAGTGAGTGAAACTGACAGTGTGCTATTCTGTTCTAAACCAATCTTGCTGAACCATATTTGAAATCCTTGAGTTTAGGGACAGAGAAGGACACTCGTGGAAACTATCAGTGTGCTATTCTGTGCTAAATCTTGTTTGTAGGGACAGAGAAGGACAGTGAGTGAAACTGACAGTGTGCTATTCTGTTCTAAACCAATCTTGCTGAACCATATTTGAAATCCTTGAGTTTAGGGACAGAGAAGGACACTCGTGGAAACTATCAGTGTGCTATTCTGTGCTAAATCTTGTTTGTAGGGACAGAGAAGGACAGTGAGTGAAACTGACAGTGTGCTATTCTGTTCTAAACCAATCTTGCTGAACCATATTTGAAATCCTTGAGTTTAGGGAGAGAGAGGTACAGTGAGGGAAAGTGTCAGTAAGCTATTCTGTTCTAAACCAATCTTGCTGAAGCATATTGCAAATCCTTGTGTTTAGGGACAGAGAAGGATAGGCAGGGGACAGTGTCAGTGTCATTGTTGCTAAGCCTCCTGCACAGTATACACCTGAAGGTAGCCCTTATTGCTCTTTTTCCCATCTCCCTGCAGGCCATCCATTAAAATGTCTGGAAGGCAAACAAGGAGAGGCAGACAGTCAGGAGGCAAAAAAAGAGGGCAAGCAGGCTCTGTGTCTGGGGGCAACAGTGCTGGTCGTGGACGCGGTGCATTGTCATCAGCACATGGCCATGGGACACGCTTGTCCTTCTTTTCGGGCAGCTGGACATGTTAAGCCACATCATGCCGAAGACTTGGTAGAGTGGATGACCAAGCCCACCTCATCCTCCTCATCCTCTCTCACCCAGGCTCAGGGTACTGGCAAAGCAGCTGCCAAAGCGTCCTCTTCTCTGGTATCATTATCTTCATTAGTCAATCCTTCCCTAGACCCACCATGTCCTCCTCCTGAGGAGTCCCCCGAACTTTTTGAGCACAGTGTTGGGTACATGCTCCAGGAGGATGCCCAGCGTTTCGAAGGATCTGATGATGATACCCAGATAGAGGAAGGCAGTAGCGTGAGAGCAGAGAGAGGGGATGCTCAAGAAGGACACCAATCTGGCAGTCATGTTCCAGCAGCTGCAGCATACTGCCAGATTGGCTCCAGTGATGAGGAGGGAGGTGATGATGAGGTCACTGACTCCACGTGGGTGCCTAATAGGAGAGAGGAGGAGGAGGAGGATGAGGAGGAGGCACATCTCCAACGAGGCAGGATGCCCTTTGGTGGCCAGCGTAAGGGCAGTACACCGACGGAATCACACCGCAGAGCTCCGCCTGTGCAGGGCGCTGCCTCTGCCCGTCATTCAAAAAGTTCTTTGGTGTGGGCCTTTTTTGAGGCTAGTGCATCAGATCGCACAGCTGCTGTTTGCAACATATGTCTCAAGCGTATATCGCGTGGCCAAAACATCAGCCGCTTGGGTACCACATGCCTGACCAGACATATGTTGACCTGCCATGCAGCTCGTTGGCAAGCCTACCTCAAAGACCCACACCAAAGAACAAAGCGGACCTCTCCTTGCACCGCATCAGCTGGGATCTCCAACCCCACTATACCTTCAGTCCTCTCTGAAACCTGCACTGAGAGGAATGAAGGTGTAGAATTAGGTGTGTCACAGCCAAGTACTTGCGGCCACTCTGCTAGCAGTACACCGACGTCCGATTCTAGCAGGCAAATTTCCCTGCCCCAGCTGCTGGACCGTCGAAAGAAGTTCACTCCCAGCCATCCACATGCCCAGCGGTTGAATGCTAGCTTGGCTAAATTGCTAGCGCTTCAACTGCTGCCTTTTCAGTTGGTAGACTCGGCCCCCTTCCGTGAGTTTGTGCAATGTGCGGTTCCTCAGTGGCAGGTTCCCAAACGCCACTTTTTCTCACGGAAGGCGATTCCGGCTCTCTACAGGCATGTGGAATGCAATGTCTTGGCCTCGCTGGACAGGGCGGTCAGCGGTAAGGTGCATATTACCGCTGACTCATGGTCCAGCAGGCATGGACAGGGACGTTACCTTTCTTTCACGGCCCATTGGGTCACTCTTTTGGCAGCTGGGAAGGATGCAGGACAAGGTGCAGTAGTGTTGGAGGTTGTTCCGCCGCCACGCCTCCAAAATGCTACTACTGGTTGTGACACACCTCTCTCCTCCACCCCCTCCTCTTCTTCTTCCTCCATGGCCTCTTCCTGTGGTTTGTCCTCGGAACCAGCGGTGCTCCGTAGGCGTTCAAGGGGCTACGCAAGTGCGCAGGCAAAAAGATGCCATGCCGTGCTTGCGCTGGTGTGTTTGGGGGACAGGAGCCACACTGGGGCAGAGGTCCTGTCTGCTCTGCAGGGGCAGGCCGAGAGGTGGTTGACGCCACGCCAGCTTAAGCCAGGAATGGTGGTTTGCGACAATGGCACCAACCTCCTCTCCGCCCTCCGACAGGGACAACTGACCCATGTGCCCTGTATGGCTCACGTCCTTAACCTGGTGGTGCAGCGGTTCTTGGGCAGGTACCCGGGCTTACAGGATGTCCTGAGGCAGGCCAGGAAAGTCTGTGTGCATTTCCGCAGATCTTATAATGCCAGTGCTCGCCTGGCTGAGCTGCAAAAGGAGTTGAACCTGCCCAAGAACCGCCTTATATGTGACATGCCCACCAGGTGGAACTCAACGTTGGCCATGCTGCAGCAGCTGCACATGCAGCAGAGGGCCATCAATGAGTACCTGTGCGACTACGGCACCAGGACAGGGTCAGGGGAGCTCGGGTTTTTTTCACCACGCCAGTGGGGCATGATCAGGGATGCATGCACTGTCCTGGCACCATTTGAGGAGGCCACGAGGATGGTGAGCAGTGACAGTGCATGCATCAGTGACACTGTACCTCTTGTCCACCTGTTGGAGCACACGCTGCGTGGAATAATGGACAGGGCACTTGAGGCATAACAGAGGCAGGAAGAGGAGGACTTCCTTGCCTCTCAAGGCCCCCTTTACCCAGACAGTGTTCCTTCTGTCCCACCCATCGCACAGGAAGAGGAGGAGGAGGAGGAGGAGGAGGAGGAGGATTGTGTCAGCATGGAGGTGGAGGCTGGCACTCAGCATCATCAGCAGCAGTCTTTTAGGGATGATTTACAGTCCCAAGAAACCAGTGGACTTGTACGTGGCTGGGAGGAGGTGGCTGCGGATCATGTCGTCCTTAGTGACCCAGAGGACTCCGGACTGAATGCCTCAGCTAACCTACGCTGCATGGCCTCCCTGATCCTGCAAAGTCTGCGGAAGGATCCTTGTATTCTTCGGATCAAGGAGAGGGACCATTACTGGCTAGCCACTCTCCTTGATCCACGGTACAAGGGTAAGGTTGCGGACCTTATGTTACCGTCGCAGAGGGAGCAGAGGATGAGACAACTCCGGGAGGCCTTGCAGAAAGGTCTGTGCAACGTGTTCCCAGAGACTGGGAGGTTACAAACTCCTGGTCCTGGACAACGAGTTGCTGAGGCTTCGGGCAGTCAAAGAAGGAGCGGTGGGGAAGGTGGCCGTCTGACCGATGCGTTCAGACAATTCTTTAGTCCGCAGCCCCAAAGTATGATCGGTTCCAGCAACCATCGCCAGCGTCTGATATACATGGTGCAGGAATACCTAGGGGCAAGGTCAGACTTGGACACCTTCCCCACCGAAAATCCTCTGGCTTACTGGGTCTTGAGGATGGATCACTGGCCAGAGCTTGCACAGTATGCAATTGAGCTACTGGCCTGTCCTGCATCCAGCGTTCTTTCAGAACGCACATTCAGTGCTGCTGGAGGATTTGTCACGGATCACAGGGTGCGCCTGTCCACCGACTCGGTTGATCGACTGACTTTCATCAAGATGAACGAGTCTTGGATCACCACCAGCTACCACACACCTGATGCTGATATAACAGACTAATTGATTTTAAAATGTCACATCCCTTCAAGACTGATGCTGATGCTGAGTGCCTGTGCTGTTATGTTGACTGGCTATCCTCCTCCTCCTCCTCAATGATACGATTAACGATGATAGCTTGGAAGATCATTTTGGTTTATGGGTGACGCCACCAGTGGCTAAGGCCCAATTTTTCAGCCCCTGTTTAACAGGGGCATGTAATTAAAATTTTTGATGCAATACTTTGCAACAGGCCTCATTGCTGTGCTCCAAGTACAGTATCTGTGAGGGGTTGCAGTGTTGTGCCACCAGTGCCTAAGGCCCAATTTTTCAGCCCCTGTTCAACAGGGGCATGCAATTATAATTATTGATCTAATAATTCACAGCAGGGCCCATTGCTGCGCCCACCAAGAGTAACTGTCAGGCCTTACAGTGTTGTGGCACCAGCACCACCATCACCACCACCACCACCACCAAAGGCCCAATTTTTCAGCCCCTGTTCAACAGGGGCATGCAATTATAATTATTGATCTAATAATTCACAGCAGGGCCCATTGCTGCGCCCACCAAGAGTAACTGTCAGGCCTTACAGTGTTGTGTCAACACCACCACCACCACCACCACCAAAGGCCCAATTTTTCAGCCCCTGTTCAACAGGGGCATGCAATTATAATTATTGATCTAATAATTCACAGCAGGGCCCATTGCTGCGCCCACCAAGAGTAACTGTCAGGCCTTACAGTGTTGTGGCACCAGCACCACCATCACCACCACCACCACCACCAAAGGCCCAATTTTTCAGCCCCTGTTCGACAGGGGCATGCATTTATAATTATTGATCTAATAATTCACAGCAGGGCCCATTGCTGCGCCCACCAAGAGTAACTGTCAGGCCTTACAGTGTTGTGTCAACACCACCACCACCACCACCACCAAAGGCCCAATTTTTCAGCCCCTGTTCAACAGGGGCATGCAATTATAATTATTGATCTAATAATTCACAGCAGGGCCCATTGCTGCGCCCACCAAGAGTAACTGTCAGGCCTTACAGTGTTGTGGCACCAGCACCACCATCAAAGGCCCAATTTTTACTACCACTGATCAACAATTATATGTTATTACAATTCCTGATATAATAGTTGACAGCAGGGCGTTCCAGCACCCACCAAGAGTAACTGTGAGTGCTTACAGTGTTGTGCCAACACCAACACCTAAGGGGCCAATTTCTGCAGAGTATATACGGCAGGTCCCTACTTTCAAACATCCAACTTACAAACGACTACTACTTGCAAACAGGAAGAAGACAACAGGAAGTGAGAGGAAATCTACCCCTTGGAAGGAAAATTCTCTCCTGTAAGAATTAATATGGGAGAAAGGTGTCTCCTCTCTACTGATGCTTTACCACCAATCCTTGTTTCAATAAAAACACCACATTTCAAAAACAGTTGTCATTGGGACGCAAAGTGAGGTGAAATGTTCTGAACAGGGGCACAGACAGCAAAAAAAATGTTACAGGGGTGATAACCCTTCCCTATGTTTTCCAAAAAGCTTAAAAAAAGGAATTTGGCATGGAGCTAGACTTAAACAATGTAGCTGTTCAAAATTACAAACAGATTCTACATAAGAACAAACCTACAGTCCCTGTCTTGTATGCACCGCCTGTATACGGCTGTTCAGAGTATATAGGGCCTTTTTTATTTTGTGTGCAGGGTTCCCCTTAATATCCATACAAGACCCAAAGGGGCTGGTAATGGGCTGGGGTAGGGGGGGGTTGATGGGGTAGCTATGCCATTTTTCTTAAAGATTTTCATCCATATTACCGGGACCAGACATTACATTAAAGCCGCAAGCAGTTTTAAATGGCTTTTTTTTCCTTTAGAAATGTTATTTTGTGCAGGGACAGTTCTAAACACGGGAAACACGTGGCACTTCACAGGCATACTTTAGACACCCCCCAGGTACAATATTTAAAGGAATATTTGACTTTTTTTTTCACTTTATGCATCATTAAAATGACTGCTCCCGGAAAACGTCTGTTTTTAAAACTTCTTTTTGCATTGATACATGTCCCCTGGTGCAGAACCCGGGTTCCCAAACTCTGTTTAGGACAATAACATGGATAATAGTCGTTATAATTAGCACTTTAGAATCCGAACGTTCGCATCCATTGTATTTAATAGGGTTCTAATGTTCGTGCGAACTTTCGGTCCGTTCGCGGGTTCTGATGCGAACCGAACCCGGGGGTGTTCGGCTCATCACTATTGCTCACACATGCCATGGGCATATGTGAAATTACACCCCAAAATACATTCTGCCGCTTCTCCTGAGTACGGGGATACCACATGTGTGAGACTTTTTGGGAGCCTAGCCACGTACGGGACCCTAAAAACAAAGCACCGTCTTCAAGATTTCTAAGGGCATAAATTTTTGATTTCAGTCCTCACTACCTATCACAGTTTTGAAGGCCATAAAATGCCAAGATGGCACCAAACCCCCCCAAATGAACCCATTTTCGAAAGTAGACACCCCAAGCTATTTGCTGAGAGGCATCTTGAGCCCATTGAATATTTTCTTTTTTTGTCCCAAGTGATTGAATAATGACAAAAAGAAAAAAAAAATGTACAAAAAGTTGTCACTAAATGATATATTGCTCACACATGCCATGGTTATATGTGGAATTGCACCCCAAAATACATTTGGCTGCTTTTCCTGAGTACAGGGATACCACATGTGTGGGACTTTTTGAGAGCCTAGCCGCGTACGGGACCCCGAAAACCAAGCACCGCCTTCAAGATTTCTAAGGGCGCAAATTTTTGATTTCACTTCTCACTACCTATCACAGTTTTGAAGGCCATAAAATGCCAAAAAAGCACAAAACCCCCCCCCAAATGACCCCATTTTGGAAAGTAGACAGCCCAAGCTATTTGCTGAGAGGCATGTTGAGTCCATGGAATATTTTATATTTTGCCACAAGTTGCGGGAATATGACAAACTTTTTTTTTTTGCACAAAGTTGTCACTAAATTATATATTGCTCACACATGCCATGGGCATATGTGAAATTACACCCCAAAATACATTCTGCTGCTTCTCCTGAGTATGGGGATACCACATGTGTGGGACTTTTTGGGAGCCTAGCCGCGTACGGGACCCCAAAAACCAAGCACCGTCTTCAAGATTTATAAGGGCATAATGTTTTGATTTCACTCCTCACTATCTATCACTACCTATCACAGTTTTGAAGGTCATAAAATGCCAAGATGGCACAAAAACCCCCCAAATGACCCCATTTTGGAAAGTAGACACCCCAAGCTATTTGCTGAGAGGCATGTTAAACCCATTGAATATTTAATTTTTTTTGTCCCAAGTGATTGAATAACGACAAAAAGAAAAAAAAATGTACAAAAAGTTGTCACTAAATGATATATTGCTCATACATGCAATGGTTATATGTGGAATTACACCCCAAAATACATTTTGCTGCTTCTCCTGAGTACGGGGATACCACATGTGTGGGACTTTTTGGGAGCCTAGCCGCGTACAGGACCCCGAAAACCAAGCACCGCCTTCAGGATTTCTAAGCGCGTAAATTTTTGATTTTACTCCTTACTACCTATCACAGTTTCGGAGGCCATAAAATGCCAAAAAAGCACAAAACCCCCCCAAATTACCCCATTTTGGAAAGTAGACACCCCAAGCTATTTTCTGAGAGGCATGGTGAGTATTTTACAGCTCTCATTTGTTTTTGAAAATGAAGAAAGAAAATATATATATTTTTTTCAATTTTCAAAACTTTGTGACAAAAAGCGAGATCTGCAAAATACTCACCATACCTCTCAGCAAATAGCTTGGGGTGTCTACTTTCCAAAATGGGGTCATTTGGGGGGGGGGTTGTGCCATCTGGGCATTCCATGGCCTCCGAAACTGTGATAGGCAGTGAGGAGTGAAATCAAATATTTACACCCTTAGAAAGCCTGAAGGCGGTGCTTGGTTTTTGGGGTCCCGTGCGCGGCTAGGCTCCCAAAAAGTCCCACATGTGGTATCCCCGTACTCAGGAGATAAAATGCTTTCCCAATTTCCCAATGGCGCTGTTTATATCCGGGGGGGACATTCCCTCCCACCCCAATGTATTTTGGGGTGCAATTCCACATATAACCATGGCATGTTTGAGCAATATATCATTTAGTGACAACTTTTTGTAAATATTTTTTTTTTGTCATTATTCAATCACTTGGGACAAAAAAAAAAAAATTCAATGGGCTCAAGATGCCTCTCAGCAAATAGCTTGGGGTATCTACTTTCCAAAATGGGGTCATTTGGGGGGGGGGGGGGGGTTGAACTGTCCTGGCATTTTATGCACAACATTAGGAAGCTCTTGTCACACATCATCCACTCTTGTAACCACTTGAAGACAAAGCCCTTTCTGACACTTTTTGTTTACATGAAAACATATTTTTTTTGCAAAAAAATTACGTTGAACCCCCAAACATTATATATTTTTTTAAAGCAAAGGCCCTACAGATTAAAATAGTGGGTGTTGCATTTTTTTTCCCACACAGTATTTGCGCAGCGATTTTTCAAACGCATTTTTTGGGGAAAAAATACACTTTTTTTATTTTAATGCACTAAAACGCACTATATTGCCCAAATGTTTGATGAAATAAAAAAGAGGATCTTAGGCCAAGTACATGGATACCAAACACGACATGCTTTAAAATTGCGCACAAACGCGCAGCGGCGACAAACTACACACATTTTTAAAAGCCTTTAAAAGCCTTTACAGGTTACCACATTAGATTTACAGAGGAGGTCTACTGCTAAAATGACTGCCCTCGATCTGACCTTTGCGGTGATACCTCACATGCATGGTGCAATTGCTGTTTACATATAACGCTAGACCGATGCTTGCGTTCGCCTTTGCGCAAGAGCAGGGGGGACAGGGGTGCTATTTTTTTTATTTTTTATTTTTTTTATTATTTATTTTGCTTTTTTTATTTTATTTTTAAACTGTTCCTTCCATTTTTTATTTTTTTTTACCATTTTTATTGTTATCTCAGGGAATGTAAATATCCCCTATGATAGCAATAGGTAGTGACAGGTACTGTTTTTTTTAAAACAATTGGGGGGTTAGACCCTAGATCTTTCCTCTGCCCTCAAAGCATCTGACCACACCAGATCGGTGTGATAAAATGCTTTCCCAATTTCCCAATGGCGCTGTTTATTTCCGGGGGGGGGGGGATTCCCTGCCACTGCTTGTAAAAGCAGTCTAGAGGCTAATTAGCCACTATAATTGCTTTTAAATAAATAAGCCGACCGCTGGCTGAAAAGAATGATACCAAGATGATACCTAAACCTGCAGGCATCATTCTGGTATAACCATTCAAAGTCCAGCAACATACCAGTACGTTGCTGGTCCTTGTTGAACATGTATTGTAATTTTTTTTTCATGCAGCCTGTTGGCTGAATGAAAAAAAGAGATTGATCGGTGGGTATGCCCACCATTAGAATACCTCCCTTCATCCACCCACTTTTAATGATGGGCATACATGCACCATTTATATATGCCGAAGCATGGGGGCATCCTCCCGCAAAAAAGTTATGCCGCATACACGCGGTCGGACTTTTCCACGGGCAAGCCTCCGTCGGAATTTTCGACTGTATGTACGCGGCATAAAAGGATATGCCGCGTACATACGGTCAGACTTTTCCGCGGACATGCCTCCGTCGGAATTTTGACCGTATGTATGCGGCATTAGGAGCAAAATCGCTCCTCCACCCCTGCTGCCCCCACGCTTCGGCATATATGCTCTTTTTTTTTACTGTGGTGGTGAAATCACCTCCTACAGCGTTGGAGTCACGGCTTTATGTATCGTGGGAGCAAACGCTGTTGCTGTCAAGATAAATAAATCTGCGCTGCAACTGAATGGCGTACCTGCTAAGCAAATGATGGTTAACATTAAAACAAAGTAACATTACAGTATTTTTATTATTCGTGGAAATCACTATTTTTCCACTTTTGTGGCAACACGTTATATATCACAGTTGGGACTATTTATTCAATTATATATTATCTTGTTTTTATTATCAATGTTGGGTGCTCAAATTTGGTTTATATGTATTGATTTTCTCACTTGATTGTGTTTCATTTAGTATTATATTTTCCAAGTTGGTAGTATACCCTATTTGTGGTATTTTGCATAATTTTTTAGTACTTACCACTAGCGCCCCCTACCATTTACAACAATCAACAGATAGAGGTTTATATCACATCATCTCTAGGGGAGCAGCAGAATTAATTATAGTTTAATTTTACACATAATTTATAAATTTTAGGTGCGGCATTCACAATATCACAACATTACAGTATAACAGTAAGACCTTACCATACCATACCTGCAAAGAAAATACCAAAAAACAACCTAATAAAAAATAAAATATTTTTTTAACGCAACCTGTGCCTAAAATATATATATATATATATATATATATATATATATGCCGAAGCATGGGGGCATCCTCCCGCAAAAAAGTAATGCCGCATACACACGGTCGGACTTTTCCACGGGCAAACCTCAGTCGGAATTTCGACAGTATGTACACGGCATAAAAGGTTATACCGCGTACATACTGTCAGACTTTTCCACGGGCAAGCCGCCGTCGGAATTTTGACCGTATGTACGTGGCATTAGGAGCAAAATCGCTCCTCCGCCCCTGCTGCCCCCATGCTTCGCCATATATGCTCTTTTTTTTTACTGTGGTGGTGAAATCACATCCTACAACGTTGGAGTTACGGCTTTATGTATCATGGGAGAAAACGCTGTTGCTGTCAAGATAAATAAATCCGCGCTGCAACTGAATGGCGTACCTGAAAACAAAAAGTTACATACCTGAAAAGCAAGCATGATAAAACATTGCAGAATAGAATACAGTAAAAAAGAGCAGAACAATCGAGAGAAAATAGAGAGAGAGAGAGAGAGAACAATAAAACAACAACTATTTTTTTTTTTGTGTTTTTTACGGGTTTTTTTTGTTGTTTTTTTACTCAACTGTAACGGTTCGGGTCTCTCAAAATGTGATGGCATCTTGGGAGACCCTGTGTAAGTGTGTCCTAGTCTGTGAAATGCTGTACCCTACGCTAAAATTTCACTTTTGAGTGGTAGCGTTCAAAACATTTACCAATGCACAGACCAGGATTGTCAGGACAGAGTGGACAAAAATAACGGGTGTCACGCCTAAATCCGCGCTTGCTACAGACACGACATCTTTTTTGGGGGGCTCGTTGGGTAGGGGTACTCTCGAGAACATACGGATAATGCCTCTCATGCAGCCGGCTTACTGCATTTGGTAGGGGATGGTGAGGTGCAGAACCGCCTGGATACAGGAGTTCTGTGACTATCTCATCCTGGAATTTTAGGAGAGATAAAGTCCCGCCTGAAGCTCTGTATAGCACATAATTGGAATAAGGATAGAGACACTTTTTTGTACCAGCGTCTCGCCTTACGGGCAATGTGATACGGCGCCAACTTCTGGTCGTTGAGGTCCACCCCTCCCATATTTTGGTTATATTCGTGGACACAGAGGGGTTTCTCCACAACACCAGTCGCCGTACAAATTTGGACTGTCGTGTCTGCATGAAGGGAGGTAAGAAGGAAAACATTCTTATTATCCCTCCACTTCACAGCGAGCAAATTATTACACTTCAAGCAGGCTCTCTCCCCCAGCCTAAGACGGGAATCTACAAGCCCCTGGGGAAAGCCCCGGCGATTAGGTCGCACGGTGCCACAAGCTCCAATCTGATGATCAAACAAGTGACTAAACAGTGGCACGCTCGTGTAATAATTGTCCACATACAAGTGGTACCCCTTTCCGAATAAGGGTGACACCAAGTTCCACACTATCTTGCCAGCGCTCCCTATGTAATCCGGGCAGTTGACCGACTCAATCTGACTATCTTTTCCCTCATAAACCGTAAAGCTCCATACATAGCCTGTTGCCCTGTCACAGAACTTATAGAGCTTGACCCCGTATCTGGCACGCTTGCTGGGAAGGTACTGCTTGAAAGACAAGCGGCCAGAAAATGTAATCAGGGACTCATCAACGCAGACAACTTGATCGGGAATAAACAAGGCTGCAAAACGTTTGTTGAAGTGGTTTATGAGGGGCCGAATTTTGTAGAGCCGGTCGTATTCAGGGTCTCCACGTGGATGACAAAGTTCATTGTCGTTGAAATGCATGAACCGCAAAATCTGCTCGTATCGTGTCCTGGGCATGGAGGCAGAGAACACGGGCATATGGTCAATTGGGCGCGTGGACCAATAAGCACGTATTGACGAAAATTTATGTGTGCCCATGTTGAGGGAAAGGCCCAGAAAGGTCTTAAATTCGGAAACCGTAATTGGTCTCCAATTTCTGGCAAGGGAAGGCAACTGGGGATTAGCGGTGATGAATTGACCAGCATATAAATTACTCTGGTCCACAATAGATCTATAGAGATCTTCCGTGAAAAACAGCGAATAAAAATCAAGTGGCATAAAATCAGCTGTTTCCACCTGAATACCGGGTTGGGCAGTGAATGGGGGAAGTACGGGTGCTGCAGAAGTGGTGGGGACCCAATCAGGATAGGCAAATTCTGCAGGAAGGGTACTATGGGCATGATGGGCCTGCCTTTGTCTTCTTCTTCTTGGTGGCAGCGGGACACTACTTGTGCTTGCCACCTCGCCAGCTTGAACTGCACTTATGGGACTCGCCACGTCACCACGTGATACTGCAGTGCTGGATGTACGCCCAGGCTGTACTAGGCCGCTGGTGCTTGCCAGTTCACCAGAAGGAATAGTGGCGCTAGTACTACTCTGCTCCATGATACGAGAGACCTGCGGTTCTTGCTCCTCAACAACCTCAGAAGATCGGGATCGGGTGCGCCTGACCTTAGCAGTGACCTCATCATCTTCGTCGACCGGGCTATCTGACATGGAGCCGATGTCTTCTACGGGAAGGTATTCTGAGCCTGAATCTGACAGATCTGTGACCTCCTCTTCACTATCTGTCATGCTCAGAATCTCGTAGGCCTCTTTACTAGTGTACCTTTGATTTGCCATTTTGGGCTCTAAATTTAGGGGTACACTAGTAAGATTCACAGGAAAAAAAAGCACCTGACTGTCGTCCGCAAATATCTCAAACGCTACAAAAAAAACTGTTAGCGATCGCAGGGATCAGGCCTGACTCTGCGAACGCTGCAGTTATGTGTGTTGTGTTTGGTAAGTGACAGTGATCGATCGATACTGCACTTGGGTGGGCTGGGCTGGGCGGAGGGGCTAAATGCAGGTGCTAGCAGGTATCTGGGCTGATCCCGCTAACACTGCGTTTTTGGGAACCCTAAACCGCTGGGGACACTAGTATAGATCTGATCAGATCAGATATTGATCTGTTCAGATACTATACCACTAAGGGAAGTGTATGCTTTGCACGTGAGTGTTAGCATTAGTGGCACTAACCTAACGCTGCCTGGGGCGACGCAGACCCTCTCTGGCACTAAAACCTAATTTATATCACCCGCCGGGCGATCAGGGGGTTAAACCTTTATTGGGTTATATATGGCGGGTGCCCTAATGCTATAAAAAGCAAACTAACCAACCAGCATCACCCGTAACACTTATACGGTGATCACTGGTGAAAGGGTTAACTAGGGGCAATCAGGGGGTTAAAACCTTTTATTAGGTAATATATGGGGGTACCTGGTGCTATATAAAAACCTGATGGGTAACCTAAATAACTAACTGGCTAACCAGTGTCACCGGTGATACAGTGATCACTGGTGAAAGGGTTAACTCTAGGGGTGATAAAGGGGTTAAACCTTTATTATATAATATATGGGGGTACCTGATGCTATAAAGACCTGCGGCGAACCTAAAAAAAATAACTTGCTACCTAGGGGCACCACCGACACTAATACAGCGATCGGAAAACGATCGCTTAGTGACGCTGGCGATAGGGGATGAAAGGGTTACCTGGGGGGCAATCAAGGGGTTAAACCTTTATTAGGGGGGGTTAGGGGGCTACCCTGGACCTAAAGGGGCCTAAACCTAACTGCCCTGCAACTTTTTACTATCACAGATGACACTAAATGCAGCGATCATCAAAAAAATGATCACTGCAATCAGTGACACTGTGACTGGTGCACTTACTGTGAGATGTCTTCTCTCCTCGTGCCGGATCGAAAAGACCGCTACGAGGAGAGATGACATCACTTCATCTGCCTGTGTTTACATTTACACAGCAGAGGAAGCAGATCATTCGCTGGGAGCGATCGCGAGGGGGTGGCCAGAAACGAATGGCCGTCCCCTCATCACGGATCGCTCCTGCAATGATAACCACCGCTCACTGTACCGGAGGGGGGTCCGATGGGACCCCCCACCCATACGAAGGCAGGCACGTACAGGTACGTGAGTTTGCCTGTCCGTGCCATTCTGCCGACGTATATGTACAGTGAGCAGTCATTAAGGGGTTAATGAAGAGTCTATTTATTTCATTCTTATTAATTCTTTTTTAATTCTTTGTTAATAATTATTGTATATATGCAGATAAGGGGGGAAGTAGATGTATGCTCCTGAGTAGCTGAGAGGGTATAGGGGGTGTTTAGAGATATTCATGTATGTAAAATTATATTATTAGTGTAATGAAAATATATAGTAAATATATTATGAATAAATGGACAGGTCATCCTTTGGTTCTTTTCAATGATGAGTACATATAGAATGAGTGTGTCAATTAGATGATAATTACCATTGAGTTATCAGGAGTTCTAATGAACAGGTCTTATTATGATGGGAATAAGTGAAGTGATGTGAAAGGTGTGTAGCGTGGTCTCCTTTAAGGCCCCGGGACTACGTTACCCAGTACCCCGTTCGGCACCCAGGGTACATTTGGCCACCGCAGAGACTCATGGGAGGGGCTATATAGGAAGAGGAGAGGCGGAGCTCGGTCTCTTTGGGACACCGCGCTGCAATCAACAGGTCTTCCTGTGCGGATCTGCTGCAGTGCAGGGCCTGAAGCCAGGGGCTTTGCACAAACTTCCAGAGAGCCTTCCACCCCACTACGGAGCCTGGGTGGCACCTGACTTGTCGAGTTTGGACATCAGTTGGACCGGGGACCCGGCCATTGCGGACACTGTGTGCGGAGACACAGTAGGTGGGAGTCCCGGACTGGGATCGCATCCGGCGTGGTGAGCGAGCACCTGCTCATTCATATAAACTGTACTTTAACTAGGCCTAGAGACTGCCTTGGCCCTCCTGGTTCTATTTACTGTCCCACAGGAGACTAGTGGCGGAACTGAGTTGAGTAGTCTCCTGTGAGTGGTTCATTCTCCCTTTTAATTTTTCCTACCCGTTGGATTACAAATTACTGTTCCTGTTGTACACCACCAGTCAAGTTGCATGCAAAGAAATTGATCTTCCAGAGACTGAGTCTAAAGCTGGGTCAGGCCTGATATGTAGGTAGAACTTTTGTTGCTGCGCCATAAGGGCGCATAGATAGAGATAGCTGCACTTGGCGGGTAATCGCCTGTATTATACTTTCTGTCTGCAGGGCTCTGCCGACATATATGTGTTATGTGTTAACCTTCTGCCTTTTATCCAAAGTAAAGAAACATTATATTTTATCACTTGCTATCAGTGTGTTATCTTCATGCAAAGAGGTTACCCTTGCAATACAGATGGATTGTGTGCATATACTGTTAGATTGTGATACGAGACCAATCCCTAAACTAGCTGTGCCAGAGTGGGTCGAGTAGATTGCCGGGGGTTGGCGGTGCTGTACACAGGGCCCGAAACAAAATCCAGCGGCTCTCTTAACTGGGGGTAGCGCTACAGGTGTGTAGAAATCTAAAGGTATGTGAAAAATGTGAAGTAAAAATAAATGTAAGGATTACATAAGAAGGGGTGAAGTGATGCAATATTGGAGAAAGAGTGTGGAAAAGGATCAGTGGAAGGTGATGGTGAGGTGCAAATACTAGTGATGAATTGGAGGAAATGGGAACGAGAGGGAAAGGGAAAGGGAAAAAAGGAGCATGAAAGAGAGGAGAAAACAAGGAACAACCAATAGACAGCAAGGAACATAAAACAAAAGGGGAAGGAGGTGAGGGCAATAACTCTTAACTGGGAGTAGCGCTACACGTGGGAGCTCTCGAGTCCAGGATCCTGTTGCAGCAAGTAACGTGCCAAAAGTACCAGCATGGACCCACTGGAAGTAGAACAGTGGTGCAAGGCGGCCTACACAGATTCAGCAGCGGCAGTAGTCATAGAACTCCCAGGGACCTGGCAAGAAGAAGCGGTTAGTAACCTCACTTTCCCCGAAACAGAAGGTATGGGTGATGGATATCAGAAGTAATGCCTCACTGACCCACGCACTAATAGCTTGGATGAAGGAAATCCCAGAACATTTTAAGGGTCAAAGTATAAAAGCAATGGATGATCAGACCTATAGCTTAATACATGCGCTGCCACTCATACCAGGAAGATGGGTTCAGACACCTAAACCATCATCTCCACAGATATCTCCACCACAGTCCCCAAAAGCAGAAAACCGGAAGGCTAAAGAAAGTCCCAGGCCACCACCGGCCACCCTCAGCGCAGAGCTGTGCACGGTCCTGGGGGAGATTGTAGCCCAGTGTAAGAAAGATCCCACAGACTACCAAATGTCGGGATACAGGAAACTCAGAATATTCTCTGGAAGGAAACCTGTACCTTCGGGTGAAGAGGGGTTTGAGGAGTGGTTAGACGGTGCCACTCAGGCCTTAGAGGAATGAGAAGTCCCAGACCACAGAAAGAAGCAGAGAATCGCTGAGAGCTTGAAGGGGCCTGCTCTAGAGGCCATACACAACCTCAAGATGAGCAAGACAGACTGTGATGCGCAGGATTATCTGGACATTCTACAGAATGTGTTCGTGGAACAGAGAAAATTACTGAGCTCACTTACCAGCTGGAGCACTGCTACCAAAAGACAGGAGAGAAACTGTCAGAGTTCATGAGGCGCTTGGATAAGATCCTGCATAAGATGATCCTGAAGAAGGGGATCGACCCGCGGAAGGTGGATGAGGCCTGTGTTCAGCAGGTGATGAGAGGATCTCAGCCCCTGGACCCCATCGCATTGGCGCTACGCACAAGACAGGACGGGAAGAGCCTGGAGTACCCTAACTTGATCCGAGTGGTCAGAGAGGAAGAAGCTATGCTGGAGGAGAAGAAGAGGAACCAACCAGTTGAGTCAGGTAATCCTCCTCCGGTGATGGTCAGGGCGGCCATGACCCTGGAAAGAGACTCAGAGGTGGATACCTTGAAGTCACAGATGTCCCAGGTATTGGAGATGCTGACCTCTCTGATGGAAAAGGATCCAGGGATACCAGAGAGGGAAGGACCAAGGAAGGAACTGTTCCCAAACACCTCAGTGCCCGCATCCCTACAAGATTGGGGGGACATGACTTGTTTCAACTGCGGAGGGGTTGGCCATGCGGCCAAAGTATGTTCCAGTCCCAAGAAAAAAAAAACGGAATAACCGCAAGCAGGCGGAAAACTTCAGAGGGCCCCCGGTGAAGGAGTCAACCAGGTGCCCATCATCTCCAGTGAGCTCCAAACTGAATGAGAAGCACATAAAAAGAGTGGACAAGACCCCTCAGAAGAAACACAAGGTTCCTCAGTGGGAACGTACACCAAAGAAAGAGAGTAATGTCCCTCAGCGGGTAGTTACACCCATTAAAAGGAGGGAGATCAATGCATACCAGGCCCAAGAGAGACTTAAGTCCAAAGAGAAATGGAAGAAAGAAAGTCCAAAAGGGAGACACAAAGATCCAAAGAAAGAAACCCCTTCGAAGCGATATCCAGAGAAGCTGGTAGGTCCCTCCCTGATGGTACCTGTCCAAGTGGAGGGAGTCTACACAAGAGCTATATTGGATACTGGGGCACAAGTGACCCTGTTGTACCGGGACTTTTATGACAAGCATCTAAGTCACCTACCCATCCAGAAGATTGAAGAGCTGGAGATATGGGGAATTGGGACAGAGAGTTTCCCTTATGATGGCTATCTGCCTATAAAACTGACTTTCGACCCTTCCATAGCCGGAAAGGCCGAAGTGTTCGATACCTTAGCTGTGGTATGCCCCCGACTGCCTGGAGCTAACAAGAGTTCCCTAATAATAGGGACCAACACGGATCTGGTCCGGAGACTCTTGGCCCCTCTAACAAAAGGGAAAGACCCCAGCACTGAGATCCACCCAATGTTGAAGACAGCCTACCAACGACTGATCTTAGAACAGAAGGCCCCAGAAGAGGGGGTAGGGAAGGTCTGGAGGTTGGGAAGAAGAGGAATAGTGCTGCAGCCTGGTGAAGTAGCCTGTTTGAAAGCCACTGTGAAACTCACTTGGGAGCAGCCTGGGCCCTTTGTTATGTTGGAACCCGACCCAAGGGGAGAACATTCGGGCCTAGAAGTCGTCCCAGAGGTGGTTCCGTTGAGGGCCCTGAAGAAGGCCCACTGTAAGGTACCTGTGAGTGTCAGGAATACTACGGATGGTCCCATGGAGATCCCAGCCAGGATGTTGCTGGGCCAGGTGAGCCCTGATACCCCAGTTACTCTGTCGGATGTGGAGAAGACAGATGGAGAAAGCACTGTGTGGGAGAAACTTTCCATGGAGAACCCAAACCTGCCCAGGGATTGGAAAGAGAGAGCCAAGGCCCAGTTGACCAGGTAGAAAAAGATCTTCTCCCAAGATGAGTTCGATGTGGGGTGTGCAAGGAGTGCCACCCATCGAATCCGCCTCCAGGAAGACAAGCCCTTCAGGGAAAGAGTCAGGCGAGTTCCGTTAGCAGACCTCGAGGACTTGAGGGAACAGCTCGCCGAGCTCAAGCGAACCGGTGTGATTTGAGAATCTAGAAGCCCCTATGCCTCCCCGATAGTGGTGGTCAGAAAGAAGAATGGGACGTTGAGGCTGTGCATAGACTACAGGACCCTCAACAGGAGAACCGTACCCAACCAGTACACCACTCCGAGGATAGAGGATGCCCTGCAGAGCTTGTCTGGAGCCAAGTGGTTCAGTGTTATGAACCTCAAGAGCGGGTACTATCAAATCCCTATGCATCCAGAAGACAAAGAGAAGACGGCTTTCATAACCCCAGTAGGGTTCTTTGAATTTGACCGGATGCCCCAATGTCTGTCTGGAGTCCCAGCCACCTTCCAACGTCTCATGGAGAAGACTGTGGGAGACATGAACCTCATCGAAGTCCTTGTATACTTAGATGACATCATTGTCTTCGGGAGAACCTTGGAAGAACATAAAGAGAGAGGCTGGAGAAAGTTTTGAAAAGACTGAGTGAGGAAGGACTCAAGCTCTCACCTGAAAAATGCCAGTTCTATCAGTCATCAGTCAACTATCTGGGACACATAGTGTCCGAGGATGGGGTAGCCACAGACCCCGAAAAGTTGGAGGCAGTCACCTCCTGGCCAAGGCCCACCACTGTGACAGAACTCAGATCTTTCTTGGGGTTCTGTTCCTATTATAGGAGGTTCGTGGAGGGGTTTGCTCGGATAGCCAGGCCTCTGAATGAGCTGCTCAAGACGGAGGGGGAAGAGGATGACTTGGGCCCCAGGAAGCCAGGGGAGTCAGTCAAGGAC
The DNA here is from genome assembly GCA_029206835.1 of Rana muscosa. Classification (NCBI taxonomy): domain Eukaryota; kingdom Metazoa; phylum Chordata; class Amphibia; order Anura; family Ranidae; genus Rana; species Rana muscosa. The sequence goes on along the minus strand of CM055123.1, from coordinate 337,836,930 downwards.
CAGTGGAACGAGAAATGTGAAGATGCCTTTCAGATGTTGAAGAAAAACTTAACCACTGCCCCTGTCCTGGCCTATGCAGACCCAAAGAAGCCTCATGAACTTCACGTAGATGCCAGTCATGATGGTTTGGGAGGAGTGCTCTACCAGGAGCATGCAGGGCAACTGAGACTCGTTGCATATGTGAGCAGAAGTCTGACTCCCTCTGAAAAGAACTACCCCACCCATAAGTTGGAGTTCCTGGCCCTTAAGTGGGCGGTAGTTGACAAACTCAGAGACTATCTGTATGGGGCAGAATTCACTGTGAAAACCGACAACAACCCCCTCACCTATCTTTTCACCACAGCAAAGCTGGATGCCACAGGACATAGATGGCTGGCGGCACTGTCTGCCTTCAATTTCAGCCTAAAGTACAGGCCTGGGGCTGGAAATCGAGATGCAGATGCCTTGTCTAGAAGATCTCATGTCCCCACCTGCAGTACAGAAGATTGGACCCAAGTGGCACCCGACGGGGTGCGGGCTCTCTGTCAAGGGGCTGAACTTCAAGCCAGTGGCGGCTCAAGAGCAGAAGAAATAGGGGTTACCATAGTAGGAGTTCCCAAGCAGTACTGTGGGGTAACCCAACTGGGGGAAGATAACTTGCCAAAACTGTCCAAAAAGGAGTTGAGATCTGACCAATTGGAAGACCCTATGGGGAGATTGATCCTAGAGGCCCTGGAGAATCAGGATCCGAATAGACTCCTACGTCACCCTTCAAAGGAAGCTCGCCTGTTGAGGAAGGAGTGGGACAGGTTGCAGGTGCATCAGGGAGTGGTCTACCGAAAGGGCCCCTCTGATGACCTGAAAGACAAATGGCAATTGTTCCTGCCCGAGAAACATAGAGAGACTGTCATGGTTGCTCTGCACGACAACCATGGCCACCTAGGGGCGGAAAGGACCTTCCAACTCGTTAGGAACCGTTTCTATTGGCCCTGCATGAGGGCTGAGGTTGAAGAATACTGCCACTCATGTGCACGATGCATCCAGAGAAAGACTCTACCCCATCAAGCTGCCCCAATGGGCCATCTGCAAAGTCAAAGCCCACTTGATCTGGTATGCATTGATTTTCTCTGCCTCGAACCCGACCTGAGTGGACTAGGAAATGTTCTGGTAGTAACCGACCATTTCACCCGGTATGCCCAGGCCTTCCCAACCAAAGACCAGAAGGCATCCACTGTAGCCAAAGTGTTTATGGAGAAATACTTCGTACACTATGGGCTACCACAACGGCTTCATTCAGATCAGGGAAGGGATTTTGAAAGTCGGTTGATCCGGAAGCTCCTGGATTCCTTGAGGATCAAGAAGACAAGAACTACCCCCTATCACCCACAAGGTGATGCTCAGCCGGAGAGGTTCAACCAAACCCTGCTCAACATGCTGGGGACCTTAAGCAGTGAAAAGAAGCAGCATTGGAGCAACCACATAGCGGCAGTTGTACATGCATACAACAGCACCACCAGTGACGCTACAGGGTACTCACCCTATCGACTTATGTTCGGGAGAGAAGCAAGATTACCAGTAGATCTGGTCTTTGGCACTTCCATAGACCATTGTTCTGCCACTTCCCACAAAGGGAATGTTGATAGACTCAGACATAATTTGAAATTAGCCTATGAACAGGCCCAGGCGGCCTCGGAACAAAGGGGGGCCCGCAACAAGAAAAACTTTGATCTGAAAGTTCGGATTTAAGATTTACAACCTGGAGACAGAGTGTTGCTATGGAATTTGGGGGGCCCTGGAAAACTCAAGCTTGCAGACAGAAGGAGACCGTAACCCTATATTATCTGCAAGAGACTACCGGGCCTACCCGTTTACAGACTTAAGCCAGAAGGGAAGGTGGGGCCCTTAAAGACCTGGCATCGGAACCACCTACTCCCACTAGCTGAAGCAGTTCGGATACCCCCTGCGATGGATTCCCCTGAGCCAACTTCCATCTTGGATACTCCCAGACGAAACACTCAGTCCCAGACCCCTCAGATTGGGGATACTGAGACATCGGAGCTAAGTGAAGATGAGGGAGAAGACTTGATTGGCTTTGGCCTTCCCAGGCCTCAGAAACTTCTGCTATTGATCTTCCACCTGAAGAAGACACCATAGATAGAACACTGAATGCAGAAGCTACTGAGTTCATCCCGTCCAGTCCTTTGTCGGATTCTTGGGAAAGTGCCTGTGACTTTCTCCCAGGTGAGGATCCAAGAGATTCCATGTATCTCCCTGCTCCGGAGTCAAGTGTTCCAGAACCAGTGGAAACTCCCAAGTCGGTTCCAGAAGGGGAACCTGTTTTAGCTGAAACAGAAAGCCCAAGAGGACAAAGGATGCAAAGGGCCATAAAGCCTCCCAGAAGATTAACTTACCCACAGATGGGGAGGAGCTCAGAAGACACTGTGGTCACTGCCAGGAGGAGTATGGAAGACCCTAATCCCTCCACTGTTCATTTGGTGGGGGGCAACCCCAACTCACTCTCTGGCACAGTTAGGCAGGACACTAATGATAGTGTGACCTGTGGGCAGGGAAGTTCACTGCCTTGTTTTTGGTGGGAATTTCCTCTGCCAACATTATACGCAACTTTGGTTGATGTTGTGCGTACTGTAATTTAATGTTATCTTTGGGGACCAAAGAGTTTAAGTGGGGGGAGTGTGCAGCGGGGTCTCCTTTAAGGCCCCGGGACTACGTTACCCAGAACCCTGTTCGGCACCCAGGGTGCATTTGGCCACCGCAGAGACTCATGGGAGGGGCTATATAGGAAGAGGAGAGGCGGAGCTCGGTCTCTTTGGGACACCGCGCTGCAATCAACAGGTCTTCCTGTGCGGATCTGCTGCAGTGCAGGGCCTGAAGCCAGGGGCCTTGCACAAACTTCCAGAGAGCCTTCCACCCCACTACGGAGCCTGGGTGGCACCTGACTTGTCGAGTTTTGACATCAGTTGGACCGGGGATCCGGCCGTTGCGGACACTGTGTGCGGAGACACAGTAGGTGGGAGTCCCGGACTGGGATCACGTCCGGAGTGGTGAGCGAGCACCTGCTCATTCATATAAACTGTACTTTAACTAGGCCTAGAGACTGCCTTGGCCCTCCTGGTTCTATTTACTGTCCCACAGGAGACTAGTGGCGGAACTGAGTTGAGTAGTCTCCTGTGAGTGGTTCATTCTCCCTTTTAATTTTTCCTACCCGTTGGATTACAAAGGGGTGGGGGGGAGGGACAAAGGAGAGGAGAAGGGGGGGAGAAAAAGAGGGAAAAAGGAAGAAATAGAGGGGATAGGAAAGTAACTATGAAAAGGGGTGAAGAAGTGGAGTGTGAAGTGTAATGACTAGTCAGAGATGTCTGTGAAATGTGAAAACTAAGGGGGATTAAAATAATGATGATAATGAATGTAAAAATGCAGTGAACATTGCAATGAATGTGGTGTGCTGGTGAGAGAAAACAAGGAGTGATGGAAAAAGAGCAAAATAAGTTGATAGTGGATATCAAAATATACCTGAGAATTAGACAGAGTAAAGTATGCAGTGGCCATAAGGCATGCAAGCCAGACCAGGTTACTTACATGACAGCAGTGTAATAGAATAAAAAACACTCATAGGAGCAATGAAAGTAGGGACCTTTTGAGAAAAGAAAGGTAAATATGTTTTTTTTTTTTCTCAAACAAAAGTCTTTATTGAGCAGAAGTAATAAAAAAAAAAGCACATACATAGAGTTCCAGATAACCAACAATATAATCACTCAGTGTGACGCAGCACACCCATATACACTGTATTTGTCATAACACATGTTCCCTTCAACAACTAATCATTACCCCTATTATCGAAGCATGCACCCACCCCCTAACTACCCCCCTCAACAATGTATTCCATTAAGCATTCCAATTATAACAAGCCATACTCCCCCCCTGAACAGGTTCAAAATATACGATCATATATCAAATCCATAGGGGCCAGACCCGGGACACTCAGCCACGGGTCCCATAGTTTATCATATTTAGTACTAATCCCTCTATGTTGATGCACAAGTTTTTCCAACCGAAGTGTAACCCCCATCTGTGTGATCCACTCCTGCACCGTAGGTGGCCCAGTATCTTTCCAGTGTCTTAAGATCATCAAACGGGCCTGAAACAAGGCCCTGCCAATAGCCTGCTTGGGGATATCCTCCAACTGGAGGCCATCTAGTATCCCCAGCAGGCAGGTTTTAGGATCCAGTGGTATCTGAACCTGGAAAGCGCCATTCAGTGTGTCGATGGCCCATGCCCAATACAGGTGGAGCTTCGGGCATCTCCACAACAAGTGGATAAGATCACCGTGATCCCTGCAGCACCTGGTACAGGACGGATCAGTAATCACCCCCATCCGTGCTAATCTATCCGGTGTGTAGTGGACCCTCAGAAGGATATAAAGCTGAGATATTCTGTGTGCCACGTTCAGGGAGAACGAGGGGACCGCTTGCAAAGCCTCCTCCCACTGCTCTTCCTCAAACGCGCCCACATCTTGTTCCCACAGGGACACTGCCTTCAGAGGAGCGCCCTGAAGAAAGAGATTAAGCAACCTGGCATAACATCAAGAAATAAATCCCTTATATGTAGTCACTTCAAACATGTAGTTGAAAACCGACGCCGAGTCCATGGACCAAACATCCATTTCCCTCTGCGCGTCAACTGCATGTTTAAGCTGGAGATATTAAAATTGCATAGAAGCCGGTAGCCAAAATTCCACACTGAGCTCTTGAAAAGACCTTAATCTGCCCTCTCTAAAAATATGAGTCATATGCGACACCCCATACTGCATCCACCTCAGACCATACGGTAATTTGGCTATTTCCCTGTAGTATTGGTTGTCCCATATAGGGCTGCAAATAGTAAATCCAGTCACTCTCTGAAGCATTCTGACTTTATTCCAAATCTTTTGCATGAGTACATACGTGGGGAAAAGCTTGTTAGATTTAGTGTACCTCAGAGCCTCCAGCCCGTCCGCCACCCCCCCCCCCCCCAGTCGTGAAACCGAGCAGCCGGACCGAGGAGTCCAGCAAATTCCGTGCCAGGTCCTGTCGAGGGGATATAACACGTGCTATATGCTGCATCTGGGATGCTAAATAGTACAGCCAGGGGTTGGGCAATGCCAATCCCCCGGTGTCCTTAGAGCGCTGCAGTTGTTCAAGTTTAACCCTAGGGGGCTTGGAGAGCCATATAAGTGATCGAAAGATCGAGTTAATAATTCTAAATTTTTTCAGGGGAATAACCATGGGAGAATTGTGGAGCACATACAGCAGCTGCGGCATAAGGATCATTTTTATCAAGTTCACCCTCCCCACCAGGGACAACCTCAGCTTGCTCCACACCTTGACCCGATCGCGACAGCGGTTGATCAGCGGGGTGAGATTGAGGTTGACGTATTCCAGCAAGCAGGCAGTAACCTGGATGCCTAAATATTTAAAGGACGTGGCTACAGGGATGTCCTGCATGGTCGGAGAGGATGCCGAAGGCTCACGGTCTAACAGGAGAGAGGACTTGGTCCAATTAATAACCAACCCCGAGTACACACCAAATCGCTGCACTATAGTCATGGCCTCAGTCAGTGAAGTGGAAGTATCCCCAAGGAGCAGCATAGTGTCATCTGCATATAGCATGATCTTCTCCTGAAGATCTCCATACCGAAATCCCTGCACCGAGGGACAATCCCTGATCATGGCAGCCAAAGGCTCAATAGCCAGGGCAAAAAGGAGGGGGGAGAGGGGGCAGCCCTGCCGTGTGCCTCTATGTAAGCTAAACGTATGTGAAATCCTCCCCCCTCCCGTATAGCTACTACTGGTGCAGAGTACAGCAACTGCACCCACTGGATGAACTCAGTCCCAAACCCAAACTTCCTCATTACCGCCCACAGATAGTCCCACTCGACGCTGTCAAACGCCTTATGGGCATCGAGGGATAGCAACGCTCGGTCACCAACATTGTCCGCCCGCGATTGGATATTCAGGAAAAGTCTCCGCAGATTTATTGCAGTCGACTTTTGGGGCATAAACCCGGACTGGTCTGAGTGAATAATAGTGGATATGGCGCTATTCAGTCTTACTGCCAGGACTTTGGCGAGGATCTTAACGTCATTTTGTAGAAGTGAGATGGGCCTGTACGATCCCGGGTCTAAAGGGTCCTTATCTGGCTTTAAAATCAATACAATGTTAGCTCTAGTCATAGATTGGGGGAGGGTACCGGTCTCCTTTGCAGCATTAAAGACTCTCAGCAGGTGTGGTAACATCTGCTCTCCATATTGTTTGTACACCTTAGCAGGGAGCCCGTCATCTCCCGGGGCTTTCGAGTTGGGAAACAAGTTAGTTGCCATCTGCAGCTCACCTAGGGTCAGAGGGGCATCAAGTGCTTCCCTAGCAGAGTCCGACAGGGTAGGTAAGAGGACATGGTCCAAGTATTCATCTAAAGCAGCCTTTCTCAACCTTTTCAACACAGAGGAACCCTTGAAATAGTTTTCTGGTCTCGGGGAACCCCTGCTAAAAATTACAGATCTACAATTCATGAAACCTTAGTGTGATGGTCAGTGGGAAGGATGGTCCTTACACTTGTGGTCATTGGGAAGAATTACCTCCTTACAGATAGCTAAAAAGATTAATGGTGTCAGTAGGAAATTATCTGAGAGGCAAAAATTTCCCAATGCTGAAGGAACCCCTAGCAACTTCTGGAGGAACCCTAGGGTTCCACAGAACCCTGGTTGAGAATCACTGATCTAAAGACTCTAACGAGTATGTTCGCTTAGATTCATACAGGGAAGAGTAAAAACCAACAAGTTCTGTCAAAATTCGGTCTGGGGAGTTAGTCACCTCACCGGAAGTGCTCCAATTGAAGGGGACAGCTGCTGGGAGTGGGCAATAGTCGCTAACAAGCGGCCCGTGTGCTCTCCCTCCTCATAGAAAGCCGCCTTCTGAAAAAAACGCTTCCTCTCCGCACCCAATGTCGTGACCCGGTACAGAGCATCCTGTGCTGAAAGCCACGCCTCCCTGTTCAGATCAGAAGGGTCCGTAACAAAAGTATCATCTAGTTGTTTAGCCAACAGTTCCATTCCCTCCCTCTGAGCATGTGTCTTCCTCTTAATGGCCTGGATTTCTGCAATAAATAGACCCCTCAGGACCGCCTTAAAGGCCTCCCAATCGATGGCTACACTCTCTGAGGCCACGTGGATGCGCCAAAAGTCTGAAATGCGGGCCTCTATGTGTTCATGGGAAAAAAAGAGATTTAACCAAAAGGCGTTCATCTTCCATGGAGCCTTAGCCACCGCGGAAGGGGGACGCACCCCTAGAGACACAATCAGTGGAGAGTGATCCGATACACTTCTGGGAGCATACACCATCCCCAAAATGTAGCGTTCAGCAGCATGAGAGCATATACATAGATCAATCCTGGACAGAGACGAATAGCTCTTTGAAAAGCATGAGAATTGCTTCACACCCAGGTTCCTCGCCCTCCAGGGGTCCCTCCACCCCACCTCCTCTATAAATTTCCTTAGGGCAGTGCGATTCGTCCCCCTCCCTCCTCCCCCCGGGGGATGTTTGTCTAGCAAGGGGTCCGTGAAGCAGTTGAAATCCCCGAAGGTGTACAAAGGCACCTCCGGGAACCGCACCTGAAACTCCGCCAAAGCTCTCAGTACCTGGTTATTGTACGGGGGGGGGAGGTATATATACAAAAGCAAGAATACATTTCAGGGTGAACAACCTGCACAAAAGAAAAACATATCTACCATCAGCATCAACCGCAGAGCTGAGCTCCTCAAAATCTATGGAGCTATGTATCAAAACACTCACACCCCTAGAGTAGGAAGTGTGAGTGGAGTGATACGCCCTGCCCACCCACCGTTAGTTCAAGCACGATTTAGAATCAGCAGTAAGATGCGTCTCTTGTAAGGCACAAATAGCAGGTAGGCGTTTCCTCATCAGGGAGGACACCATAGTGCGTTTCAGAGGGTCTTGTAGCCCCCTAACATTCCATGACAGCACTGTAACCGTCTCCATCAGGGGGAGTCAAACACGTAACCAGCAAGGGGAAGGCCTTCTCCGCCCCACCCACCCCCCGCCCGCCATCTAGTAGGGGATGCAATGTCAGGTTGGGATGACATCTTGAAGGGCATAGACCGCTGGGTATCAAAAAGAACTGAAACTCTATAAGTCTGGAAGTAGAAACTGTCTGCTCTGGAACAAGTTTTCTTATCGTAACAACCAAAATCGCACAACAGTGCGGCAAGCAAACTTACGGGCCCCATCCGTTGCAGGCCAACTGTCCTTTCGGGCAAGGGGACCATCTGCACGTGGGCCTCTAGGAAGTTCAGGCTCTGGTGTGCCAACGGGCATTCCCGATTTGCATGGGACAACCGGTCCCGTGAGTTGTCTAAAGACGCAGCCAACATGGCCGCCAATTTACAGGCAATCCGTTGTATAAGTGTTGCCAGTAATAAACACATTTCCGAACTCGCATTAGGTGAAATTAATCAATTGTGAGGGGGTTAGCTCGGCAGCGGGTGTGTGTGACCCCCGGGATGGGCTCCCCAGACAAAAACAGGCCCAGCAAACGGAGGTTGTGGTTTTCAAAATCAAAAAGGTGCGGTTTATTTTCTATTTACAGTGACAAAACACAGCAAAGCAAAAGAAACATAAATAAAATAAATCCTGGTCAACTTGACCTCTGACTAAACATACAGGTTTCCTAACTAACAACTGGGATCAGCCTAGTGCTGTCCTAGTCCCTAAGTCCCTGGTTTTAAATGTCCAAGCAAATAGCCACACAGGCTTTGTCTCACCGCGCAGGGGTTCACTCTCCCTAGACAGTCCACACAGGTCTGGTTCCAGGCATGAGCTAACATCTAATGAAGCTGGGAGTTCTTATAGAGGCCTAAATGAGCTGACAAGGTTCAGCTGGTCTCCTCATCTCTGTCTGCACGACGCCCCACACTCTCCCTAGAGGTATGAGTCATCCATGAGCCCACTAGCCTTATACAACTCTCCACCTAGTTGTATAAGTCGGCGTAAAGCCTGAATCTGGGCGAAATATATCTACCCCCCTGGATGCAACCAGGTGACTTTACCTTCCTGCTGTCACATACCCCCCCCTCTTGTTTTAACCTCGGGGTTGGAACACCAGCAATCAGGCATTCATGTACTCGAGACAAAGCATCCACATTCCCCATTTGAACGCCAGGGCGATGCTTTACTGTGAAGTTGAATTCCTGGAGGGCCAGGAACCACCTATTCACTCTTCTATTTGTTTCCTTGTTTTGAGCCATCCACTTTAACGGAGCGTGATCCGTAACCATGTCAAAGTGCCTACCTAGCAGGTAGTACCGAAGGGAATCTAGAGCCCACTTCACCGCTAAACACTCCTTTTCAACGGTGGCGTAATTTACCTCATGGGACTTCAACTTCCTGCTGAGGTAAATGACTGGGTGCTCTTCCCCGTTCCAGACCTGGGACAATACTGCTCCTAACCCCACATCTGACGCATCACTTTGTACGACAAAGTCTTTAGAGAAGTCGGGTGAGTACAACACTGGCTGGCTACATAAGGCTTGTTTCAAGAATTGGAATGCTGCCTCAGCCTCGGGGGTCCATTTAATCATGACCGACCCTTTCCCCTTCGTCAGGTTGGTTAGGGGCACAGCCTTAGAAGCAAAGTGGGGAATGAATCGCCGATAATACCCAGCGATTCCCAGAAAGGCTCGTACCTGCTTCTTGCTGTTGGGACGTGGCCAACTCTGGATGGCCTCGACTTTGTTGAGTTGGGGTTTTATTACTCCCCTCCCAATGGTGTACCCAAGATATTTGGCCTCCTCCTGCCCAATGGTACACTTCTTGGGGTTAGCCGTAAACCCCGCTTCCCGAACAGAGTCCAGGACTGCTTGCACTTTTGGCAGATGTGAGGCCCAATCTGTGCTATGGACAATTACGTCATCCAGGTAAGCCGCAGCATACTCCCGATGGGGCCTCAGCATCTGGTCCATTTTCCGCTGGAATGTGGCCGGCGCATTCTGTAACCCGAACGGCATTCTTTTATATTGGAACGCCCCGTCTGGGGTTACAAATGCGGTTTTCTCTTTGGCCGACTTGGCCAGGGGGATTTGCCAATACCCTTTTGTGAGGTCAAGAGTCGTCATGTATCGGGCTGTTCCCAGCCGGTCGATCAACTCATCTATACGTGGCATGGGGTAGGTGTCAAATTTTGTAACTTTGTTCAACTGACGAAAATCGTTACAAAATCGCCAGCTCCCATCCGGTTTAGGCACCAACACAATGGGACTAGACCAATCACTTTGGGACTCCTCTATCACCCCTAAGTTCAGCATTTTCTGTACTTCCTCCCGTATTGCCTCCCGTCGGGCCTCTGGGATCCGATAGGGTTTTAACTTCACCCTTTCACCGGGCGGGGTAATGATGTCATGCTCTACCCCAGATGTTTGTCCCGGCAGCTCAGAGAATACCTCCTTGTTGCGAAGCACAAACTCCTTAACCTCCTGTTGTTGGGGTTGTGACAAGGTGGCTGCTATTCCAACCTCAGGAATCACGCAACCAGTTTGAGCTGGTGACCAAGTGTCTGCGACTAGGGACTCTCTATCCCTCCAGGCTTTCAACAGATTAACGTGATAGATCTGTTCGGGCTTTCGCCTTCCTGGTTGTCTGACCTTGTAATTCACTTCGCTCACTTTTTCCATTATCTCATAGGGGCCTTGCCATTTGGCAAGGAATTTACTTTCAACCGTAGGGACAAGTACCAGTATCCTATCCCCCGGGGAAAAGGTACGGGTCTTGGCTCCACGGTTGTACACTCTCTGCTGTGCTAACTGCGCTTGGGCCAAATGTTCCTTCACGATGGGCATTACCTGTGCAATTCGGTCTTGCATCAGGGCGACATGCTCAATCACACTCCTGTGGGGAGAACTCTCACTTTCCCAAGTTTCCTTGGCAATATCCAACAGCCCTCTTGGGTGTCTCCCATACAGTAACTCAAAGGGGGAGAATCCCGTAGAGGATTGGGGCACCTCCCTAATAGCAAACATCAGATAAGGAAGTAGACAGTCCCAATCCTTTCCATCTCTATCCACCACTTTCTTCAACATTTGTTTTAGGGTTTTGTTGAATCTTTCAACCAGCCCATCGGTTTGGGGGTGATACACAGATGTACGTAATTGCGTCACTTTGAACAATTTACACAGCTCCTTCATAACCCGGGACATAAAGGGTGTACCTTGGTCCGTAAGCAGTTCTTTACAAATACCCACCCGGCTAAACACAAGAGATAGCTCTTTGGCTATGGTTTTGGCCGAGGTATTTCGGAGAGGGATCGCTTCTGGATAACGGGTGGCGTAGTCCATTATAACTAATATGTACTGGTGCCCCCTAGCGGACTTGATTATAGGCCCTACCAAATCCATGGCGATCCTCTCAAACGGGACCTCAATGATGGGTAGAGGGACCAGCGGGCTACGGAAATGTGGCATCGGGCCGACCTCTGACACACAGGGCAGGAGGAACAATAATTTTCTATGTCCTTCATCACCCCCGGCCAATAGAATCTCTGTAATACCCTCTCTCGGGTTTTCTCTGTCCCCAGATGACCTCCAAGAATGTGCCCATGGGCCAACTCCAACACCAACTTCCTGTAAGGTTTGGGCACCACAAGCTGCTCAACGGTTTCTTCTGCCCTTTTTGCCACCCGATACAGTAGGTCCTTCTCTACGCTGAAGTATGGGTAAGTGCAGGTATTATCTGGGTTCACTAACTCTATTTTCACTACGTTTTCCCGTGCCTTTATTAGGGCGGGGTCTTTCAACTGTTCTGTGGCAAAGTTTTCCCTGTGAACCTCAAGATCAGAAAACTCCACAGACGGTAGGTTTTCGTCTGAGGAGGTGGGCTCCTCTCCAGTTTCTTGAGTCTCCCCTGCCAATACTGATAAGGGAAATTCCGGAGAGTCCTCACCACTCTCAGGGGAGTTCTGGCTATCACAATCCTGGTACATAGGGGCACCAGTGGGGGGCTCAGGATCATCCCACAGTTCCCAGAACTTCGGAAAATCCCTTCCCACAATGGCGTCATGCGGTAACTGAGATACTAAGCCCACTGGATGAGAGAGGGTACCTTTGGGGGTCTCGAAACACACTGTAGTCACTGGATACTCTCGGGTGTCCCCATGCACACAAATAACAGCTACCTTGCTATTCCCAAAGACCTCTGTTTTAACTAACTCAGCCTTTATCAGGGTCACAAGGCTACCTGAATCCAGCAATACCACAACATTTCTACCATTAACACACATTTTGCATAAATGTTTCTCAGTTCCTCGAATGGCAGTGCATGCGACTGTCGCACACAGCGACTGACGTCTGCCCGTCAGAAAGTCACACTGCATGGGTTCCTCCACAACCGGGCAATTGGCTGCAATATGTCCCGCTTGCCGGCAGCGGTAGCAAACGATCCTTCTTGCCGCCTCTTGAGCCGCTGATTTCCCAGGCTGTTCTCGCCAAACTTGGGGTAGAGCTCCCACCCTCTCACTCTCTCCACCCTCACCCCTTGGAATCCTCTTATCCGCCCCTGGGGATGGTCTGGTCTTAGGGTGGAAAGTCTGAGTGTCTCTGGAAGAGGCCGTCAGGTTCTCTGCAGCCAAGTATCTCTCTACCCGATCCACAAGTTTACCGGCCGTTTCTGGGTCTCCATGGCTTACCCACTTTTGGATGGCAGTAGGAAGAGCTCTCAAAAACCGATCCATTACAACACGTTCCACAATCTTTGGTGCGGACAAAGTCTCTGGCTGTAGCCACTTTCTGCTCAGGTGAATGAGATCATACATTTGAGACCTGGGGGGTTTTCCAAGCTGGAAAGTCCAGTTATGCACACGCTGAGCCCGGACAGCCTGGGTGACACCCAGCCTTGCCAAAATTTCAGCTTTTAGCATCACATAGTCTTTTGCTTGGTTAGGCTCTAGGTCATAGTAAGCTTTCTGCGATTCACCAGTTAACAGAGGAGCCACCAGTCCAGCCCACTGCTCCTCAGGCCACTTTTCTCTTTCAGCGGTCCTTTCAAATGTGGTCAAAAATACCTCTGGATCATCCTCTCCAGTCATTTTTGTCAATAAACGACTCACCCCAAAGGACGCGGTATTAGTGGGACGGCTTTCCTCACTGGTCTGCGGACGTTGCTGCATTACTGCTTCCATTTGTTGTAGTCTCTGCTCTTGCTTCTGTAACAGGTCTATGAAGCGGGCCTCAGATTGCTGCTGGGCTTGTTGCTGAGCTTCCAGACTCTGTTGATGAGCTTGCTGCTGGGCTGCAAGGCTCCTTTGCAAACCTGCATTTGTCTGCTGTTGATTGGCATTTGCTAGAGCCAGCTGTTTTAGTATCTCCTCCATGCTGGCTTAAAAAAAAACTGCCCGCATTCTCCACCAACTGTGAGGGGGTTAGCTCGGCAGCGGGTGTGTGTGACCCCCGGGATGGGCTCCCCAGACAAAAACAGGCCCAGCAAACGGAGGTTGTGGTTTTCAAAATCAAAAAGGTGCGGTTTATTTTCTATTTACAGTGACAAAACACAGCAAAGCAAAAGAAACATAAATAAAATAAATCCTGGTCAACTTGACCTCTGACTAAACATACAGGTTTCCTAACTAACAACTGGGATCAGCCTAGTGCTGTCCTAGTCCCTAAGTCCCTGGTTTTAAATGTCCAAGCAAATAGCCACACAGGCTTTGTCTCACCGCGCAGGGGTTCACTCTCCCTAGACAGTCCACACAGGTCTGGTTCCAGGCATGAGCTAACATCTAATGAAGCTGGGAGTTCTTATAGAGGCCTAAATGAGCTGACAAGGTTCAGCTGGTCTCCTCATCTCTGTCTGCACGACGCCCCACACTCTCCCTAGAGGTATGAGTCATCCATGAGCCCACTAGCCTTATACAACTCTCCACCTAGTTGTATAAGTCGGCGTAAAGCCTGAATCTGGGCAAAATATATCTACCCCCCTGGATGCAACCAGGTGACTTTACCTTCCTGCTGTCACACAATGTACGTTTCCGGTACAATCCTCAGCCGAGGGAAAGGTAAGGCGGCATGAGCAAGACTTGTCAGGCCCATCAATCTTCACCATCAGGGGGTCTTTGGTGAAATTCTCCCGCGTTGGCATCCAGCCAGTCCGAGGCATCAGCAGGGTTTTCAAAAGTGTGCTTGGCCCCTCAAGATGACTCTGAGTCTTGCTGGGTAGAGCATGGCATAGGGTGCTTGCAGCTTCTGCAAGCGTTTTTTGATTTCAGTAAAGCGCGCACGGCTCTTTTGGACTGCGGCAGAAAAGTCAGGGTAGAAGGAGACCCGTGTGCCATTAAATTGAATGTTCCACTTTTCCTGGCCAGTCGCAATATAGTTTCTCTGTCTCTGTAGTTTAGCAGTCTGGCCAGCATCGGGCGAGGGTGGTTGCCCGGCGGGAGAGGTCTGGTAGGCACTCTGTGGGCCCTCTCAACCGCATATAAATGAGTAAAAGCCTCCTTGCCGAACACATCAGCCATCCACTGTTCCACGAATTGTGTGGGGTCCCGTCCCTCCACCTTCTCCGGCAGCCCCACTATGCGCACATTGTTGCTCCTGAGGCGGTTCTCGAAATCTTCCGCTCTCATATCAGTAGCCCTGGCTAGGCGTGCAGTGGATTGGGTATCTCTGACCAGTGTGGGGAGTTTGTCCTCAATATCACTTATCCTGCTCTCTGCTGCAGTTTTTCTTTCTCTGATTTTCTGAATATCCTGTCTGATCAAGCATACACCCTCCTCCAGGTTCCCAAAGCGGACTTGCAGGCTATTCACAGAGGCTGTGCATTTATTAACAGCTCTTAGTAAGGCAGCCATTGTAGACTGCTCGCCCCCCTCATCATCAGGTTCATCAGTTTCCTCCAGCAAGTGAGGGCCTCCCTCAGCCTGAGCCATCATGGTGCCCGCTCCCAGCACTCGCCCCCCCTCCTCCATGTCAGTGTCACTGAGTGCAGCTCCCTCATCCAGGGGCTGCGCTTCCATACAGTTCAATTTCTCTGGCAGTTTTTGTGCATAGTACCTCATATCCTTAGGGGGGTCTCCGGTGAGGTCCTTAGGTGGTTTCAGTTGCTTACTCCCCCCCTCTTTAGCCTTCTCAGCGGTGAGCCCCTTCTGTGCTGATGGCGGCGCGGCGCCATTTTGGAAGTCCTGCTTGGAGCTGTCTCCCCTCTGTCCTCGGGTCATCATGCCCTTAGAAAGTACCTGAGTGGCAGCCGGGTGATGAGGGGACGTTCCCAAACACGGATGGCGAAAATCCGGGCGTTTTATGGTGCCGGAAACTGGATCAATGCAGGATCAAAGTGGGACCTCTGTGATGAAGCGACTGCTCACATGCCGCGCTGGCCACGCCCCCCAAGGTAAATATGTTTAATCAGTAACGGTTTCTCAGATTTTGAAGCCAATTAGTAAGTTAGAAGACTGTATTTAAAGATACATATCTTATGACAACAGCCCGCAAGATACCTGCTTACCTCTCGAGTAATGTGGAGTCAGTTTCTGTACTTCATGGGAAGTCAGCAGACAATTTCCCATGCTGGAGTAAGGTTTAAATACTTAACTCACCTGTCTGCTAATTTGGGGAGGATATGGTAACCAAGACTGTAATGTTAAAAAAAATATCAAAGAATGCACCCACATGGCTAACAGAAGACAGTATCAGAGATAGACTTGAAATACTTAACATAAATAAGTAACCAGGACCAGATAGTTTACACCCGAGGGTCCTTAACCACCTCAATACAGGGCACTTAAACCCCCTTCTCACCCAGACCAATTTTCAGCTTTCAGCGCTGTATCACTTTGAATGACAATTGCACGGTCATACAACACTGTATCCAAATGACATTTTTATAATTGTTTCTCCACAAATAGAGCTTTCTTTTGGTGGTATTTGATCACCTCTGCAGTCTTTATTTCTTGCACTATAAACAAAAGAAGAGGGACGAGTTTGAAAAAAACACAATAGTTTTTTAACATTTTTTTTCCTCAGTTTAGGCCGATATGTATTCTTCTACATATTTTTGGTAAAAATCGCAATAAGCATATATTGATTGGTTTGCGCAAAATTTTATAGCGGCTACAAAATAGGGGATAGATTTATAGCATTTTATTATTTATTTTTTTACTAGTAATGGCGGTGATCAGCGATTTTTATCGTGATTACGATGTTGTGGCGGACACATCGGACACTTTTGACACATTTTTGAGACCATTCACATTTATACAGCGATCCCTGCTATAAAAAAGCATTGATTACTGTATAAATATGACTGGCAGGGAAGGGGTTAACACTGGGGGGCGATCAAGGGGTTAAATGTGTTTCCTAGGGAGTAATTCTTACTGTGGGGGGAGGGGACTGACTGGGGAAGGTGACTGATCGGTGTCCCTATGTACAAGGGACACACCATCGGTCTCCTCTCCCTGACAGGACGTGGATCTGTGTGTTTACACACAGATCCACGGTCCTGCTCAGTTACTGGGCAATCACGGGTGCCCGGCGGCCGTCGGGCACGCGCATCGGGTCCCCAGTGACGTGGCGGGCGCGCGCGCCCCCTAGTGGCTCGGGAAGGCTCGACGTCATATGACGTCCGCCCAAAACGAGAGGCTCTTCGTCCCGCCGTCATTTGACGACAGGCGGTAGAGTAGTGGTTAAAAGGGTTGTAAACCCTTGTGTTTTTTTTACCTTATTGCATCTTTGCATTAAGGTGAAAAATTGTCTTACACTGACTGGCCCCCTAGACCCCCGTTTTACTCACCTGAGCACGTTTGTTCCCTCGGCGGAGACACGCTCTTCCTCTCTGCCCGTTGTCTCGGCTCTTGATTGAATAGATTGATAGCAGTACAGTCATTGGCTCCTGCTGTCAATCAAATCCAATGACGTGTAGCACTACCCCCGTAGGAGCTGCTGTTTACTTGTTTTGGGTCTACGTCCTGCCTATCAACCCCTGGAAGTGGCTCAAACCCTCCCTTAGCACAACTGATATGAGTAAGGATTGTGAGACCTACTGAGTATTAGGAGACACAATCCTGCATACATCACACAATAAACTGTAAATGTTATTACCTTTGCTGGTCACTGATCCTTTCGAGTGACAAAGATACTTCACACAGATTATTTAACCAAAGGTATCTTTGCTAAGTATAAAATGAAAAGGTAAAGATAACACAATAATACACACAGTTGACTCTGCATGCGCATTGCAGAGTCAATAAGTAAAAGGTTGGCCCTGGAAGCATTGGAGAATCAAACCCCAGACTTACTTCTGAAGGATCCTTCAAAAGGAGGCTTGCCTATTGAGGAGAGAATGGGATCGGTTGCTGATGCATCAAGGGGTGGTCTACCGAAGGGGCCCCTCTGATGATTTGGAAGTTAAGTGGCAACTGTTTCTGCCCGAGAAATATAGAAAGACTGTTCTGACCACCTTACATGACGATCATGGTCACCTAGGATCAGAAAGAACTTTTCAGCTCGTGAGGAACCGGTTTTACTGGCCCTGTATGCGGGTTGAAGTGAAGTAATATTGCCATTCATGCGCAAGTTGCATACAAAGAAAGACTGCCTCATCAAGCTGCCCCAATGGGCCACCTACAAAGTCAAGGGCCCTTGGATCTGGTATGCATTGATTTTCTTTGTATAGAACCTGATTTGAGTGGACATGGGAATGTTCAGGTGATAACCGATCATTTCACTAGCTACGCCCAGGCATTCCCAACCAAAGACCAGAAGGCCTCCACAGTGGCTAAGGTATTTGTCGAGAAGTTCTTTGTACATTACGGACCTCAACGCCTCCACTCGGACCAGGGAAGGGACTTCGAAAGTAGGCTGATCTGGAAACTGTTGGATTCCCTGGGTATAAAGAAGACCCGAACCACCCCTTACCACCCACAAGGGGATGCTCAGCCTGAACGATTCAATCGGACATTTTTAAATATGCTGGGAACTTTGAGCAGTGAAAAGAAACAGCATTGGGGAAAGCATGTGGCCGCCATTGTGCATGTGTATAATAGTACAACTAGTGATGCCACTGGATACTCCCCATACAGACTGATGTTTGGCAGGGAAGCAAGACTACCAGTAGATCTGGCCTTCGGCACTTCCATAGATCATACATCAGCAGCTTCTCACAAAGGATATGTGGATCGGTTACGACAAAGTTTAAGATTGGCATATGAGAAGGCCCAGGCGACTTCAGATCAAAGAGGGGTCAGGAATAAGCGGAACTATGACCTCAAGGTTCGGATTCATGATTTACAGCCAGGAGACAGGGTGATGTTGCGGAACTTAGGCATACCAGGGAAGCACAAACTGGCCGACCGGTGGAGGTCTCAACCCTATGTAATCTGTAAACAACTGCCAGGTTTACCAGTGTACCAACTTAAACCAGAAGGAAGTGTGGGACCCTTGAAGACATGGCACAGGAACCACCTACTGCCCCTCTCCGAAGCAGTTGTTCGTTTACCCTCTACCTCAGATCCTTCTGAGCATCTTTCAGTCTCAAATACCCCTAGACCCGCCACCAGGTCTCAAGCAGCCAGTTCAAAAGAGGTGGATGCCCAAGACCAGAGTGAAGAGGAAGAATTGGAACTTGATTGGCTATGGACACCACCAATACCTGAATCCATGACCACAGCCTCCCCACCATCCGAAGTTACCACTAGAGACACTTTAATCTCTGAGGCTGCTGAGTTTATACCACTTGCTACTCTTCCTGAGGAATGGGAGGATGCTCAAGACTCTTTTCCAGAAGAAGAACCCAGAAATTCTTTATACCACTCTGCACCTGAAATGGACACCCCTGGGCCAGTTGAATCCAATACACCCGACTTAACAGAAGGAGGATTGGAAGGACCCCCTGCAGTTGAAACCCCGGCTCCTAGAGAACAAAGGGAGAAAAGAACCATTCACCCCCCAAGAAGACTAACGTATTTCCAGATGGGGGAGTGCTCGGAAGAGACTATAGCCACTGCAAGAAGGACAGTTAATAAGCCTGTCCCCTCTACTGTAAGTTTAGTAGAGGGCAACCCTAGCTCACTCCCTTGCACAGTTAGACAGGCCACTTTCACTAATGTGACCTGTGGGCAGGACAACCTTCTCCCCAGAGCTTGGTGGAAGGTTCCTCTGCCAGGCTCCTTTGTAGCCGTGAATTGTGTTGTATGTTCATATGCTAACAAAGTCTGTTAACAATTTATCTTTGGGGACCAAAGACTTTAAGTGGGGGGAGTGTGTAGCGGGGTGTCACTTTAAAGAGCTCAAAAGACTACCATACCCAGTGTGCAGCTGGACACCCAGAGTACATTGCCTGGCGCAAGGTCTGCTGGGGAAGGCCTATTTAAGGAGGAGCGGAGCTACACGTGGGTCTCTTTGGACGCCGCCCCCCTAGCAAGTGGAACCAACGCCGAGTCTGCCGCTGGACTGGGCCTAAGAGCTTGGGCCTTGAGATCCAGAGAGCCCTCCGACCTTCATGGGAGAACCCAGGAGTCATTTCGTTCATCATCCTTCCAAGGACTGTCTGGAGGATCAGAGACTACGGGTGTCGTGAGACTGTGTGCTGGAGCCCAAGCTACGGAAGTCGGTTGTACGGACTGGTCCGGTCGGATGAGAGAGCACCTGCTTAGAGATTAACTGACTAATCTTAGGCCCAGTGTCCTTAGTTCAGGGACCACCGTTATCAGAGTGTTATTGCACGCTAGAGGGACAGTGTGTTGTGCAGCGTTAGTTGAACTCTTTAATACATGCCAAGAAGTTAACTGTTTTGATGCCTGTGGATTACAAATAACCTACAAAGTGCACCACCATTGCTAGCGAAGATCCTTCCCAACGGAAGCACCATATCTGCAATAGTCAGGCCTGACTGTAGAACTGTTAGAAATTCTTTGGGCGCCATCTTGCCCACGAGGGGGAAGCTCGCAAGCATAGTTAAATGACATTTAGCGTGTGTAATTACTATTGGAATTTAGCGCTTGTTATATGCTGAATGGTGAACATCGCAGGGCTCTGCATATGCACACTTATCACTGTTTAACTTGATGCTTTATATTCAGTAAAAAGTACTTGTAGTTAAGCCAATCTATTGTGTGGTTATATGTTTGTTGCGGTATTGTGATCCCCATAGCTAACGGGTTTCACAATCCCATCTTTACTGCTATCTGTGCCAAGGGAGGTTAGAGCCAGTTACTGGGGGTTGACAGCAGTGTGTACAGGCCCAAAATCTATACCAGCAGCCCTCTTAACTGGGGGTATTGCTGCATATATATATATATATATATATATATATATATATATATATA
Source organism: Rana muscosa (assembly GCA_029206835.1). Classification (NCBI taxonomy): domain Eukaryota; kingdom Metazoa; phylum Chordata; class Amphibia; order Anura; family Ranidae; genus Rana; species Rana muscosa. Next base: position 337,816,581 of record CM055123.1, on the reverse strand, counting down.
TACAGGGCCGCTGATAGGGCAGTACAGCCAGCCCTGTTGTACCGGGCCCGGCCCCCATCAGCTACACAGGGGCCCGGGCAACTTCACAGTTAATTTATGCATGTTAACATTTTGAAACCATACCCCCGCTTCTACTTGCTTAGAGAAGGGAGGGGGTTGTAATTACTTTTTCCCGGGCCCCATCTGGTCTACAGAGGGGCCCAGGAGATGAGTGCAGTGTTTGGACTATTTTTCCTTTTTCGGGCGCATGTACACAAATCAGAGCCGCACATTGCTCTGCTAGTTCATTTGTCCCGGCTGCTGATGCCCACTGCCTCTCCTGGCGGAGGGATATACTACAAGGCTCTGCTTAGCTCCGCCTTCCATGATCAGGTGCTGACTGCAGAGACTCAGACGAGGAGACAGGCAGCTTCGTGGATGAGAGGGAGAAAGAACCTGGAGGACAGCGACGCGTGGCTGCATATGCACTGCACACAGTGAGTAGAGAACTCAGAACAGAAAATAGAAATCCTCACTGTGTCTCACTTAGGCTAACATACAGCATAGCAGGTTATGATTATCAGCATTATGATACTCATGCAGGCAGCACAGTCAGCATGTGTTCTGTCATGGATCTGTTACAGTGTGTCCTATTGCTGTTTGGTGCTTACTTTGTTATGGCTGTACTGGGATAAGTCTGCACACAAAAGCCATGTGACACTGTGAGATCCATGACAGAGCACATGCTGACTGTGCTGCCTGCACAATTTTCATAATGCTGATAATCATAAGTCGCAGTGAGATGCTACACCTGCGTTTGAGAGTGGAGGCAGTAAACATGTGCCCCCCAACCACCCCCTTTAACCGCTTCCTGTCCAGCAAGATACTGGTACATTGCTGGATTGAAAGGGTGATATCTTGGTCATCGCTGCAGCAATGATCAAGATATAATTTTTTAGCCCCAACGACTCTGCACAAAGTAAAAGTAATCCTAGTGGCTAAGAAATCCCTGGATTACTTTTACAGGCAGTGGAAGGGGGTTCCACCACCATCCCTCCATCACCTTTACTGAGCTCTCCCGTGCAATCAAGGGTCCCATTAAAGATGTGAACAGCAACATCTAGTTCCTGGGACACAGTATGCGTGCATATGTAAACGGTGACAAATTTGCAGAGGTTGGGTCAGGGGAGGAGTCTGGGGTGGGGTCAAGGGTGGGGTTAAAGGGGGCCCCGTCGGGTAGGCTGTACGGGGCCCCGTGATTTCTAACAGCGGCCCTGTATATATATATATATATATATTAATACACCGCCTGAAGTATATTAGAAAAAGTACACCAGGAATGCACTGTATATATTATAGGCTACACTGGATGCAGAGTATATATATATATATATATATATATATATATATATATATATATATACTAGACTGGCTGTATATATATATATATCAAATACACTGCAGCTGAATAACCTGCCTGCTCAATCTAAATCACTCTATCTCTCCGTCCACACCAACAACACTACATAGGGCCGCCGTGTAGGCAGCTTTTTATAGTGTGGGGCGTGGACTTAGTCCCCCTGAGCCATGATTGGCCAAAGGCTCCCTGCCTTTGGCCAATTATGGTTGTCTTAGCAGAGGGCGCTGGGATTGGCCAAAGCATGCAAGTCATGGTGCATGCTTTGACCAATCTTCATACAGCAATGCACTGCGATCTCGCAGTGCATTATGGGGCATTCCGCAGCACTTGAATTTGCCGCAAATGCCCCATAATGTTAAACATAAAAAACTGCGCCAATATATATATATGAGGTTAGCATCCAGGTACACAATTGACACCAGTACCAGATATGAAGAGGCCCAATTTGCACAACAAAGTCCGCATAGGGTAGAAAATCCAAATGTGTGCATATGGTAAACAAAACTAAACTGAAAATAGTCTTATCAAAATGTCATTGAAACTAGATAGATTGCAGAAATAAATCCAAATAGATTCAAATATGATGATATTCCAGATGCACATCACCCGGTGACTCAAACAAACAGGAGGTGCCCACCACCGTAATAGGTATCTTCTTACCAGAGGCAAGACATTCGGCCCGTGTGCACTGCAGCCGGTCCGACAAAAATCGACCGTTGTGCCGGCTTCTGACAATGGGGCATGACCGAAAAAGGTCTGCTGATTGGCTCCCGATCAGCGCTCTCAGCCAATGGCTGAGAGCACTGACCAGAGTGTCCTTGTCAGGGAAATAGCCGAGTTATTAGCATTCCTGCCAGTGTCCATCATGGCCACGCCAGTAAAAGGATAATACTGCGCTGGAAATAATGTGAAACGAAGCTGCCAACACTGCTGGTACAAAAAGCTAGTGATAATCGAAAATTAAAAGTGTAGCGCTAACTAAATAAATATGTATAAATGTGAAAATATACACAAAAAACTGAATATGATAATATAGTGATAAACACGTGTATCACCCAAAATAACGTGCTGGGTGACTCCAGTGATAAAGTCCTCAAATTATATTAACACAATTATGCAAATATATGCAAATTAATGTCCATTATAGGCAAATGAATGTCCATTAGAAATGGAATCCATAAAACGAAGGTGATGAAGATCAGTCCAGAGAGAACGTGATGAATCAAAACGTGAAATTGTAATCAACAGTCTTCTGTGTGTGAGAGAAAGTAGCCACCACCAAAGTGAATAGAGGAAGGCTTACCAGAAGTTATGGATTTGGCGGGGCATAAGCCACCCAAATCAAATAAACTTGAAGAGTGTGAACACTCAAACATTAATAAAATAGAGATGTGATGTGAGATCCGCCACCAAGTATATGTTGAGGAGGCTTACCAGAGGTCTCGGATTTGGAGAGGCATACGCCGCCCAAATCTGAGATTGCTTAGGGGGTTAATGGACACCACTGGAGATGGTCTTGAGTGGAGGGGTAGTCTGGAGTCAAAGGGGTTTAGCACTTCAATCAGACGGGACATCCAATAACACAAAACACCAATTCATGTGGGGACTCGGTATCCAATGCATATGTGTGGAGATAGAAAAGCTCACATAGCATAATTCCGTTTGGAAAGAATTTAATAAAAAAAAATCATACAATGTAACACTCACATTTTAAGATGGTCTAAAAGCATGGATGCAGGTACAAGAGCGATGTATATGGACAAATCCACCCGACTAGTTTCGACTAAAAAGTCATCATCTGGGGTATGGACCTTGTCCCACAAACATCGCAAATTTATGAACATATTGACCTCCATGACCCAGGAAGCGGACCACACATGGTTCACTTCCTGTTTGATATATGTCATGGATGGTCACAATACTTATGCACAAATCTATGACTGTATCTCAGCATGATGCAAAAAAACAGAATAACAAAGAAACGGCATTAATAGTAATAATAGGGCTCTAAATCGCCTTACATACTGGCACTATCCAAGCCTCGTTTTCAATCCCCTGGTTACTCGGCAGGAAGCAGGCTGTATCCAGGCCTCGCTATGAGAACGAGGCATGGACTCAGCGCCCGCACGTCACTTCCGCCGTAACCACGAGGACCGGAAGCGGCAGCCAAGCCTCACTCTAAAGTTGAGACGTTAGGCTGCCTCTTGCCTCAACTGCGTCACTCCGTCGAGACACACATACAGGCATAATTAAGGCGCCTATTGGTCAATCTGCCCCTGTAAAGGGCGTGTACCTCGTCCCTTCTAAAGGGGAAGGAATGTATCTCCGACAGGGTGCGCAGATCAAATAAAAGGCGTTAGTGTAGGATAACTATTTAACAAATATAAAAGGTATTGATACCATACATATATTATACATGATTGAAAGTGGGAAATAATGCATATGTGACAAAACAGCCTGCATTTTCACTACCTTTTCCACTCAATACAGACATATAAAAACCATTTTTGAAAAACATTGGGGGATATTGAAAAATTATAGGATTTTGGGCACATTGATACCAGAAAAGCCCAAAGTTATTTATAAAGGAGTACCCTCCCTTCAGAATCAAATCGCATCGAATATCATCAACCCACCTATAAAACCCACCTTTTTTCACAACTGGATGGGGTACTATCCCTGTAAAAAATGCATTGTTTGTAAACACAACACATGTGGAAGAAGGCCCACTAAGGAATTTAGATCTACGGTAACCAATAAAGTTTATCCCATTAAACATTTTTGTACGTGTGCCACTACCCATGTGGTATACCTGTTGACCTGTCCATGCGGGAAACAGTATGTGGGCAGAACGATCAGATCTTTTACCGCTAGAGTATCCGAACATGTGAATCTGATAAAATTTGGAAGTACTAAACATACTGTCCCCAGACATTACCGGCAATACCATGCCCGTAACCCTGTTGGCACCCAGTTTCTAGTTATAGATCAATATGTTGCTCCATGGAGGGGAGGAGCAACCACTAGAGGAGTATCCAGATTAGAAACATTCTGGATATATGAACTTCAGACTTATCAGCCACAAGGAATGAATGTCGAGTGGGACATTAATTCCTTTATTAATGTGTCCTGACCACTCTAAAATTATACGACCTCTCTTTCTTTCTCTCTCCTTTTTTACTGATTTTAAACCTTTTAAAATATGTTTTTCTAAAACATGTTTATGTGTGTACATTTACACATTCATTTTTTATTTTATTAGCGTTTAATACACACATTTACATCTCTGGATGTGTTATATGTACCTCTATGTGCACATTATGTGCACTATATATGATCTGATTGGATTACTAAATGCAGGCTGTTTTGTCACATATGCATTATTTCCCACTTTCAATCATGTATAATATATGTATGGTATCAATACCTTTTATATTTGTTAAATAGTTATCCTACACTAACGCCTTTTATTTGATCTGCGCACCCTGTCGGAGATACATTCCTTCCCCTTTAGAAGGGACGAGGTACACGCCCTTTACAGGGGCGGATTGACCAATAGGCGCCTTAATTATGCCTGTATGTGTGTCTCGACGGAGTGACGCAGTTGAGGCAAGAGGCAGCCTAACGTCTCAACTTTAGAGTGAGGCTTGGCTGCCGCTTCCGGTCCTCGTGGTTACGGCGGAAGTGACGTGCGGGCGCTGAGTCCATGCCTCGTTCTCATAGCGAGGCCTGGATACAGCCTGCTTCCTGCCGAGTAACCAGGGGATTGAAAACGAGGCTTGGATAGTGCCAGTATGTAAGGCGATTTAGAGCCATATTATTACTATTAATGCCGTTTCTTTGTTATTCTGTTTTTTTGCATCATGCTGAGATACAGTCATAGATTTGTGCATAAGTATTGTGACCATCCATGACATATATCAAACAGGAAGTGAACCATGTGTGGTCCGCTTCCTGGGTCATGGAGGTCAATATGTTCATAAATTTGCGATGTTTGTGGGACAAGGTCCATACCCCAGATGATGACTTTTTAGTCGAAACTAGTCGGGTGGATTTGTCCATATACATCGCTCTTGTACCTGCATCCATGCTTTTAGACCATCTTAAAATGTGAGTGTTACATTGTATGATTTTTTTTATTAAATTCTTTCCAAACGGAATTATGCTATGTGAGCTTTTCTATCTCCACACATATGCATTGGATACCGAGTCCCCACATGAATTGGTGTTTTGTGTTATTGGATGTCCCGTCTGATTGAAGTGCTAAACCCCTTTGACTCCAGACTACCCCTCCACTCAAGACCATCTCCAGTGGCGTCCATTAACCCCCAAAGCAATCTCAGATTTGGGCGGCGTATGCCTCTCCAAATCCGAGACTTCTGGTAAGCCTCCTCAACATATACTTGGTGGCGGATCTCACATCACATCTCTATTTTATTAATGTTTGAGTGTTCACACTCTTCAAGTTTATTTGATTTGGGTGGCTTATGCCCCGCCAAATCCATAACTTCTGGTAAGCCTTCCTCTATTCACTTTGGTGGTGGCTACTTTCTCTCACACACAGAAGACTGTTGATTACAATTTCACGTTTTGATTCATCACGTTCTCTCTGGACTGATCTTCATCACCTTCGTTTTATGGATTCCATTTCTAATGGACATTCATTTGCCTATAATGGACATTAATTTGCATATATTTGCATAATTGTGTTAATATAATTTGAGGACTTTATCACTGGAGTCACCCAGCACGTTATTTTGGGTGATACACGTGTTTATCACTATATTATCATATTCAGTTTTTTGTGTATATTTTTACATTTATACATATTTATTTAGTTAGCGCTACACTTTTAATTTTCCATCATGGCCACGCCAGACTAACCCCTATGCACATGCGCGCACACAGATGCGCGGCAGCTGTCCGTACACGCCGGACGGCGCGTACAGACGCACACAGGCACGCACGCGCGCTGTGACTGTGTGGGCGCACCCCCCGGCCTATTTAAACCTGTCACTGGCACATACAAGTGTCTCCTGTGTCTCCTGTATCTTGTGTATCCTGAATCTCTGGCTTGACCCTTGGCTTGTATCTGGACCTGTGACCCTGCTTATCTCCTCGCATCTGACCCCGGTTTGGCTGACTATTCCATTATCTTCTGCTCCTGTGTATGACCCGGCTTGTTCCTGTAATCCTCTTGGACTGATTCCTGTGTTTGACCCCTGGCCTGGCTACAGACTCTGTTCTTGGTTTACCTACTGTTCCACACCTTCCTTGCACGGCTACTGATTCCGCTCTTCCAGCGCACCCCAGCTACCTTCTGCCTGCATCTACCCAGTCAGCAGCAGTACCGGCAATCCGTGCACCTTTGGGCCCTGCACTCCCTGTCTCATCCCCAGGGGTGCAGTGCACTTAGTCGCAAGGGGCGCCTTCTCAGCAATTCAGCTTCACACCAGAGACTTGACAGTCCTGGCAGGGGGCCGTCCTCCTGTCAGAACACAATAGCACAGCAAGGGAGATTGCTGTACTAACATCGGAGAGTTAGTACAACGGCTTCTCCTGAGCTGTCAGCTTTGTTCGTTTAGCCCTGCTGGGTTGCACAAAAAATAAACTACTAGTGTGTACTAAGCTTTAGTTTATGTTTCAGCTGTTTCCATTTGATTGTAATCTAAGCAAAACTGCTCACAGACACTAAATATGACAGTGGTCGGATGCCAGTTTACATCCTAAAAATCTTGAGAAAGAAAACAATTCAACGCACTAGAAAACCTTATCTGGGGGGGGGGGGGGCATGGCTGCAAGCGCATGGAGTAAGACCTGTTGGGACTCCTGTATATGATCCTGTTTCCTCCTCTCTCCTGGGCTGTAAACGCAACCTTAGACCCGCACTGACCTCCACACATCTGCGACATCTCTCCAGTAGGGATGAGTCCATTGTTCGAGTCAAACGTAATTTTGACTCGAACATAGGGCGTTCGCCCATTCGCCGAATTTAGAACATTATGGCGTTCGTGGGAAATTCTAGTGCCCGCGGAACGCCCCATAATGCACTGCGTGATCGCAGTGCATTGACGGCTGCTGATTGGCCAAAGCATGCACCTGACCTGCATTCTTTGGCCAATCATAGCTCAGGGGGCTAAGTCCACACCCCACACTTTGCTGCTTACATAGCGGCTGTACATAGTTTAATGAATGAGAGCAGCAAAATTACATTTCTAAAGGAAAAAATGTAATTTAAAACTGCTTGCGGCTGTAATGTATTGCCGGATTCTGGCAATATACATAAAAATCATTGAAAAAGTCCATTACCAGGCCCTTAAGGTCTGGTATGGATATTAAGGGGAACCCTGCGCCAAAATAAAAAAATGGTGTGGGGGTCCCCCCAAAAATCTTTACCAGGCCCTTCAGGTCTGGTATGAATATTAAGGGGAACCCCACGCCAAAATAAAAAAAGGCGTGAGGGTCCCCCAAAATCTATACCAGACCCTTATCCGAGCACGCATCCTGGCAGGCCTCAAGAAAAGAGAGAGCCCCACCCGAACCGTACCAGGCCACATGCCCTCAACATAGAACACTTTTTTTTAATAAAGGAATTGTCAAAAACTGTCTCCTGTCATTTTTACCTTTTTGATCATTTTTTTGGTGAATGAGTAAGGGTGCAATGTACCAGATACCCATTCTTCACATGGGGGGGGTGGAATCTGGTGGCCCCCTCGCCTGCAGACCCCCACAACCACCGGGCAAGGGTTGTGAGGATGAGGTCCTTGTCCTCAACAACATGGGGACAGGGTGTTTTGGGGGGACCCCAAAGCACCCTCCCCATGTGGCCTGGTACAGTTCAGGAGGAGGGGCGCTCAATCATCCCCTCCACTTTTCCTGCCGGCCTGGCAGGTTACGTGCTCGGATAAGGGCCGGGTATGGATTTTGGGGGGACCCCCACGACATTTTTGTTTTAAATTTCGGCGCGGGGTTCCCCTTAATATTCATACGAAACCCAAAGGGCCTGGTAATGGACTGGGGGGGTCGTTTTTTTCAATGATTTTTATCTATATTGCCAGGATCCGACAAAACATTATAGCCGCGAGCAGTTTTAAATGACATTTTTTCCTTTAGAAACATCATTTTGCTGTGGTACTGTTATGAATATGGGAAAGATGCGCTACTTTACAGGCAGACTAAGGAGACCCCCAGGCACAATATTTAAAGGAATATTTCATTTTTATTGATTCACTTTAAGCATTATTAAAATCACTGCTCCTAAAAAAAACGCCCATTTTTAAAACTTTTTTTTGCATTGATACATTGATGCATTGATACATGTTCCCTGAGGCAGGACCCAGGTCCCCATACACTTTTTTTGGCAATAACTTGCATATAAGCCTTTTAAATGAACACTTTTGATTTTTCACAGTCGTGTCCCATAGACTATAACAGTGTTTGCGTGTTCGCATAAATGTTTTGCCTGTTCGCATGTTCTGCTGCGAACAGTGTTTGGCTCATCCCTACTCTCTAGTGGTGATTTATCCGTGGCAACATGTCCAAAAGAGACAAAGACCAGTACTCGGTACCCAAGATGGCGTCCGCGTCCCCTGTTCGGCTAAGGCAGCTGCACAAAAGCTGTTTGCAAAAATCCTACCCAAGGATACTCCTGCTAAATTGATTCCTCTGCCTGTGGATCCTGCTCCAGACTCTTCCGTAGGGGAGGACAGTAGCCCAGTTTGGCCAGAGGATCCTGCTGAAGCCTCCATGTGGGACAGAGTGAGTACTCCTACTATCCCTGTATCAGCCATTGAGCCCACTGCCCCTGACACACAGGATCCTGAACCTACACTGAGACAAATTTTTGCAGCAGTACCACCTGCAAAACCACTCTGGCAACACTGAAATTAAGGGGGTTAAAATAGAACTGGCGCTGGTCCGACAGGACATGCAAAAACTTAGAGATTGCACAACAGAGTTGGAGGGCCGTATGAGTACAGTTAAGGTTGATGTGGTGCCATTACAAAATTAGCTGCGGCAAGTGCAGTCTCTGTCCTCCAGCCATGCTGCCTGACTGGAGGACATGGAAAACAGGCTTAGATGAAATAATGTGCGGGCAGTGGGCCTGCCTGAAAAGACAGAGGGGAAGAATCCCATTGCATTCATTAAAGCGTTGGCTTGTGGAGGCTTTTGGAAGAGAGGTGTTCTCTCCAATGTTTGCAGTGGAACGGGCACATCGAGTCCCTGGCCGGCCCCGTGCCCTGGAGAACCACCAAGGCCCTTTCTATTTAAATTCCTGAACATTAAGGACCGGGATATTGCCTTATACCAAGCCAGAACCAGGGGGGATGCCATGAAGGTGGATTATGTTTGCATATCCTTCTACCCTGACTTCTCTGCTGCCCTACAACGCAAAAGGGCAAAGTTTATAAGGTTAAAAAGCGCCTAAGGCGTTTTGATGTCAGCTATGCAATGCTATATCCTGCCCGACTGTGAGGGGCTGCCAACAATGAAACCCACTTTTTTGACAACCCCAATGTTGTCTCGGAGTGGCTCAATCGTGTGGAACATACTTTGAAAAATTCAGCGGCTACTTAAAAGATGTTCTACTGCTGTTTTCTGAGAGGTTTCTGTCTACTATTTAAAGGCGATTAAATTGTGACCTTTTAAAAAAAAATTTACTCATATATGGGATTCTTTATTTTCCCCAAGTTGGCCTTTTTTTTGTGGAATCTGCAAGTCCCATCGGATCACTTGGTGACCTTGTGAAGAGGGAGCCCCCAATATTGCACCTGTGCAATATGGGGGCTCCTCAAGGACTGAAAGTTTGTGTTTTTTTTACAGGTTTTTTTTCCTTTGATTTTCTCATTGACAATCAAGAAAAGATGTAGCGGACTTACCACTAAGCAAATTGAGCAATGTAGACACCGACCCTTTCCAATGACTGCCTGTTCCATTCATGTCTGGATTCTCTGCTGGCCCTGTGCGATGCTTCCAAGTGTCATGCCAAGTCTTCTGGTACACTGCAGGCCTCTCAGGCCTCTTCAGGTTTCTACAGCATATGTTACTGGTTATAAGGATTATCTATCTGTGTTTTTCTCCACTGGGGCTAAGGCCTTGCATGTATTGCTAATTAGGTAAGTGGACTTACCTTGTTCATTAATCTTTGTCACATTTTTATGTAGCAGCTGTTCACTTTTCACTATTGGGTTAGCGCAGTAATACCCACTCTTTACACTATGTATTGCTAATTACCAGAAAATGTCGGTAGCAACTGATTACAATTTTATTTCCTGGAATGTTAGGGGGCTGAGTGATGGAGTAAAACGTGTTGCACTGTGAAAAAATTATTTACTGCGCTGTCCGGGGGTCACTCTAATGAGTGATGTTAAATGTGAAAACAATTGCTGCAACTTTATGTGAGACACACACAATCAATAAACTGTAAAATAATAAGCTGCGCTAAATAAATGATTAAGTCTAAATAAAATGACATGTAAATAACAGTGCATCAAACACAAAAAAATATGAATAATCTATGTGACCCAATATAGTATCAATAATATTAAAAAAGACTCATAAAGTGTACAAGAAACAAAAATAGAGGCTATAAAAACCCTCGAAGTGTCCAATTGGCACCAATGAGTTGCTGAGAAGGTATTCCACAAAATAAAGTTCAAAATGACAGTTCAAATGATGGTTCTTCAACCGTATATTCCGCAGTGACATAAACCACGACACCCAAGAAGATGTGAGAGGGTATAATAGGAAAGATCCTCCACCAATGATAGTACTGCAGCTTACCAGCTTGCTAGATCTCTTGTTAAGGAGATCACATACGCCTGTGGCTTATTCCCCAGCCCGGGGTTTCTGTGCTTGGATAGCAAGATGTCCCCAGCAAACCCACTCAGGATATCCTCAGTATGAATGGTATTCAATCATTCCCCATGTAAGGATAGAAAGACTTCCATAGTGTAACTCTTTAAAAACTGTTTATTAGTTAAAAATAGTGATGAGCCGAACACCCCCGGGTTCGGTTCGCACCAGAACCCGCGAACGGACCGAAAGTTCGAACGAACATTAGAACCCTATTAAATACAATGGATGCGAACGTTCGAATTCTAAAGTGCTAATTATAACAACTATTATGCATGTTATTGTCATAAATAGGGTTTGGGAACCCGGGTTCTGCACCAGGGGACATGTATCAATGCAAAAAGAAGTTTTAAAAACGGTCGTTTTTCGGGAGCAGTCATTTTAATGATGCATAAAGTGAAAAAAAAAAAGTCAAATATTCCTTTAAATATCGTACCTGGGGGGTGTCTAAAGTATGCCTGTGAAGTGCCACGTGTTTCCCGTGTTTAGAACTGTCCCTGCACAAAATGACACTTCTAAAGGAAAAAAAAGCCATTTAAAACTGCTTGCGGCTTTAATGTAATGTCTGGTCCCGGTAATATGGATGAAATTCTTTAAGAAAAATGGCATAGCTACCCCATGACCCCCCCCCCTACCCCAGCCCATTACCAGCCCCTTTGGGTCTTGTATGGATATTAAGGGGAACCCCGCACATAAAATAAAAAAGGCCCTATATACTCTGAACAGCCGTATACAGGCGGTGCATACAAGACAGGGACTGTAGGTTTGTTCTTATGTAGAATCTGTTTGTAATTTTGAACAGGTACATTGTTGAAGTGTAGCTCCAGCCCAAAAATCTATTTTTAAACTTTTTGGGAAACATAGGTAAGGGTTATCACCCCTGTAACATTTGTTTTGCTGTCTGTGCCCCTGTTCAGAACATTTCACCTCACTTTCCGTCCCAATGACAACTGTTTTTGAAATGTGGTGTTTTTCTTGAAACAAGGATTGCTGATAAAGCATCAGTACAGATGAGACCCCTTTCTCCCATATTTATTCTTACAGGAGAGAATTTTCCTTTCTAGGGGTAGATTTCCTCTCACTTCCTGTTGTCTTCTTTCGTTTGCAAGTAGGAGTCGTTTGTAAGTTGGATGTTTGAAAGTAGGGACCTGCCGTGTATACTCTGCAGAAATAGGCCCCTTAGTTGTTGGTGTTGGCACAACACTGTAAGCACTCAGTTACTCTTGGTTGGTGCTGGAACGCCCTGCTGTCAACTATTATATCAGGAATTTTAATTACATATAATTGTTGAACAGTGGTAGTAAAAATTGGGGCTTTGATGGTGGTGCTGGTGCCACAACACTGTAAGCCCTGACAGTTACTCTTGGTGGGTGCAGCAATGGGCCCTGCTGTGAATTATTAGATCAAGAATTGTAATTACATGCCCCTTTTGAACAGGGGCTGAAAAATTGGGCCTTTCGTGGTGGTGGTGGTGGTGGTGGCGTTGCCACAAGACTGTAAGCCCTCAGAGTTACTCTTGGTGGGTGCAGCAATGGACCCTGCTGTGAATTATTAGATCAAGAATTGTAATTGCATGCCCCTGTTGAACAGGGGCTGAAAAATTGGGCCTTAGGCACTGGTGGCACAACACTACAACCCCTCACAGATACTGTACTTGGAGCACAGCAATGAGCCCTGTTGCAAAGTATTGCTTCAAAAATTGTAATGACACGCCCCTGTTAAACAGGGGCTGAAAAATTGGGCCTTAGGCACTGGTGCCACAACACTCCAACCCCTCACAGATACTGTACTTGGAGCACAGCAATGAGCCCTATGGCAAATTATTGCTAAAAAAATTGTAATTACACGCCCCTGTAAAACAGGGGCTTAAAAATTGGGCCTTAGCCACTGGTGGCGGCACCCATAAACAAAAATGATCTTCCAAGCTATCATCATCAATCGTATCATTGAGGACTCGGAGGAGGAGGATAGCCAGTCAACATAACAGCACAGGCACTCAGCATCAGCATCAGTCTTGAAGGGATGTGACATGTTAAAATCAATTAGTCTGTTATATCAGCATCAGGTCTGTGGTAGCTGGTGGTGATCCAAGACTGGTTCATCTTGATGAAAGTCAGTCGATCAACCGAGTCGGTGGACAGGCGCACCCTGTGATCCGTGACAAATCCTCCAGCAGCACTGAATGTGCGTTCCGAAAGAACGCTGGATGCAGGACAGGCCAGTAGCTCAATTGCATACTGTGCAAGCTCTGGCCAGTGATCCATCCTCAAGACCCAGTAAGCCAGAGGATTTTCGGTGGGGAAGGTGTCCAAGTCTGACCTTGCCCCTAGATATTCCTGCACCATGTTTATCAGACGCTGGCGATGGTTGCTGGAACCGATCATACTTTGGGGCTGCGGACTAAAGAATTGTCTGAACGCATCGGTCAGACGGCCACCTTCCCCACCGCTCCTTCTTTGACTGGCCGAAGCCTCAGCAACTCGTTGTCCAGGACCAGGAGTTTGTAACCTCCCAGTCTCTGGGAACGCGTTGCACAGACCTTTCTGCAAGGCCTCCCGGAGTTGTCTCATCCTCTGCTCCCTCTGCGACGGTAACATAAGGTCCGCAACCTTACCCTTGTACCGTGGATCAAGGAGAGTGGCCAGCCAGTAATGGTCCCTCTCCTTGATCCGAAGAATACGAGGATCCTTCCGCAGACTTTGCAGGATCAGGGAGGCCATGCAGCGTAGGTTTGCTGAGGCATTCGCTCCGGAGTCCTCTGGGTCACTAAGGACGACATGATCCGCAGCCACCTCCTCCCAGCCACGTACAAGTCCACTGGTTTCTTGGGACTGTAAATCATCCCTAAAAGACTGCTGCTGATGATGCTGAGTGCCAGCCTCCACCTCCATGCTGACACAATCCTCCTCCTCCTCCTCCTCCTCCTCCTCGTCCTCTTCCTGTGCGATGGGTGGGACAGAAGGAACACTGTCTGGGTAAAGGGGGCCTTGAGAGGCAAGGAAGTCCTCCTCTTCCTGCCTCTGTTCTGCCTCAAGTGCCCTGTCCATTATTCCACGCAGCGTGTGCTCCAACAGGTGGACAAGAGGTACAGTGTCACTGATGCATGCACTGTCACTGCTCACCATCCTCGTGGCCTCCTCAAATGGTGCCAGGACAGTGCATGCATCCCTGATCATGCCCCACTGGCGTGGAGAAAAAAAAACAAGCTCCCCTGACCCTGTCCTGGTGCCGTAGTCGCACAGGTACTCATTGATGGCCCTCTGCTGCGTGTGCAGCCGCTGCAGCATGGCCAACGTTGAGTTCCACCTGGTGGGCATGTCACATATAAGGCGGTTCTTGGGCAGGTTCAACTCCTTTTGCAGCTCAGCCAGGCGAGCACTGGCATTATAAGATCTGCGGAAATGCACACAGACTTTCCTGGCCTGCCTCAGGACATCCTGTAAGCCCGGGTACCTGCCCAAGAACCGCTGCACCACCAGGTTAAGGACGTGAGCCACACAGGGCACATGGGTCAGTTGTCCCTGTCGGAGGGCGGAGAGGAGGTTGGTGCCATTGTCGCAAACCACCATTCCTGGCTTAAGCTGGCGTGGCGTCAACCACCTCTCGGCCTGGCCCTGCAGAGCAGACAGGACCTCTGCCCCAGTGTGGCTTCTGTCCCCCAAACACACCAGCGCAAGCACGGCATGGCATCTTTTTGCCTGCGTACTTGCGTAGCCCCGTGAACGGCTACGGAGCACCGCTGGTTCATAGGACAAACCACAGGAAGAGGCCATGGAGGAAGAAGAAGAGGAGGGGGTGGAGGAGAGAGGTGTGTCACAACCAGTAGTAGCATTTTGGAGGCGTGGCGGTGGGACAACCTCCAACACTACTGCACCTTGTCCTGCATCCTTCCCAGCTGCCAAAAGAGTGACCCAATGGGCCGTGAAAGAAAGGTAACGTCCCTGTCCATGCCTGCTGGACCATGAGTCAGCGGTAATATGCACCTTACCGCTGACCGCCCTGTCCAGCGAGGCCAAGACATTGCCTTCCACATGCCGGTAGAGAGCCGGAATAGCCTTCCGTGAGAAAAAGTGGCGTTTGGGAACCTGCCACTGAGGAACCGCACATTGCACAAACTCACGGAAGGGGGCCGAGTCTACCAACTGAAAAGGCAGCAGTTGAAGCGCTAGCAATTTAGCCAAGCTAGCATTCAACCGCTGGGCATGTGGATGGCTGGGAGTGAACTTCTTTCGACGGTCCAGCAGCTGGGGCAGGGAAATTTGCCTGCTAGAATCGGACGTCGGTGTACTGCTAGCAGAGTGGCCGCAAGTACTTGGCTGTGACACACCTAATTCTACACCTTCATTCCTCTCAGTGCATGTTTCAGAGAGGACTGAAGTTATAGTGGGGTTGGAGATCCCAGCTGATGCGGTGCAAGGAGAGGTCCGCTTTGTTCTTTGGTGTGGGTCTTTGAGGTAGGCTTGCCAACGAGCTGCATGGCAGGTCAACATATGTCTGGTCAGGCATGTGGTACCCAAGCGGCTGATGTTTTGGCCACGCGATATACGCTTGAGACATATGTTGCAAACAGCAGCTGTGCGATCTGATGCACTAGCCTCAAAAAAGGCCCACACCAAAGAACTTTTTGAATGACGGGCAGAGGCAGCGCCCTGCACAGGCGGAGCTCTGCGGTGTGATTCCGTCGGTGTACTGCCCTTACGCTGGCCACCAAAGGGCATCCTGCCTCGTTGGAGATGTGCCTCCTCCTCATCCTCCTCCTCCTCCTCTCTCCTATTAGGCACCCACGTGGAGTCAGTGACCTCATCATCACCTCCCTCCTCATCACTGGAGCCAATCTGGCAGTATGCTGCAGCTGCTGGAACATGACTGCCAGATTGGTGTCCTTCTTGAGCATCCCCTCTGTCTGCTCTCACGCTACTGCCTTCCTCTAGCTGGGTTTCATCATCAGACCCTTCGAAACGCTGGGCATCCTCCTGGAGCATGTACCCAACACTGTGCTGAAACAGTTCGGGGGACTCCTCAGGAGGAGGACATGGTGGGTCTAGGGAAGGAGTGACTGATGATGAGTCTGACATTGATACCAGGGAAGAGGACGCTTTGGCAGCTGCTTTTCCAGTACCCTGAGCCTGGGTGAGAGAGGATGAGGAGGAGGAGGAGGGCTTGGTCATCCACTCTACCAAGTCTTCGGCATGATGTGGCTCAACATGTCCAGCTGCCGAAAAGAAGGACAAGCGTGTCCCATGGCCATGTGCTGATGACAATGCACCGCGTCCACGACCAGCACTGTTGCCCCCAGACACAGAGCCTGCTTGCCCTCTTTTATTGCCTCCTGACTGTCTGCCTCTCCTTGTTTGCCTTCCAGACATTCTAATAGATGGCCTGCAGGGAGATGGGAAAAAAGCAATAAGGGCTACCTTCAGGTGTCCTTCTCTGTCCCTTGAAACAAGGACTTTGACAGTGAAAGAAACTGACACACTCTCCCTACCTACAGTTTTCTGTCCCTAGAAAAAATGTTTTTTTTTAAGCACAAATTAGCACAAGGAGAATTCACTCACTGTCCTTCCAGGTCCCTGGAAACAAGGACTTTGACAGTGAAAGAAACTGACACACTCTCCCTACCTACAGTTTTCTGTCCCTAGAAAAAATGTTTTTTTTAAGCACAATTTAGCACAAGGAGAATTCACTCACTGTCCTTCCAGGTCCCTGGAAACAAGGACTTTGACAGTGAAAGAAACTGACACACTCTCCCTACCTACAGTTTTCTGTCCCTAGAAAAAATGTTTTTTTTAAGCACAATTTAGCACAAGGAGAATTCACTCACTGTCCTTCCAGGTCCCTGGAAACAAGGACTTTGACAGTGAAAGAAACTGACACACTCTCCCTACCTACAGTTTTCTGTCCCTAGAAAAAATGTTTTTTTAAGCACAATTTAGCACAAGGAGAATTCACTCACTGTCCTTCCAGGTCCCTGGAAACAAGGACTTTGACAGTGAAAGAAACTGACACACTCTCCCTACCTACAGTTTTCTGTCCCTAGAAAAAATGTTTTTTTTAAGCACAATTTAGCACAAGGAGAATTCACTCACTGTCCTTCCAGGTCCCTGGAAACAAGGACTTTGACAGTGAAAGAAACTGACACACTCTCCCTACCTACAGTTTTCTGTCCCTAGAAAAAATGTTTTTTTTAAGCACAATTTAGCACAAGGAGAATTCACTCACTGTCCTTCCAGGTCCCTGGAAACAAGGACTTTGACAGTGAAAGAAACTGACACACTCTCCCTACCTACAGTTTTCTGTCCCTAGAAAAAATGTTTTTTTTAAGCACAATTTAGCACAAGGAGAATTCACTCACTGTCCTTCCAGGTCCCTGGAAACAAGGACTTTGACAGTGAAATAAACTGACACACTCTCCCTACCTACAGTTTTCTGTCCCTAGAAAAAATGTTTTTTTTAAGCACAATTTAGCACAAGGAGAATTCACTCACTGTCCTTCCAGGTCCCTGGAAACAAGGACTTTGACAGTGAAAGAAACTGACACACTCTCCCTACCTACAGTTTTCTGTCCCTAGAAAAAATGTTTTTTTTAAGCACAATTTAGCACAAGGAGAATTCACTCACTGTCCTTCCAGGTCCCTGGAAACAAGGACTTTGACAGTGAAAGAAACTGACACACTCTCCCTACCTACAGTTTTCTGTCCCTAGAAAAAATGTTTTTTTTAAGCACAATTTAGCACAAGGAGAATTCACTCACTGTCCTTCCAGGTCCCTGGAAACAAGGACTTTGACAGTGAAAGAAACTGACACACTCTCCCTACCTACAGTTTTCTGTCCCTAGAAAAAATGTTTTTTTTTAAGCACAATTTAGCACAAGGAGAATTCACTCACTGTCCTTCCAGGTCCCTGGAAACAAGGACTTTGACAGTGAAAGAAACTGACACACTCTCCCTACCTACAGTTTTCTGTCCCTAGAAAAAATGTATTTTTTAAGCACAATTTAGCACAAGGAGAATTCACTCACTGTCCTTCCAGGTCCCTGGAAACAAGGACTTTGACAGTGAAAGAAACTGACACACTCTCCCTACCTACAGTTTTCTGTCCCTAGAAAAAATGTTTTTTTAAGCACAATTTAGCACAAGGAGAATTCACTCACTGTCCTTCCAGGTCCCTGGAAACAAGGACTTTGACAGTGAAAGAAACTGACACACTCTCCCTACCTACAGTTTTCTGTCCCTAGAAAAAATGTTTTTTTTAAGCACAATTTAGCACAAGGAGAATTCACTCACTGTTCTTCCAGGTCCCTGGAAACAAGGACTTTGACAGTGAAAGAAACTGACACACTCTCCCTACCTACAGTTTTCTGTCCCTAGAAAAAATGTTTTTTTTAAGCACAATTTAGCACAAGGAGAATTCACTCACTGTCCTTCCAGGTCCCTGGAAACAAGGACTTTGACAGTGAAAGAAACTGACACACTCTCCCTACCTACAGTTTTCTGTCCCTAGAAAAAATGTTTTTTTTAAGCACAATTTAGCACAAGGAGAATTCACTCACTGTCCTTCCAGGTCCCTGGAAACAAGGACTTTGACAGTGAAAGAAACTGACACACTCTCCCTACCTACAGTTTTCTGTCCCTAGAAAAAATGTTTTTTTTAAGCACAATTTAGCACAAGGAGAATTCACTCACTGTCCTTCCAGGTCCCTGGAAACAAGGACTTTGACAGTGAAAGAAACTGACACACTCTCCCTACCTACAGTTTTCTGTCCCTAGAAAAAATGTTTTTTTTAAGCACAATTTAGCACAAGGAGAATTCACTCACTGTCCTTCCAGGTCCCTGGAAACAAGGACTTTGACAGTGAAAGAAACTGACACACTCTCCCTACCTACAGTTTTCTGTCCCTAGAAAAAATGTTTTTTTTAAGCACAATTTAGCACAAGGAGAATTCACTCACTGTCCTTCCAGGTCCCTGGAAACAAGGACTTTGACAGTGAAAGAAACTGACACACTCTCCCTACCTACAGTTTTCTGTCCCTAGAAAAAATGTTTTTTTTAAGCACAATTTAGCACAAGGAGAATTCACTCACTGTCCTTCCAGGTCCCTGGAAACAAGGACTTTGACAGTGAAAGAAACTGACACACTCTCCCTACCTACAGTTTTCTGTCCCTAGAAAAAATGTTTTTTTTAAGCACAATTTAGCACAAGGAGAATTCACTCACTGTCCTTCCAGGTCCCTGGAAACAAGGACTTTGACAGTGAAAGAAACTGACACACTCTCCCTACCTACAGTTTTCTGTCCCTAGAAAAAAAATTTTTTTAAGCACAATTTAGCACAAGGAGAATTCACTCACTGTCCTTCCAGGTCCCTGGAAACAAGGACTTTGACAGTGAAAGAAACTGACACACTCTCCCTACCTACAGTTTTCTGTCCCTAGAAAAAATGTTTTTTTTAAGCACAATTTAGCACAAGGAGAATTCACTCACTGTCCTTCCAGGTCCCTGGAAACAAGGACTTTGACAGTGAAAGAAACTGACACACTCTCCCTACCTACAGTTTTCTGTCCCTAGAAAAAATGTTTTTTTTAAGCACAATTTAGCACAAGGAGAATTCACTCACTGTCCTTCCAGGTCCCTGGAAACAAGGACTTTGACAGTGAAAGAAACTGACACACTCTCCCTACCTACAGTTTTCTGTCCCTAGAAAAAATGTTTTTTTTAAGCACAATTTAGCACAAGGAGAATTCACTCACTGTCCTTCCAGGTCCCTGGAAACAAGGACTTTGACAGTGAAAGAAACTGACACACTCTCCCTACCTACAGTTTTCTGTCCCTAGAAAAAATGTTTTTTTTTAAGCACAATTTAGCACAAGGAGAATTCACTCACTGTCCTTCCAGGTCCCTGGAAACAAGGACTTTGACAGTGAAAGAAACTGACACACTCTCCCTACCTACAGTTTTCTGTCCCTAGAAAAAATGTTTTTTTTAAGCACAATATAGCACAAGCACAAAACACACTGACACTCTCCCTACCTATCCTTCTCTTTCCCTAAACTAAAGGAATCCAGGTTAAGCAAGAAAGAAATAAAAGTCACTGTCCCTGCCTATGCTGCTCTATCCCTGCTCCGGAACACACTACACTAGGCCGCCGTGCTGGCGGCCTTTTATAGTGTGGGGCGTGTACTAAACACCCTCAGCAATAATTGGCCACAGGCATCCTGCCTGTGGCCAATCATTGCTCTCCTCGCTGCCGGCGCTGTGATTGGCCAAGCATGCGGGGTCACAGTGCATGCTTGGCCAATCACAGCGCCTGGATGACACTGCGATGGCGTAGTGCATTGTGGGCCGTTCGCGTCACTCGAATTTGGCGCGAACGGCCCAAATCGTTCGATCTTCGTCGAACGATCGAACAGCCGATGTTCGAGTCGAACGTATGTTCGACTCGAACACGAAGCTCATCCCTAGTTAAAAACAACAATATTGCACTTACAATTTTGCCGTTTTGCACTGTTTTCTGCCTTTTCAGACCTTACAGGTCTGCAATAGTGTGTTTGCTGGAAACTCACCTTTACAATGATACCATTTCTTTTGCCGTTTTTAATTTTGCCGTGGGTATAATAGCGTTTCAAATAGTACTCGAGCCGGCCGGCTCTCGATCGCTGCCCATTGTATCCGGGACTAGCGTGGTTCGCGGTGATGTCAGCATGCCGCTCCTCCCTACGCCGTTTCACGTCTTCCAGGGGCACGGGCGGCGTGCTGACTCACCGCCATATATACACAACAAACAAGAAAGGAAACGCCCAGCTCTGAGCTCCTTGTGTCCCTCTATAAAATCCACCATTTTGGAATGGGGCATATGCCGATACACTATGGAACGCTGGAAGTAATCTGATTTAACAACCAACAGTTAAAATTTGGCCAGCAACCACCTCTAATGGGTACTCCCCAAATGAGGCTCTTGATATTTCTTTATATAAATCTATAAAGATATATAACGAGGAATCAAGTATAAGGTTGCTCTAAATTAGACCTAGTGTCAGTTGGAGTTTATGGGTAAAACTCCACGTCACTTCTACTATGCGTATGGGTGACACCCCTGATCGTGTCTTTTATGAGCGACTGGTCGCCCAGCTGCTACTCTCGGTTCCTCAACCTATGTCAGTATGACATTTATATTGCAGTAACAATCATAAAATATAAAATGTATTAAGAAATGTATTAAAAAAGAGAAAAAATAAGATTTTTTTTTTTTAAAATAATTTACATCACAAAAGAGAAAAATTCCTGTCAGATACCCCTTTTAATAACAAAGTCGAGAAAGGTAACTGTTAAATGTGTTCTCCCTAAAACCCACCTTCTCTCCCCCATAAGTGAATAAACTATGGGTGGAGGGATGGGTAGAGAGATGGGGGGATGGTTATTTTGAGAGAACCCTAACCCAAAAAGTATAGTATGCTTTCCGTCCATCCATGTGGCACAACAATGCCTACACAGTGGCCTGAGCTGGTGGTAAGGAAAATTATAAAACCCAAATAAACTCTAAGGATTCATTGGTAAAAGAGGTTGTATCGTATATAGCAATTTACCTACCGTACTACACTTAACAACCACAAAGGTCAGCCAAGAACTCAGAGCTGGTTCACATCAATGTCAATTAACCATTATCAATGAATGCATTGACATCTGTGTCAATGTTCAGGCCATACGTGGTATAATAACGTACCATATGGATCCAAGCCTTCTCAAGCCTTGAAAGTTCTCTAACCAGGGAGCTACCCCTCCAGTGGGCACTAAATCCCTAAAAAGAGTGTGTTAGCAGGGTTACGGTTGTGATGGATGGCATAGTGTTTGGAAACAGAATGGAATCTGAAACCGCTTTTTATATTGGTAATATGCTCCCCCAAACAGACCTGCATGGACCGTTTTGGTCCTGCCAATATATTGAAGCCCGCACGGGCACTGTAGTAAATACACAATGCCTGTTGAGCTACATGTAATAAATGGCTCAATTTTATGATCCCTGGATGTACTAGTTGAAACAAAGGACTCTGTTTTCCTCTGTTTACTCTTATTCAATGTGCAAATCTGACACCCACGACCCTGGTAATATCCAGAGAGGTTTTGAAAAAAGGATACCCTCTTAGTCGTGGGGTCCATGATGTTGGGGGCAGTGGCGTAGCGTGAGTTGTCAGCGCCCGGGGCAAGGCAAGAAATTTGCGCCCCCTAACCTGCAGACTTTTTGCACTCCGAGTCCCTTCCCTTCCTACAATAGTACTGACCAGCCTGATTCCCATACTGACCACTACACTAACCTCTACATGGACCTACATGATTCCTAGACTGACCCAGGGGTGGATCCAGAGTCTTTTCTCGGGAGGGGCACTGCCAAAAAATATGTTTTTTTGTGGGAAATTTATCAGGGAAATGGCTGGTGTCGGCGCTTCAATCATCCGGCACCATGGTTGTTATGGTGTCAGGATGATTGAAGCGCATTATTTCTATTATTACATTGTAATATAAAATTAAATAGTTCAATGCAGAATCAGTGGGAGCCCCGAGTGTGTCACTTGCCACCGTCGCCTGCAATTAGTGGGAGCCCTGAGCGTGTCACTTGCCACACGTTGCGGATTGTCACTTGCCACGTCACCTGCCACACCTTGTGGATTGTCACTTGCCACGTCACCTGCCACATCTTGTGGATTGTCACTTGCCTGCCACCAGATGCAGATTGTCATTTGCCACGTCACCTGACACAATTTGCGGATTGTCACTTGTCACGTCACCTGCCACACCTTGCGAATTGTCACTAGCCACACCTTGCAGATTGTCACTTGCCACATCACTTGCCACAACTTGCTGATTCTCACTTGCCTGCCACCAGATGCAGATTGTCATTTGCCACGTCACCTGACACAATTTGCGTATTGTCACTTGCCACGTCGCCTGCCACACCTTGCGGATTGTCACTAACTTGCCTGCTAAGGTGTAGTTTTGGTTGTCTCTTGCTGTGTCCCAGACTCCCAGAGTCAGGCAGCAGAGAGATAATGTAATCTCTCTGCTGCCTGCACAGTGAGGACGGAAGTCACTGCAGGAAAGCAGGGCAGGCACGGGCGGTGAGAGATGATCTCATCTCTCTGCTCCCCCGCTCCCGGCTAGCTGATTGGCCAGCTGCCACACTGAGCCTGCTCTCTCACCTGCGCTGCCAACACACTGAGCAGCACAGTCTGCCCACGAACCGTGCCGCCCGCCCACAAACTGCGCCGCAAGCGTAGCCGCCCGCTTTCTTACCCGTCTGTGGAGCCGCCCGCTATCGCACCTGCCCGCAGAGTGGCTCAACGTGACTCGTTAGCAACGAGTGCAGGGAAGAGGCTCCACCCACCTCCTCCTCCGCTCCTGGTATCGTGTCAGTGCACCGCGTAACTACATTAGACGAGTCTCTCTCTCGGCGCCGCTGATCGGCTGATGTGAGAAACTGAAAGAGAGATTCAGAGAGGCAGCGGCAGCCGCAGAACAAGTACTGTATATACTCGAGTATAAGCCGACCCGAATATAAGCCGAGGCACCTAATTTTACCCCAAAAAACTGGGAAAACGAATTGACTCGAGTATAAGCCTAGGGTGTCCATCGGCATGCCTCACTGTGCCTCACTTTGCCTCACTGTGCCCATGCCTCACATGATTAGACTGATGTTTAACATGGGAGTCTATGGAAGGATTGCCCGGCTTTGAAAAATCGGTTCTCCCCGGCCGTAGGTCTCCCAGACACCAAACTTTGTACACTTATAGAGGAGACATGGGGCTACATGTGTGCCAAGTTTGGGGTCCAGGAGACCTATGGCCGGCCGGTACCGGGTCTGCAAAGTCACCGGAGAAATGACCGTTTAACATTGGAGTCTATGGAAGGGGTGCCCGGCTTTAAAAAATCAGTGCTCCCCGGCCGTAGGTCCCCCAGACACCAAACCTTGCACACTTGTAGAGGCGACATGGGGCTACATGTGTGCCATGTTTGGAGTCCAGGGGACCTATGGCCGACTGGTACCGGGTCCGCAAATTTCGGGAGATCAGGCGCAAAAAAATAACGGCCAAGCAAGTGAGTGTGACAGATGGTCATGGGGGGGGGGGGGCAATTGCCCTGTTGCCCCCCCTGGATCCGCCCCTGGACTGACCATTACACTTACCTACCTATCCACTACACTGACCTACCCGATTCCTACATACTACACTGCACACTGACCACTACACACTGACCACTACACACCACACTGACAACTACACCACTACACTACACACTGACCACTAAACTATACACTGACCACTACACTGCACACCACACTGGCAACTACACTACACACCACTACACTACACACTGACCACTACACTATACACTGACCACTACACTGCACACCACACTGACCACTACACTACACACTGACCACTACACACTGACCACTACACTACACACTGACCACTACACACTGACCACTTCACAATACACTGACCACTACACTACACACTGACCACTACACAATACACTGACCACTACACTATACACTGACCACTACACTATACACTGACAACTACACTACACACCACTACACTACACACTGACCACTACACTGTATACACTGACTGTGATGTTGGTGCTGGATCACTGTGACCCTTCACCCTTTTCTCCTGATGCATGCTGGGGGAGGGGCTGTACCAGGAAGTAAGTTAGTGTGCGTGGGGGACTGGGAAGCAGCAGCATGATACACAGAAGGGATTACATCTGGTAATGACAGAAGCCTGTTGTATTAGGACTCCATGTAACAAAGTCATCATGTTCTGAGTGAGTAATAAACCCTCTCCATGGTTAAGAAGTTCATCCGGCCTGTGTGTAACTTGCTGAGCAGATACTAGCAGCATTGCTAGCAGCACCCTGAGAAACCCTGTGTCTAAGGGACATAACACTGACAACTACACTACACACCACACCACTACACTACACTACACATCACACCACACCACTACACACTGACCACCACACTACACACTGACCACTACACTACACACTGACCACTACCCTGCACACCACTACACTGCACACTGACCACACTGCACACTGACCACTACACTACACACTGACCACTACACTGCACACCACTACACACCACACTGACCACTACACTACACACTGACCACTACACTGCACACCACTACACACCACACTGACCTCTACACTATACACTGACCACTACACTGCACACCACACTGACCACTACACATTGACCACTACACTATACACTGACCACTACACACTGACCACTACACAATACACTGACCACTACACTATACACTGACCACTACACACCACTACACTACACACTGACCACTAAACACTGACCACTACACTGCACACCACACCACTACACTACACACTGACCACACACTGACCACTACACTACACTACACACTGACCACTAACCCGCACGCCACTACACTGCACACTGACCCCTACACTATACACTGACCACTAGCCCGCACACCACTACACTGCACACTGACCACTACACTACACACTGACCACTGCACTACACACTGACCACTAACCCGCACACCACTACACTGCACACTGACCACTACCCTGCACACCACTACACTGCACACTGACCACACTGTACACTGACCACTACACTACACACTGACCACTACACTACACACTGACCACTACACTACACACTGACCACTACACTGCACACCGACCACTACACTACACACTGACCACTACACTGCACACCACTACACACCACACTGACCACTACACTACACAGTGACCATTACACACTGACCACTACACTATACACTGACCACCACACTGACCACTACACTACACTACACACTGACCACTACACTACACTACACACTGACCAATAAACACTGACCACTACACTACACACCACACCACTACACTACACACTGACCACACACTGACCACTACACTACACACTGACCACTAACCCGCACGCCACTACACTGCACACTGACCACTACACTATACACTGACCACTAGCCCCCACACCACTACACTGCACACTGACCACTACACTACACTACACACTGACCACTACACTACACACTGACCACTAACCCGCACACCACTACACTGTACACGGACCACTACACTACACACTGACCACTACACACCACACTACACACTGACCACTACACTCTGACCACTACAATGCACACGTAGCATACAAAATAATTCCGCGCTGCCCTCTGGATAAGCTGCTAACACAACAAGTAGACAAATAGTAAAAAAGCGTGGAAACAAAAAGTGTAGCGCTAATCAAAAAAATGAACAAGAATGCATGACGCACTCAAATGAGTATATAAAAACGGTGCAATATAAAAAAAGACACTCAAATATTAAGTAAAAACAGTAAGAAGTCCTCATATATACAAAATGTCTATATGTGAAATACAAGTGAAAACTTGTGCAACTGAGTGTCCTAAAGTAATTCAAAAATGAAGGCAATGGTGAAATTCAAAAGTGGGTGAAGACTTTGAAGGGAAAGGTGACGGTGAGAAGATGAAGAGAACCACCACCAATAGGTAAGGAGCTTACCAGATAGTTTGAACCCAGAGGAACATATGTTCAGTGGGTCAAACGGGCTTGGTGTGGTGGAACCACAATGGAACCTGGACAATCTGTATGCTGCAAATTGCTGTGCTGGAAATGGCCAAACATCAACATAGAGAGAGAAACCGCAGAAGAAAGATGACCTCTTAGCAGATAACCTCATATGCAGTAGTAGTCCGGGAAAATCCCAATCAATATGAGCAGGTAAGTATCATGTAATAGAGAAAAGAAACAGCCACATAGCATAACTCTGTATATAAATCAAAATTTAATGTAGTGGAAACACTTACATTTAAATTGATATAAAAGCGCTTTGCAAAGAATGTGGCAACAAGGAGATGAAACGCGTTGGGAGGACTCCATTCCAGCACAGCAATTTGCAGCATACAGATTGTCCAGGTTCCATTGTGGTTCCACCACACCAAGCCCGTTTGACCCACTGAACATATGTTCCTCTGGGTTCAAACTATCTGGTAAGCTCCTTACCTATTGGTGGTGGTTCTCTTCATCTTCTCACCGTCACCTTTCCCTTCAAAGTCTTCACCCACTTTTGAATTTCACCATTGCCTTCATTTTTTAATTACTTTAGGACACTCAGTTGCACAAGTTTTCACTTGTATTTCACATATAGACATTTTGTATATATGAGGACTTCAGACTGTTTTTACTTAATATTTGAGTGCCTTTTTTTATATTGCACCGTTTTTATATACTCATTTGAGTGCGTCATGTATTCTTGTTCATTTTTTTGATTAGCGCTACACTTTTTGTTTCCACACTACACTGCACACCACTACACACCACACTGACCACTACACTACACACTGACCACTACACTGCACACCACTACACACCACACTGACCACTACACTACACACTGACCATTACAGACTGACCACTACACTATACACTGATCACTACACTGCACACCATGCTGACCACTACACTACACACTGACCACTACACACTGACCACTACACACTGACCACTACACTACACACCACACCACTACACTACACACTGACCACTACACTACACACTGACCCCACACTGACCACTACACACTGACCACTAACCCGCACACCACTACATTGCACACTGACCACTATACTATACACTGACCACTAACCCGCACACCACTACACTGCACACTGACCACTACACTACACTACACACTGACCACTACACTACACACTGACCACTAACCCGCACACAACTACACTGCTTCAGGAGGGAGGGAGGGCGCTCTCTCGTTCCCCCCTCTTCCCCTGCGGCCGGCCAGGTTGCGTGCTCGGATAAGGGTCTGGTATGGATTTTTGGGGGGACTCCACGCCATTTTTTTTTAATTTGGGGTGGAGTTCCCCTTAAAATCCGTGCCAGATCTGAAGGGCCTGGTATGGATATTTGGGGGAACTCCACGCATTTTTTTTTTAATTTGAGGCGGGGTTCCCCTTAATATCCATTCCAGACCTGAAGGGCCTGGTAATTGAATTCTGGGGGACCCCCACGCTTTTTAAAAAAAAAAAATTATCAATGACTTTTCTATGTATTGCCGGGAGCCGACAATTCATTAATAGCCGCAAGTGAGTTTTAAATGACTTTTTTTCCTTCAAAAATGAAATTTTTTGCAGGGACAGTTCTAAACACGGGAAACATGCGCGACTTTACATGCATATCATACATACCCCCTAGGTACGAAATTTAAAGGAAAATTTCACTTTTATTGTTTAACTTTAAGCATTATTAAAATCACTGCTCCTAAAAAAACGTCAGTTTTAAAAAAAAAAAATTTGCATTGATACATGTCCCCTGGGGCAGGACCCGGGTCCCCAAACACTTTTTATGACAATAACTTGCATATAAGCCTTTATAATTAGCACTTTAGATTTCTCCCATAGACTTTTCGAATTTGCCGCGAACACCCCAATTTGTTCGCTGTTCGGCGAACGGGCGAACAGGCAATGTTCGAGTCGAACATGAGTTCGACTCAAACTCGAAGCTCATCCCTACTGCCGCTTACCAGCTTGCTAGATCTCTTGTTAAGGAGATCACATACGCCTGTGGCTTATTCCCCAGCCCTGGGTCACTGTGCTTTGATAGCAAGATGTCCCCAGCAAATCCACTCAGGATATCCTCAGTATGAATGGTATTCAATCATTCCCCATGTAAGGATAGAAAGACTTCCATAGTGTAACTCTTTAAAAACTGGTTATTAGTTAAAAACAACAATATTGCACTTACAATTTTGCAGTTTTGCACTGTTTTCTGCCTTTTCAGACCTTACAGGTCTGCAATAGTGTGTTTGATGGAAACGCACCTTTACAATGATACCATTTCTTTGTTGAAATCCCATGTTTACCAGACTCAGTTTTACTCCACGCACACTGCCTACTCCAGGGGAGTTAGCATATTGATTTGTAATCATGTTCCCTTTCACCTATTGCACTCTTGCATAGATGATCAGGGAAGATATATTATCCTACTGTGTAAACTGGCTGAAATGTTATGTACTGTATAGTAGCAAATATATATGTAGTGGGGTCCCTAAATTTAGGTGGGGTACACCTGGGTGGTAGTATGATCCAGGTGTGTAAATTATGGGAGTAATTGGACCATTTGTATTCGTGGAGGATTGGGTGGTGTAATAATCTCCTTGGCCTGTGGGTGGCAGATGCCCGCCGGTTCGAGGTAGATTTGCCGCCATAGTGCTGTCCTTTTTTGTCCCTTCTCGGAGATGGTACGGCGAGGGCGGGGAACCTGCCATGACGTCAATGGAGGGGATAAAAGGGGGAGACGCCCTGGTCACGGGGTCTTGCTCCTTTGGAGGTCCTTCATCACGCGCCCAGGCACCTTAGGCCTGGGTGCGGGCGGTTCTGAATTCCGGCTCGGGTGCCCTAGGCCTGACCGGAATGGAGTTGGAGTCCATCCCAGGCACCTTCAGCCTGGGGTGAGGTACTAAACCAGGAGGCCTGGGGCCCAGTGACTTTGACTGGGTCCCGCGAGGGTGGAGAAGTCCGAGGGTCCCTGAGGTGGATGGGGCCCATGTCTGAGGCGAGGAGGCCGGGGAGGTTACCCATTTGGAGAGTCTGGAGCAGCATCAACCCAGTGACGGATGGGCCTCTGGTAACTCCCTTGGAGGGACATCTTCCCCTGACAGGGGCCACAACGCAGTGAAGGTACTCCTATCTACGTTCTCTTGAGTCGCTGGTAGAGACTCTCAAGTTCTAAGTCCTTTCTAGCCAAGGCTATAGTAACCGCTGGTGAAACCACAGTGGTTTAGTTGACAATCAGGATAGTGCCTCGACCTGCTCATTCCCCTGTATCAAACTGTTATAGAGTCCCAACCAGTTGGCTATTGAAGCACTGTTTATTGTGAGTTATGCAATAAAACAAGAGTTGGACTGTGATCGGTGTGTGGAACTCTGGTTAATGGGAGCAAAGGGAAGTGTTGGTACAGCAGGACTTAATCCTTGACAGAAGCACACAGGCCCGAGGAAATATCTGGTACTGGCCTTCACCTTACCCACAGCCATGGGGAGGACATGGGCCGTAGCGCATCTCACCCTGTCGTGTGTGATACCCCTAGAAGAAAGAGATGGGGTGAGGTCGCTACATATATGTCCATCCACCCTTTTCAAGCTCAAGCTCCGTATATTAATCTACCCTTATGGGTCCTGGGAGATTTTAATAATCTTCTTGATAGGACTCTAGACAAATTTACTCCTCTCGGTGGCCACTCTGCTGGTCCTGGTGGCCCTACCCTCTTTGCCAGATTGATCTCGGAGATTGGCTTGAGGGATGGGAGGAGGGACAGATATCCAGACAAACTAAGTTACTCCTGTTATTCTGCTACTTATAGAGGTTTATACCTTACTGATCTATGTTTATGTAACTCCCTTGCACAAATCAGGGTTTCACGGATTGATTATGCTCCACGTAGTATCTCGAATGACTCGCTTTTGTGGACACTTGTTTCAGTCCCTGGAGGCAATGGTGCGAGATTGTAGAAAGTTAACCCCTTTTGGCTCCAGCTCTTTCCTGCTGATGATCCTAATCCTAAGGCTATAACACATTTTATACAAGACAACAAGGGTATGGCTGCAATGGAAATGGTCTGGGATGCTCTTAAGGCCCACCTTCAAGGCCTTCTTATTAGGCAAATATCTCACATTGAGACTAAATCTAAGGAATGGGAGTCCTTTGTACTTAGCGAGTGTCAGAGAACGTACCTTGCCGGGCGTGTTGGTGGTCGCTCTGGTGTGCGTTCGCGTGCGCCGATGTGCGCTGATGTTGGGCATGTGCCTGTGCGCGCTGGTGCACTTCCCGGACTGCGGGCGCGCGTGCCTGTGCGCGATGGTGTGTCTGTGCGCGCGCGGGTGCATGTGCACGCGTTGCGTTCGCGCGCGCACCATGGCGCATGCCGATGCGCCATTGCGCGCCGGTTTGCCCATTTAAACTCCTGGAACACTTCAGACCGGTGCTGTCTGATCTACAGTCCCCTGTGTATCCTGATCCTGTTAATTGCCTGAAGCCTGATCTTCTGACCACCCGGCTTGTTACTGGACTTTTCCTGCTATCCGCCTGCATCCGACCTCGGCCTGTCTTTGACCCTGAACTTGCCTACCCCGCTGTACCATACTGCCTGAATGTTGCCGAACCCTGCTTGTCTTGACAACTCTCTCTGCACCTGCCCAGCTGCGCTGCTCTACACACCTGCCTGCCTACCTGCCTGCAGCCAGCCCGGCTCAGCTACTCTTCTGAACCCGGATCCGGAGCTGTTTTCCAGTAACCACTCTCAGGCTCTCTTACCCTTCCGCACTCCTGTGCCTCCTGTCTGCACTACTAGGGGCCGCGAGTCGGATCCGTACGGGGGACCTTCCTCTGCTCCAACGGACTCGCTGATCAGGTACGTACAACCCTGACAGCGAGGTACGGAGAGCAGAAGAGAACTATATTACAGACCTTTCACCTTCTTCTAAACAAAGCTGGTTGGAAGCGCAAAAGCTGTACCATCAAGTTGTCATCACTGCTGCAGAATATAAATGCTTTTTCATGCAGCAGCAATACTTTGATGAAGGGGAAAATACAGGCCATCTGCAGTACCCAACTGCAGTACTCGGCTCCTAATGCAAGAATTAGGATTAATGGGATCCTTTCTGATCCCTTTCCTCTACATAGGGGGACTAGGCAGGGCTACTCCCTTCCACCATTACTTTTTGCCCTGGTGCTGTAACCTCTGGCGGTCAGGGTCAGGGCATCCCCTGATATAGTGGGGTGTTGAGAGGGTAGATAAGCTCTCCCTTTATGTTGATTACAACTTAATATACCTGGGGGATACTGCTGGATCTTTGGAAACAGTTATGCGACTCATTAAACAGTTTGGGCAATTATCTGGATTTGCTATAAATTGGCATAAATCCTCTCTCTTATTGTTAGACCCATTGACGACACCCCTACCAGCAGAAGCATCACAGATGGAGATAGTACAATCCTTCAAATACTTGGGTATAATGGTGATTGCCAATGTCAACGACTATATAACCTTTAACCTCAAACCCATCTTACAAATGTTTCAACATAAACTTGGTAGCTGGTGCAAATGACCTCTTTCAGTGACGGGTAGGGCCAACCTAATTAAAATGGTTTGGGCTCCCAAGCTGCTATATGTTGTCCATAATGCCCCTGTGTGGATACCACGATACTGATTTCAACTTGTTATATCAAGCATTATTATGGAAAAAACTGAGTGGCTAGGATTAAACTGACTACTCTTCAATACCCTAAGGATCAGGGTGGACTAGCCGTACCACATGCCCTTACATATTTTTTAGCTGCCCAACTGCAACATTTAACTGGGTGGGATATACCAAATTCGTTAGACCCCTCTAGAACTCTGTTAATCTCTTCACTTGCGGATTACTCTGCAACGTCTCAGATAGAACAGGGACTTTCGGATCTGGCTCCACATTGTCCCACGGTAAAGCTGATTCTGAAACTCTGGACAGAATTGAAAGGTAGAGGGCTTTATGGAGTCTACTCCAATTTGAAAAAAACATTCCTACCCCAAGCTAAATAAACTTCCCAATCAGGTTGTGTGGATAGAAGCTGGAGTCAAATGCCTTGTGCAATTATATGATGGGTTAGAATTGAAATCCTTTGATCAACTACGGAAAGTACCCCCCTTTGCATAACCAATATTTTATGTTCTTATAATTGCAACATGCTATTAGAGCACAGAGTAGGGGTTCAGCCCTGCGATTGGAGGACTCTCTTTTCTTAAATTTATATTCACTGCCACAGATAAGAAAGGAATTATCTCCCGCATCTACACCTGTTTACCAAGCTCCTGACCTATTGCCCTGTATTGAAAAATGGGAAGCTGATATAGGTCCTATAGATTGGGATAGGTGGGACCAAATATTGACAGCAGGTCCGCTGGTGTCTGTGTCAGCTGCCCAAAAGCTAACACATTTGTTTATCCTTTATTGTTCTTATAGGACACCATTGAAATTACATACAGTGCCTTGCAAAATTATTCACCCCCCCTTGGCATTTTTCGTTTTTTGTTGCCTCAAAACAACAAAAAGGACAAAATAACAGAAAAAGTCAATGTGCATAACTATTCACCACCTAAAGTCAATACTTTGTAGAGCCACCTTTTGCGGCTATCACAGCTCCAAGTCGCTTTAGATAAGTCTCTATGAGCTTGCCACATCTTACCACATTTTTTTTTTCGCCCATTCCTCCTTGCAGAACTGCTCCAGCTCCTTCAAGTTGGATGGTTTGCACTTGTGAACAGCAGTTTTTAAGTCTGACCACAGATTTTATATTGGATTGAGGTCTGGGCTTTGACTAGGCCGTTCCAACACATTTACATGTTTCCCCTTAAACTACTCAAGTGTTGCTTTAGCAGTGTGTTTGGGGTCGTTGTCCTGCTGGAAGGTGAACCTCCGTACTAGCCTCAAACCACACACAGAGTGGTACAGGTTTTGCTCAAGAATATCCCTGTATTTTGCACCATCCATCTTTCCCTCAATTCTGACCCGTTTTCCAGTTCTGACTGCTAAAAAACATGCCCACAGCATGATGCTGCCACCACCATGTTTCACTGTGGGGATGGTGTTCTTTGGGCGATGTGATGTGTTGGGTTTGCGCCAGACATAGCGTTTTCTTTGATGGCCAAAAAGTTAAATTTTAGTCTCATCAGACCAGAGAACCTTCCTCCATACATTTTGGGAGTCTCCCATATACCTTTTTGCAAACTCAAACGTGACATTTTGTTTTTTGCTGAAAGTAATGGCTTTCTTCTGGCCACTCTGCCATAAAGCCCAACTCTATGGAGCGTACGGCTTATTGTCGTCCTATGTACAGATGCTCCAGTCTCTGCTGTGGAACTCTGCAGCTCTTCCAGGGTTACCTTAGGTCTCTGTGCTGCCTCTCTGATTAATGCCCTCCTTGCCCGGTCCATGAGTTTTGGTGTGCGGCCGTCTCTTGGCAGGTTTGCTGTTCTTTCCATTTCCATGTTCTTTGCATTAGGTTATGATAGATTTGATGGTACATTGCAATCAGTTTCCTGGCAAAATACAACAGCCTCAGTATCGTTATGTATGTAGTAGGGGAGTATAAGTCCTCCTCAAATCTGCCAAGTAGGCAAGTGACTGGGACAAATTGCAGCTGCACATTATAGGCATGATTAATTATTCCTAGCACCTCCTGCCAATATCGTACCAGTTTGGGACATCTCCACAACATATGGATTAGAGTTCCTTGGTGTAACTGGCATTTTGGACACAAAGGGGAGTCCCTTCTATCCCACTTACAGTGCCTTGCAAAAGTATTCACCCCCCTTGGCTTTTTACCCATTTTGAGATGCCTGTAACCCAAATGTCTGTGTATGCGATTAGTTTGCTTTTGTCAACAAAATCAAATCTTTTTCTCTGATTAAAAAGAAAACCTTATCTGCCTGGTACTGTTTTCCCTCACAATAAACTAGTAGTAGAACAGTCTATATAACATGTTTGAGCAGCATCTCTGAACTCCATAGTGTAAACAGGAATACGTGTGTGTGCAACCTAGGCTGTTCCAAAACACTTTTAGTAAGGTCTGGACCATGCATTCTGAATATTGTCTGATGTCTGGAGTCAGTAAAATTAACCTGCTGCTACGCTTTGGCACTATGGCCACAGATATTGGTGTTTATTTTTAGGTAAAGCCTCCAGCTTACATTAAAAACAAGGCACAATATTAGAAGGAGTGACAGGTGTCTCTGTGGGCTGAGACACTGCTGCTCTCTTCCTGCTTGCAGCCAATAAGGAGGTCTAGAGAAGCAAAAGAAGAGACATTTACACAGTATTCCTGTTTTTAAGGCAAGCTGGTAATTTTAGGAAAACATGACTGTGTGAGCAACCACCAATAGGTTCCTTTACTATTATTAAGTAACTGGGCTGTTGGTATATAGCTTTTTTTTGTTTGTTTTTAGTGAAAGCTGGTGGTCTTTTTAATCTTTTACCACAGGTTCGAAATGTAATTGGCTTCCAGGAAAAAGTGAGAACATTACTGTGGAAAATTAAAAAGCAAAAACCAGTGTTTGTTATTGTGATGAGACCCTTATGTTAAATATATTGATAAGAACAGTCACAGACATTTAAATACTATAAAGCCCCTTATATTTATAACATGAAATAAACTGTGTTTTGGGTGATTTACCCAAAATTAAGAACAATTAAACAATTGCTTGCTGGTTAAAAAAAATAACAGACATGTATATGTTATATATGTATATATATATATTGTTTTTTTATTTTTTTCAGAAAGTAATTACAGAGTATAAGGTTATAATGGTTCGCACAGCTCAAATGTCTAGATCCACATACACAATAAGTACAGACACCATCAGTGTAATCCCAAGAACCCCAATAGACCTATTTGCACCATTGCCTATGTCTTCTCCTTCTACATCCTCCTCTGTCCTATCATCCCATCCTCTGATCTCATTCTCACTTCGCCCAGGCTGACCTCTGTAGAAAGAGGAAGGCTTGGGTGGAAATGACAGTCCTGACAGGTTTCCTGTGGGCAAAGGACTGTGTGAAGTGCAGAGCCGCATGTCCCGTTCCTCTAGAAAGCGCAAGTCCCTCCCCTTAAGAGCAGGAGGGGAAGAGCAAGTTACTGGGGAACTAGAGACACCTGGGGAAGAACGAAACCAGCCCCATAGTGATCGGCAACTGCAATCACAGTGCCATGGGTTTCCATTGAGGCGCAAGAACTGGAGGGAAGGAAGAGAGCGCAAAGAGTCTCCTGAGAGAGAAGGGAGGCTGTTGTTAAAGAGAAAGAGAATAGTAAGGCTACTTAAGCCTGTAAAAGCAGCAGGAGAAATAGTCATTAAGCGGTTACTATGAAGTAGAAGGCGATCCAGGCTTGAGAGGCCAAAGAAGGTACCAGCTGGGAGCGACTGTAGAAGGTTTCCGTACAGAAATAGCTGTGTAAGATTTGACAGATCACCAAAAAGGCCATCCTAAAAAAAGAAGAAAAAAATTAATGATCATTATTATAAATAAAATAAAAAAGTTGATGCCACCTTCTTTAAACTAAAGTTGTATAAATAAATTCTCATGTTAGAATATATCAGTTATACTGAATGCATGTTCAAAACAACCACACTCTATATTACAATTAACTCTGTCTTGTTCATAACACCACTCTCAATACAACTGTTTGCTTGATAATAGGTAGCACTTTTCTAGGTGACTGGGAGTTGTTTTATTAAGACAGGAGCCTAATTTTATCAACTATTTAAAATTGGAACTTTCAGGGGGGGGGGGGGGGGGGATGTCTGTCTAATACAGGTATTTGATCCCACTTCTTGACATAGATCATCGCGGTGACCTACGTCATGTCCGGCACCTAAACTGTCCTCCCCCGCTGTCTTCTGGAAAACACACAAGTCCCAGAAGATAGCGGGGACCAGTGAGGATGCGTAGCGCGACTCGCGCATGCGCAGTAGGGAACCAGGAAGTGAAGCCACAACGCTTCATTTCCTGATTCCCTCACCGAGGATGGCGGCGGGGGCAGCCGATAACCGAGCGATTGTTCGACTTCGGCTGCCGACATCGCGTGGATCCTGGACAGGTAAGTGTCCATTTATTAACCACTTAAGGACCGGACCAATACGCAGCTTAATGACCAGAGGTGTTTTCACAATTTGGCACTGCGCTGCTTTAACTGGAAATTGTGCGGACATGCAATGTTGTACCCAAACGAAATTTGCGTCCTTTTCTTCCCACAAATAGAGCTTTCTTTTAATGGTATTTGATTGCCTCTGCGATTTTTATTTTTTGCAATATAAACGGAAAAAGACTGAAAATTTTGAAAAAAAATGATATTTTCTACTTTTTGTTATAAGAAAAATCAAATAAACTCAATTTTAATCATACATTTAGGCCAAAATGTATTCAGCCACATGTCTTTAGTAAAAAAAATGTCAATAAGCGTATATTTATTGGTTTGCGCAAAAGTTATAGCGTCTACAAACTAGGGTACATTTTCTGGAATTTACACAGCTTTTAATTTATGACTGCCTCATGGGCCGCAAAGTTGGGTCAGAAGGGAGAAAGAAAACCCATTTGTAGGGGGACCAACTAAGATGATCCCAAAACTATCAAAAACATGGCTGATTAAGTATAGTTTACTTAAAGGAAAGGTTTATATGACTGAGTTTCATTGAGGCCAGGAGGACGTGTAGCATTTAGTCTTTCCCCCCAAAGGGTCTCCTTTTGGAGGATAATCCTGTCCCACTCACCCCCTCTTGGGTTTTTGGGGATGACGGCCAGCACAAAGAAAGAGACGACAGAGGTATCAAACCGATGATATAAATCAAGGTGACGGCTAATTGGTGTCAACATTTTCCCGTTCCCTGAGTAGTAGATGTGATCATTGATGCGTTGTCTTAATTGTCTGGCCGTCTTACCCACATAAAAAACCCTGCATCTGCAGGTCATAAGATAGACCACACCTTCTGTACGGCAGTTGGCCGAAAATTCGGGGGAGGTCTCTCCATTGGGGAGTATAGTGGTTTGACAAGGTAAAACCCAGCTACAAAAGGAACATTTCCCACATTTTGATGTACCACAAAGTAATTTGGCATTGCTATTTAGGTTCCTGGTGTAATGGCTGGCAGTAAGCTTATCCCTTTAAGAGTTGGCACGTCTGAAAATAATTTCAGGTTGTGGGCCCTACATATTTGCCAAGTATGGGGTCCTCGCGTAGAAGATGCCAATGATTTCCAAGCAAGGAACGTATATCCATATGATGGCTTGAGAATTTGGTGACTAATTTAGTAGTAGGTTGAGAAGGGGCAATTTTGGTTTTGTATAGAAGTTTGTTTCTGGTTTGACCAATAGCTTTGTTATAGGCCTGTCTTAATGTAGATTTGCTGTAACCTCTGGCAAGTAAACAAGTTTTTAGTAGTTTAGCTTGTATCTGAAAATCAGAAAAGAATGTACAATTACGTCGCAGCCTGATATATTGAGCATAAGGTATGCTACGTATCAGAGCTGGAGGGTGGGCACTTGCTGCATGCAGCAGTGTATTACCCGCCGTACTTTTTCGAAAGAGGTTGGTAGCCAGAGAATTGTCTAAATTTCTAAAAAATTTTAGGTCAAGGAACGTTGTAGTATTCATATCACAACTAAAACGTAAATTTCAGATTATATTGATTGATATTAAGATTTTGGATGAATTAATCGAGTAGTGCTTTGGTGCCCGTCCAGACGATGAAAATATCATCAATGTAGCGCATCCAAACGAGCACATGGTCAGTGAACCTGACCATGCATTCATCGGAAAACAGGTTTCTCTCCCACCCCCCCAGGTACAGGTTCGCATAGCCAGGGGCAGCCAGCCCCCCCCCCTCATATTTAATTTTTGACTTATGGTCTATACTACACTAAAATCATGGAATATATTTAAGATATATATATTTTTACACTTTATTTCTATGTTTTTTATTTTTTGTCATTTTTATATTTTTTATATAATTTTTTATTTTCGTTCACAATTTTGCTACTCACGTTATGACTTGGATAGCTTTCATAATATATATATTTAGTTCCTCATGTGTCACCTTTATTGCAGTCATTTGTTATTGCATCTAATCATTTAATTTTACACTATTTTCACATTAATTCTTATATTCTGACCATTTATCAACATATTTTTTGCTACCATCAAAGGTATATACTGATTACTGTCCTCTGCCAATTATGCACAATGGGTGGGTCACTTTTGATATATATCAGAACATGACTGGTGTATATATATTAATTATCCCCTTTAGAAATTAAAATAAAAAAGGCTGTCTCAGATTACAAATAAACAAAAAGCGTTTAGATTTTTATCTTCTCTCTTTATATAATGCAAATAGGGACTTTTTTGATGTTTATAAGAATAGTATGTATATGTACACATTTGTTAGGATAGATGCATTTCAGCATCTTTTTATTTAGTGTTGTTTATTTTATTTTATATTGTGTTGTCTATTGCTGCCCACACATGGATGGAGCCCGTGGAGGGAGTTCTTTCCTCCGTTTCCTGCCTGCCCACACATTCAGTGCCATTATGACCTTCTTGCCCTCTCTGCTTGGTTATACAGTGCCGCGACCCCAAAGGTTTCACGCCCGGGGTCACGGCATTTGGCGCTTCTCTGG
The DNA here is from genome assembly GCA_029206835.1 of Rana muscosa. Classification (NCBI taxonomy): domain Eukaryota; kingdom Metazoa; phylum Chordata; class Amphibia; order Anura; family Ranidae; genus Rana; species Rana muscosa. Next base: position 337,777,013 of record CM055123.1, on the reverse strand, counting down.
GCACCCATGGGCCCTGTGAATGTTGCCTTGTTGCCGCGCTACTGGTCGAGGCTCGCCGCATCAGCGGCGTCCTCGTCGCATGCACGCCAGCCTTTGACCTCATGGGATGGCGTCAATCCCGGCTGGGATGACGCCAGCCCTGTGGGGGTATTTAGGAGTGATGCATACATCGCTCTCACACAACAACGCACAGGAGAGGTTCCTGACAGGCTTGCTTACTAGACGGCTGATTCAAGATTGAAGGTAACTTTTGTGGCTTTATATTGGCTGTTTCTGAGCAACTTCTTTGATGTTAATAACTACATCAGAGCCTTCTTTTTTTTTTTATATATATTCTTTATTTATATTTCAAAAAGGGATACATCCAATACATTATTTATACATTTTCCATTGCATTTCTATTCATAATATATTTCTCATCCCATTCCATTAATTAGATCCTTATTATTTAAACATCAATCTCACCGCAAAACCTCAGTGTCAATGGGTTACCTTCCCTTATGTCCTTTTATATGTCTCTCCGTAAAGGGAGAAACCTATAAAGTCCCTTTCTCTGTTAAAATGTCTTTGATCCTCACGGCCTTACTTTATTCTCCCTTACATTTTTATCTGTCCCCCCCCCCCCACCTCCCTCCCAAAGCAAACCTAAACAGGGAAAAAGGAAAAAAAAATGTTTTTCTCTCCTCCCCCCATCCTCCTCCCCCTTTAGGTGAACCGCAACCTCCTAAATACTTCTCTGGCCAGGCGGACTCACTTCCCCATTAATCTTTTCCCCTCTTCTGTCTGCGTAAATTTATTCCATGATGACCAAATTTTGATATGTTGCTCTTTTCTGTCTTGGGCCGAAAACACCAACTCCTCTATGTCCCCCACTTTTCTGACCCTGTTAAGCCATTCTGCGATTGTTGGAGGATTGGAGCTTTTCCAACCTCTCGCAATACACGACTTAGCCTCGTTGACCAGGTGGCATAATACTGAATTTTTATAAGTCTGTGTGGGTATTTGTGTTTCGTGCAATAAGAAAAAGCCCGGGTCGTCCGGCACAGGGTAAGACTCAATTTTTTGAGCAATCCTTCGTACCTCTGACCAGTATTGTCTGATCCGAGGGCATGTCCAGTATATATGGAACAAAGTTCTCCGCTCCCCATTACATCGCCAACATTGATCTGAGGCATTAGGATAGAACCTACCTAATTTTGATGGCATATAATACCACCTCGTGAGTAATTTATAATTTGATTCTTGTGTTTTAGTGCATACTGATGAATGTAACGCAAGATATATTATCTTCTGATATTGAGCTTGTGTGAAAATCTTATTAAGGTCCCTTTCCCACTTTCTAATTGCTGGCAGCTCATAATTCTCTGGTGGGATCATTAGCATCATGTATATCTTTGATATTATTCGGTTGATGGGTTCCTTCTCCTCACAGTATGTTTCGAACCTAGTTAGCTCCCGTGTAAAATTACTCATTGGACCTAATATCTCCAGATAGTGTCGAAGTTGTATTGCCTGCCAATGTTCTACTTCGAATTGGCCTCCCAATTTAGTCAATTCCGCTATTGTGGGCCATATTTCTGATTGCATAAAGTGCGATACCTGGGTATAGCCCTTCTCTCGAAATCTCCGAAATGCCCTCATCTCCATCCCCGGCTCAAAACTTGGGTTTCCCAGTACTGGGTATAATGGAGAGTATCTTGACAAGTATTTAGAGTTCAGACATATTTTGGCGCCTATAGACAGTGTTGGTCCTATCAAAGGGTGTTTTTTGAGTGCGTCCGGTAACTTTGTATAGCACCAAGGTGCTCTACCCAATGGTACCTGACTAATCTCTTGCTCCAATTTTATCCATAATTTGAATTCTATATGTCTGCACCAGTCTATGACCCTTCCCAAATGTGCTGCTTGGTGGTATTTAGATACATCTGGGACTGCTAAGCCCCCATAACATTTGGGGAGGGTCATTTGACTTCTACTAATCCTTGGTCGCCTGTTGGCCCATATGAACTTAGTAAAAAGTGCATTTACTTGCCGAAAATAGGCCTTATCAATTTTTATTGGTACGGCTTGAAATAAATACAGAAATTTTGGCAGAATATTCATTTTGATGGCATTACATCTGCCGAACCATGAGTGGAATCCATGTTGCCATTTATCCAGTAGGGATCTAACTACTTTATATAATGGGGGGAAATTTACAGCAAAAACCTTCTCTAATCTTGGTGGTATATTTATCCCTAGGTATTTTACTGAAGACCCTACCCATTTAAAATTGAAATTTGGTTGTATATTTTGCTGCACTTCTGAGGGAAGGGCTACCCCCATCGCTTCCGATTTCACGTAATTAATTTTTAAATTTGCTAATGTCCCATATCCTTCTATTTCCTTCATCAGATTTGGCAGTGAAACATGAGGTCGTGATAGGGAGAACATCAAATCATCTGCGTAAGCAGAGATTTTGTATTCTTGATCACCTATTTGAAGTCCCTGAATGTCTGGATTTTGCCGAATCCTATATAGTAGAGGTTCTAGGGAGAGAGAAAACAGCATCGGAGAGAGTGGGCACCCTTGACGCGTTCCATTTAAGATTTTAAATGTCTCCGAATAGACTCCGTTCACTTTTACAGAGGCCTGGGGTGTGGCATAGACCCCCGCTATCCAACTCCGCATATGTTCTCCCAGTCCCATTTGCCTCAGTACTTCAAACATAAATCGCCAGCTGACCCTGTCAAACGCTTTCTCCGCGTCAGTACTCAAGAAAATACTGGGCGTTTTTGATATATTAGCGTAGTGTACCAGATTGAGGACCTTTACGGTATTGTCCCTGGCCTCACGTGTTGGGATAAACCCAACCTGGTCTTGGTGTACCATTTGATTCAAAAACGGCTGGAGGCGGGAGGCAAGTAGTTTAGTAAAAAGTTTTAAGTCTGTATTTAACAATGAGATAGGGCGATAGCTCCCGCACTCCGTCGGGTCCTTCCCTTCTTTCGGAATAACCGAGATATATGCCATAAGGGCATCCGGCGGTAGTGCGGGAGCCCGGCCGATCTCATTGAATGCCTTTATCATATAAGCCCCTAATGTTGGGAGAAAATGTTTGTAGTATTGGATAGTGAAGCCATCCGGGCCCGGCGCCTTCCCACGTTTTTACTGTTTTTATCACTGTCTCCAGTTCCCCCACTGATATAGGTATCTCCAGTTTATTACGGTCCTCTGAAGACAACCTAGGCAGATGTGCTGAGAGAAGGTATTCTTCCATCATGGCCTGGGGCACCTGGGTTGAGGGATGAGTAGTATTCTCTAAATCTCTGCGCAATCTTTTTAGGGAATGAAATCAACTGCCCGTTTTCTCCCTTGATGTGGGGTACATATACTGTCTTCCCTTTCTCTCTAAGTTTCCCTGCTAATATTTTACTCCATTTTTCCCCAAGTTCATAGGTTACTTTTCTCCCTACTTGTATTGCCGCTTCTGCTTTGTATCTAAGTATATCTGTCGGGGCGTGTCCAAGATGGCGATCTGAGCAGAAGCCTGATCTAGAGCTCTGCTGGCTATCCTTTTATTATCCTTGCTCATACTTGTTTTTCCGGGCTTAAAACTACTTTATTCCACTCCGGATGTCCCACAGGACAAGACAGAGGGGTAAAAAGCTTAATTTTCCGCAGCAAGCGGAGGCGATAGCTCCGCAGGCGGTTGCACACGTGGGGACCCCCTCTGTGAGAGCTCACAGCATGGCGTCAAAGACGGAGATGCAAGACCAGACGCTTGAGACCCGGCTCGGGTTCCAGGAGGTGATGGCGGCGATCGCGACATGCCAGGCCACCTTGACCAGTAAAATCGAGGCTGTGCAGATGGATGTCTGTCTCGTTCGGCAGGATCTAGACAAGCTCCGCTCGAGAGTGACGGAGGTTGAGCAGCGAGTCGGCCAAGCAGAGGACACTGTACAGGAACACTCGGCGTCTCTCCGCACTCTACAGACGAAGGTGCGGGCCCTTGAATACAAGGTGGACGACGCTGAGAACCGGAACAGGAGAAACAATCTCCGGATCATCGGTCTTCCAGAAGGAGTGGAGGGGAGGAATCCTACTGTATTTGTGGAAGGCCTGCTGAAGGACCTGCTGCCAGATGCGCAGTTCTCTCCATACTTTACTGTGGAGCGCGCCCATCGAATCCCTCTGACCCCGGGACCCCCTGGAGCCCGCCCTCGCACCTTTATCCTTCGGATGCTAAATTTTAGGGATCGTGACGAGATCCTCCGGGCTGCGTGCAGGGCGGGTGAGCTGAAATGGCAACCTCCTGTTTTTCCCTGATTACTCTGCTGAAACCCAGAAGCTCCGTAGATCTTTTGATCAGGTGAAGGGGGGGCTGCGGGCACGGAACATCAAGTATAGTGTCCTCTTTCCGGCCAAGCTGAGGGTACAGGATGGGGAGACTGTTACGTTTTTTACTACCCCCCGGGATGCTGCGGCCTGGCTGGAGTCTCTGCCTCCTCTCCGTGGATAGTTGGCTGCCCTTCTTTCCTGCATTGTCTTAAAGTTTAGCTTGTGCCTAATATGTGACCACCTGCCTGTGCCTGGATATGCTGCCGCTGTGATCTATATTGATATGTAGATCGCGGCTAAGCGGTACCAGACCCAACTACAATGCTGCCCGCATTGGTAACCTGTGACTGTGCCCTAGCACCCTGCTCTTTGTATATTGTGGTGTGGTGCACAGAATTGAACAATGAGAGCCCCCCTTTTCTTTTTTTTTGCCCGTCAAGAAGGTTTTTTGAATAGGGATGTCAGTGACCACTATGGAGAACTGTGACTTGCTGCAATACTCCTATTACTGGACGGATCTTCTCCACTTTTCTTTGGCGCACTTTTTTGGCGCCTCATGGGGTCTTGGGGGGGGGTACGGCCATTGGTGGAGACGATGAGATGGCCTATGGCTGAGTACGCTGCATGGACATGCTCCCGCCCCTCTCCCACCATCCCTGCACTTGACTCCCTGGAACAATGTGCGCCGCCGCGCACTCATGGTTCTCCCATCCCCGAGTTTGGCTCTTGACTGTTTGACCTGTGCTGGGGGATGACGGGTGGCTACGTGACTGAGGGGAGTGTTTTAGCGAACACTGCCCTGAAATGGGCTGTACTCTTATGGGGCACAAGTGATTGTTAGAGAGTTTCAATGTTCTATAGGCAACTAAGTTTTGTACCCCTTGGTATACCTAGGAGACTGATTATGCTAGCTTATACCAGCATCTCTATGCATCTTTTGGAGGATACCGCTCGTAGTCAGAGCACGCCCTCCTTGAACTGATGTTACTGTTGGGGTTTGGGGAATTGATGCATCACCGGTTTTGCTGGGGATGTGGGGTGGGGGGGGAAGTTTCTGCCGTTGCAGACAGTTGGGGAATGTTTTTGTTGTTTTGTTCTCAGGAGTTGCCTAATTCGAATGCTGACAATGTTCAATTACATGTACATTGTGCTAAATCTGCTATTAGTAATCTGTGCCTACATGGAAAGGTATGTTCTCTGGGTGGGGGGGGGGATCTGCGGATTGTGGCCCTTCCCTTTATATACAGTGAAATATGGCGAACATTAATATTGTTTCTTGGAACGTTCGGGGCCTCAATTCAGCCACCAAACGCTCGCTGGTTTTTAAATTTCTACAAAGATATAACCCGCAGGTGTGCATTCTCCAGGAAACACACTTGGTGGGCAATAGAATCCTCGGTCTCCGGAGGGCTTGGGTGGGAGCCCACTATCATTCCACCTATTTTACATATGTCAGGGGGGTTAGTGTTCTGATCCGCAGGTCCCTCTCACTGCAGGTGTTGGATGTCCGGACGGACCCTGGAGGTCGGTATGTAATATTACATGTTTGTCATGGATATGCATTAATGTCTGTCTGCCATCTTACCTTCCTCCTCATGTGTTCATCTAGAGACCAGACCTCCTTCACCTGGCTTCCTTTATAATCTCCTCCCAGCCTGACTCCACCCCAGGCCCTATCACTGAACACTATATTAACCTGTGCACTGCAAGCCTGCTTTGCTGATCAACGTGTTTGTTAGGCATTGTGTGTTTGGGTTCCTGCCTGCCGTGTGCTACGTCTGTCTCTCTGTTACGTTATTGGCTTGTCCCCGACCATCCCTGTCTGCTCGTGACCCTTGACCTTCGGCTCGTTCTTCGTTATCCTTGTCTGCTTGTGGCCCCTGACCTTCGGCTTGTTATTCGGTTCTCTCTATCGTGTGCTGCTGCTTCCCCTTATCCTACGGGGCGTGAGCTAGGAAACTCCAGGGGCCGCGACCTGGTCCCAGCCTGCAGCGTAACATCCTCACCACTAGAGGCCCTGGAGAAGACCAGCTGGGTCTTAGACTCCGCGCCCTGGGGAATCTTGGCTCTCGCTTCCGTTGGGATCCCGGTTGTGCTCCTCTGGTCCCGCTTTCCACAACCACCCAGTTTCCTATCCACAGAAGCCAGCCATAGGGTTCACTACCTCGCGGTGCACTCCTGTCCCCCTACGGTGTGCATCTGTCACCTGGCCACAGGTGACCCTGACAGTTTGATCAGCCATGAACCCGGCTGACATCCCGCTTCCCGCGGATGATCCATTGCAGGGCATAGTTCGCAGACTTGAGACCCAGGAATCAAATCAGACCCAGGTGATGCGATTCCTCCAGGATCTGGCTTCTCGATTCGAGCAGCTTCAGGTCTCCTTGGGAACCCCGAATCCGCAACCCCAAGTACAACCAGCGGCTGTACCTATCGCACCAGTCGCAGCCTCACACTCACTAAGATTGCCAGCTCCGTTCCGTTTCTCTGGGGACTCCAAGGCCTGCAGGGGGTTTCTCAGCCAATGCACTATTCATTTTGAGCTTCAGCCTCAAAGCTTCCTATCTGACCGGGCTAAGGTAGCCTATATCATTTCCCTCCTCTCCGGTGAAGCTTTGGCCTGGGCTGCCCCCCTGTGGGAGAGGAACGATCCGGTGGTTTCCAGTCTGTCCGAATTCTTGAAGCTCTTTCGTAATATCTTCGAAGAGCCGGCTCGGGCTTCTTCAGCGGCTAGTGCTGTCTTACGTCTTCGCCAAGAATCTAGTTCAGTGGGGCAATATGCTCTTCAGTTCCGTATCCACACAGCTGAATTGAGCTGGAATAATGAGGCCCTGGTCGCTACCTTTTTACATGGCCTCTCTGACCGAGTGAAAGACGAATTAGCGGGAAGAGCCATTCCCGTCGGTCTGGACGATGTAATTTCATTATGCAACCAGATCGACATTCGTTTTCAAGAGAGGTCCTTAGAAAAAAGACGCCAGCACTCTCTGGGTCCTAGCCAGTCTGAGCTCCCCTCCCTTCATTCCGTGGAGCATCCTCTACCTGCTGAAGAACCTATGCAGCTGGGCCGGACCAGACTAACCCCCGAAGAACGTGCTAGGCGCAGAACTCTGGGCTTGTGCCTCTATTGTGGGGGCAAGGGTCATTTTCGTGACTCCTGCTCGCTTCGTCCGGGAAACGCTCGGGTCTAATACATTTGGAAGGTGGAGTATTGGACCCAGAAACATCACCTTCTCGCCTGCTCTTGCCGGTGTCCCTTCATGTAGGCACTTCTCCTCAGTCAACCCTTGCATACCTGGATTCCGGGGCTGCCGGCAATTTCATGGATTGGAGAACTGCTTCTTCTATGAAGCTTACCCTTTCACCTCTCACTACCCCATTGGTAGTCTCGGCAATTGATGGCACTGTTCTCCCAGGGGGCCCTATTCGCTTCCAGACGCTACCCATTAGGATGTCGGTAGGGATTCTCCACCAGGAGTGGATATCCTTTCTTATTCTACCCAAGGCCTCTACCCCAGTTGTATTGGGCCTCCCTTGGCTACAGCTCCACTCTCCACATGTGGACTGGGTCTCTGGGCAGATCCTGGCCTGGGGTTCCTCATGTTTCTCGTCGTGTCTTCTCAAGGTGACCCCCAAGGAGAGTCTTCCGGTTGCTGCCACTTCTGTTTCTTCTGATCTTCCCGCCGCATACAGCGATTACCGGGATGTGTTCTGTAAAAAATCAGCTGAGGTGCTTCCTCCCCACAGGTCTTTTGACTGTGCTATTGATCTTGTCCCCGGAGCAACTCTACCCAGGGGTCGTACCTACCCTCTGTCCATCCCAGAGACCCAGGCCATGTCGGAGTATGTAGCAGAGAATCTGGAGAGAGGGTTCATCCGGAAATCCTCATCGCCTGCAGGGGCAGGGTTCTTTTTTGTTGCCAAAAAGGATGGTACCTTAAGACCCTGCATCGATTATCGGGGTTTAAATGCGGTTACTATTAAAAATCGATACCCCTTACCCTTAATATCTGAGCTATTCGATAGGTTGAAGGGTGCCTCCATTTTCACCAAGTTGGATCTCAGAGGCGCGTACAATCTCATTCGAATACGGGAGGGTGACGAATGGAAGACTGCATTTAACACTAGAGACGGGCATTACGAATATCTGGTGATGCCTTTTGGTCTGTGTAATGCTCCAGCCGTGTTTCAAAACTTTGTCAATGAAATCTTCAGAGATCTGCTGTACCAGTTTGTTGTCATCTATCTGGATGACATTCTGATCTTTTCTGAAAATCTGCTCGTCCACAGAAACCATGTCCGCACTGTACTTCAACGTCTTAGAGAGAACAATCTCTATGCCAAGCTGGAGAAATGTTCCTTTGAATGTTCTGAGGTCCTGTTTTTGGGGTGCTTTGTCTCATGTTCGGGGCTTCGTATGGACCCTGGGAAGGTCTTGGCTATCACCAACTGGCCTCTTCCTGCTAGCCTCAAGGCCACACAGCGCTTTCTTGGCTTCACTAATTATTATAGGCAGTTCATAAGGAATTACTCTTCCATTGCCGCGCCTATTATCGCTTTGACCAAGAAGGGTGTGAATGCCAGAGACTGGCCTCCCGAAGCTGTCTCTGCATTTCACAACCTGAAACAGGCCTTTGTTTCTGGCCCCCTCTTGAGGAGACCAAATCCTGGGAATGCATTTTTTATTGAAGTGGACGCTTCCTCAATGGGGGTGGGAGCTGTGCTTCTTCAAATCTTTGAGAAGAGACGCCAACCATGTGCGTTCTTCTCCAAATTTTTTTCTCAGGCAGAGAGGAATTATGCCATCGGTGATCGGGAACTTCTCGCAATTAAATTGGCGTTAGAGGAGTGGCATCATCTCTTGGAGGGTTCCCCTCACTCCATAACGATCTTTACCGATCACAAGAATTTACAGTATCTACAGAATGCTAAACGTCTGAATCCTAGACAGGCCAGGTGGAGTCTCTTCTTTGCCCGTTTTAATTTCACGATTACCTACAAACCTGGTTCCTGCAACGGTCGGGCTGATGCGCTCTCTAGGTCATTTGACACTTTGGACGAGGAGTCCGCCCCTGAACCTGAGCCGATCATTCCCACCTCATGCCCTTGCCTATTCCTAAGGAACCCTGGGCCCATATTGCCATGGATTTTATCACCGATCTCCCACTGTCTGAGAATAATACAGTCATTTGGGTGGTAATCGATCGATTCTCCAAGATGGCTCATTTTGTTCCTCTTCCTGGTCTTCCTTCTGCCCCTGCCTTGGTTCCCATTTTCATTCGAGAAATTCTCCGCCTACATGGGGTCCCTTCTCATATTGTTTCCGACAGGGGAGTCCAATTCACGTCTCGTTTTTGGAGAGCCTTTTGCAAATCCCTCAATATTGTCTTGGATTTTTCTTCTTCTTACCATCCCCAATCCAATGGACAGACTGAGAGGGTTAATCAGGAGTTAGAGGTCTTTCTTCGCACCTTTGTGTCTTCTCACCATGACGATTGGTCCTCTCTACTCCCGTGGGCAGAATTCTCCCATAACAATCATGTGAATACCAGTTCGCAGAAGACACCCTTTTTCACAGTTTATGGAAAACACCCTCAACTTCCTCTTCCTATGATCTGTTCTCCAGACATTCCAGCTTTGACTTCGGTTCAGGAGTCTCTCAATTCCGTTTGGGGTCACGTTCATGATTCCCTCCGGGCAGCTGCTGAAAAATTCAAAGGCTTTGCCGACCGCCGCAGGCGTAAACCGCCTTCTCTTCAGCCAGGGGACAAAGTCTGGCTCTCTACCAGGAACATCAAGCTCCGAGTTCCTTCTCTGAAGTTTGCTCCACGATTCATCGGTCCATACACGGTAACTGCTAAACTGAATCCGGTTTGTTTCAAACTCCAGATTCCTAAGAGCCTTAAAATCACTAACTCCTTTCATGTTGCTCTTCTAAAGCCTTTAGTCCTCAATAAATTCTCTCGTCCTCTTCCTACCGTGGCGCCTGTCTCTGAGGATAATCAGGAGTACGAGATCAGTCAAATTCTGGACTCCCGACTCTGTAAAGGCGTTCTTCAGTACCTCGTTCATTGGAAAGGGTTTGGTCCTGAGGAGAGGTCTTGGATCACTGCATCTGAGGTCTTTGCACCTCGTCTGTTAAAGGAGTTTCATCTGAAGTTTCCCTCTAAACCTGGGCCCAGGCGGGGAAGGGGGAGGCCTCGTAAGAGGGAGGGTACTGTCATGGATATGCATTAATGTCTGTCTGCCATCTTACCTTCCTCCTCATGTGTTCATCTAGAGACCAGACCTCCTTCACCTGGCTTCCTTTATAATCTCCTCCCAGCCTGACTCCACCCCAGGCCCTATCACTGAACACTATATTAACCTGTGCACTGCAAGCCTGCTTTGCTGATCAACGTGTTTGTTAGGCATTGTGTGTTTGGGTTCCTGCCTGCCGTGTGCTACGTCTGTCTCTCTGTTACGTTATTGGCTTGTCCCCGACCATCCCTGTCTGCTCGTGACCCTTGACCTTCGGCTCGTTCTTCGTTATCCTTGTCTGCTTGTGGCCCCTGACCTTCGGCTTGTTATTCGGTTCTCTCTATCGTGTGCTGCTGCTTCCCCTTATCCTACGGGGCGTGAGCTAGGAAACTCCAGGGGCCGCGACCTGGTCCCAGCCTGCAGCGTAACATCCTCACCACTAGAGGCCCTGGAGAAGACCAGCTGGGTCTTAGACTCCGCGCCCTGGGGAATCTTGGCTCTCGCTTCCGTTGGGATCCCGGTTGTGCTCCTCTGGTCCCGCTTTCCACAACCACCCAGTTTCCTATCCACAGAAGCCAGCCATAGGGTTCACTACCTCGCGGTGCACTCCTGTCCCCCTACGGTGTGCATCTGTCACCTGGCCACAGGTGACCCTGACAATGTTCTTCTGTGCGACAGGAAAATGGTCTTGGTGGGCCTTTATCTTCCTCCTCCAGCCTGTGCCCAACTCTTGTATGATGTTATGCAAATAGTGATGGGGTTCCACACTCAGTAGGTATTTCTCTTAGGGGACTTTAATATGGTACCATCACAGGACCTAGACAGACTGCATGCGGTTGGCCGCCCATCTTCGGACCTATTAAACTGGGCAGATACGTTTGCTCTCACGGATGTATGGCGCAAGTTCCACCCTCAGGATAGGGAATACACTTGCCATTCTGCCTCCTACAGGGCCCTGTCCCGCATTGACCTGGCGTATGCCTCCTCTGGAGCCTTATGCTGGATAAGAGAGGCCAAGCATTTGCCCAGTGGAATTTCGGATCATGCCCCTCTTCATCTTACCATTTCCCTGGTTAGGCCTCCAGGCCTGAAGCTTTGGCATCTGTCTAGGTTCTGGGCAATGGATGAAAAGGTGCAGGAGTCGCTGGTGGAGGGTATATGCAATTATTGGCTGCTGAATGGGGAATCTGCTAGTGCTGCCACTTCATGGGATGCTTTTAAATCTTGGACAAGGGGGGAATACATATCCAGAATCTCTTCCCTGCAGAGAGAGGCTTCTCGGTCGCTGAGGGAGCTGGAGGGGGAGGCTGTGCGCTGTGAGAGGGACTACATTCGTTCCCCCAGTGACGCTGCTCACTTGTGCTGGCAGAGGGCCCTTCGAGATCTCTCCCTGCACAATGTTGAACAGACGAAGAAATCTATGCTGTACTCCAAACAGAGAATATTTGAACATGGCAATAAAAACGGACGGCTGTTGGCTTGGCTGGCAAGAGCCCAGGCAGCTACCACATTCAGGGACGCTTGGTGTCCTCTCCTGAGGACATCAGTACTAGGTTTTTAGAATTTTTTCAGGGGGTATACTCCTCTAGAGCCTGTTTCTCTCCATCTGAATTACAGGAATATCTGGAGGCTATCCCCTTCCCTACCTTGTCGGATGACCATAGGACGTTGTTGGAGGAGGATATATCTCTGGAGGAGGTTCAGGCTGCGATTGGAGGTCTACAAAGTGGTAAGACCCCAGGAGCAGATGAATTACCCGCGGAGTTCTATTCTCAGCACGCTGATCTCCTTGCCCCTAGAATTCAAACCCTCTTCTCTGGGCTTGTGGAGCATGATGCTTTGCCTGAGTCTATGGAAGAAGCCATCATTGTCTTGATCCCCAAGCCTGGTAAGGACCCCCAAGACTGCGCGTCGTACAGGCCCATCTCGCTGCTCAATGTCGACGTGAAAATACTGGCCAAGATTTTGCCCACCCGACCGTCGTCGGTAATATCTACATTAATACATATTGACCAGACCGGGTTTATGCCGGGTAAGGGTACGGACATTAATCTTAGGCGTTTGTTCCTAAACCTGTCCGTAAACTATGACAATGCTGGCTCTCGGGTGATTGCCTCCCTGGATGCTGAAAAGGCATTCGATTCAGTGGAATGGGAATATCTATGGGGTGTCCTGCGACACTTCGGATTTGGCCCTAGTTTTGTGCGATGGATCCGGCTGCTCTATAGGACTCCGAGGGCCAGGGTACGTACTAATGAATGGATTTATGACTCCTTCCGTTTGCATAGAGGCACTCGTTAGGGATGCCCTTTGTTCCCCGGTCTGTTCGCCCTGGCGCTGGAGCCTCTGGCGATTTTGGTCAGAGAGTCTCTGGAAGTCAGGGGGCTACGGATCGGTCCCTTAGAGGAGAAACTATCCCTCTATGCCAGTGTTTCTCAACTCCAGTCCTCAAGGCGCACCAACAGGTCATGTTTTCAGGATTTCCCTCAAATGAAACAGCTGTGGTAATTACTAAGGCAGTGAAACTGATTACATCCCCTGTGCAAAATAATGGAAAGCCTGAAAACATGACCTGTGGGGGCGCCTTGAGGACTGGAGTTGAGAAACCCTGCTCTATGCGGATGATGCCCTTTTATATCTGAATGACGCGGGCCCATCTCTGGCTGCTGCCCTGGAGCTCTTTGATAAATTCGGGTCCCTGTCAGGTATCCGTATCAACTGGTCGAAGTCGGTCCTTTTTCCCCTCGATAATAGGACCCCGGCTCCGTCTAATCCTACACTGTTGCAATGTATTCGGTTGAAGAATTCAGATATCTTGGGGTACGAATTGCTAGGACTCCTTCCCAATACTATGCACTTAATATACTCCCCTTACTTCAGCTTCTGAAGGAACGGTGTCAATCCTGGTCTGGCCTTCCGCTAAACTTGATTGGGCGTATAAATATCTTAAAGATGGTTATCTTACCCAAATTCACTTATCTGTTTCGGAACAGCCCGATATGGATTCCGGCGGCCTTCTTTCGGGAGGTGGACAAGTGTATTATTTCCTTTATCTGGAATGGGGGCGTGCCACACCTAGCGAAGGCCACTCTACAATCCCAAACTCACCTAGGGGGCCTGGCCCTTCCAAATTTGCGGTTCTATTACTGAGCAGCTATGCTGGTCACTGTGTACTGGTGGTTTGGGGCTCGACGTTCCAATTCTGCGGTCTGTGTGGAGGCGGCCCAGCTGGGCTCCCTGCTGGCGCTCCAAAATTTAGCATATAGAGGTCCGAAAGCTTATCTGGACCTGCCGACCCCAACTAGAGCGACGCTTAAGGTGTGGGCGGTAGCACGGCGCAGATTCTCCCAGGCAGGGCGCTGGTCCCCGGTCCAGCCCCTCTGGGGGATACCTAATTTGCCCGACTGACCCAGATCTATGGCCTACCCGGCTGGATGTACTTTCGATACGCCCAACTTCGTCACGCTGCTAGGGCCCAATTTCCCTCACCCCCGTGTCTTCATTTAGACCCGGTGGAGGATATATTGTCGTGCGATGACCTAAAGAAGCCTCGCTCTGCTCTGTATAGCACCCTGCTTCCCATTGACTCCCTCAAGATGAATAGGCTCTGGGAGGCTTGGAGGGTGGACATACCAGCACTGGAAAGGGAGGACTGTTTAGAGAGGGGCCACAAGCTGGTTGTTTCTGCGGGTGACAAACTTATACAAACCAATTTCCTCCATAGAGTTTACTTTACCCCGGTGAGGTTATCCAGAATATACCCGGATAGAGACCCGCTATGCCCACGGTGTCGGACGACCCAGGGCACCTATATCCACATGTTCTGGACATGTCCTGCTCTGGTGTCTTTCTGGTCAGGGGTATTTGAACAGTTGAATGTCCGTTTGGAGCTGGCTGTCCCCATGAGGCCTGAACTAGCCTTGCTGGGTATTATTGATGATGAACAAAGGTCCCATCATAGTAAACTGTTGATCGCTTATCTTCTTTTCTATGCCAAAAAGGAAATATTATGTAAGTGGACTTCCCTCACCCCTCCTTCTGTCTCTTCCTGGGAGGGTAAAATTAACGCGGCTCTGCCTCTTTATAAATTGACTTACATTAGTCGTGGATGTCCCTGGAAGTATGATAAGGTCTGGCTGGCCTGGACAACATTCTGAGGCCCTGGATCTACCTGACTGTGGTCCCTTCCCTCCTTGTTTGCCCCCCCTCCCCGATCTCCCTCCCTCCCCCCTCTCTAGTCCTCACCTTTCTCTGCCCCCTCCTTCCCCCCCTCTCTTTCTCCCTCTCTCCCTCTCCTTTCTCCCCCCCCCCCCCTGAGGTAATGTGTTCAGGACGATGTCTTTTCTATGTCTCCTTCACATCTGGGTCTACTTCCCCTTTTACTTAATTTTTTATTTTTTTATTTTTTGTTCTCTGTATGCAATTTTGTGATTGCAAAATGTTTTGCTTTACTGGATTCAATGCTGAGTTGGAATGATATACAAAACATGTACTGTAGTAACTGATAGTGCTGTGTTGATTCTAATGTTCTTTTTATTTTTTAATTTTCTCCTTTGTACTTGACGAAATGTCGGTATTGGTGACCCGCTGTACTGTACTTCACCTTCAATAAAGCACTCCTGTTTTGTTAAAAAAAAGGATATCTGTCAGTTGTCTCCTCAGGTATGCCAGTTCTGTCCCCTCTAACGGCGTCTGTTCTTTCTTATGTTGTACCTCTAATGCTTGGATTTCTCTTAACAAATTAACTATCTGTCTTTCTCGTGCTCTTTTTAATCGGGAACCATGTTTTATCAGTACCCCTCTCATTACTACCTTATGCGCTTCCCATATCATTCCCGGATCACTCCCCGGGTGTCGTTCGTCCGGAAATATGCCTCCATTTCTTTTGCTACATCTTCCCGAATTTCGGGGATCTGCGGCAAACTCTCATTCAGACGCCAACGCCACTCCGGAGCCGTAGATGAATTGGACAGCGCAATGTGTAGCGTCACTGGCGCGTGGTCTGACCATGTTATATTCCCAATTTTTACTTCCTTCACCACCGTCAGCAGATAGTGTGGTACCAGGAAGAGGTCTATACGGGAGTACAGTTGGTGAGGGTTGGAGAAAAATGTGTAATCTCTTTCCACGATATGTAGTAATCTCCACACGTCTACCATCTGCAAGTCCCGCAGCTTCTGCAGGATATTCCTCCTGGTCCCCCCTGATATGGAGGAGACCCCCGTTGATGTATCAGCCTTAGGATCCAATGTTATATTAAGGTCTCCCCCTAATATCAGCTTCCCTTCTGAAAACCCTGCCAGCTTATTCAAGGTTTTACTCAAAAAGGCGTCTTGGTGTGTATTTGGTGCGTAGACAGTTGCCAATGTCACCTTTGTACTTCCAATCTGTCCCTTTAAAAATATGAAATGGCCCTCTACATCTACTCCAACAGGGACCAGGGTATCCTATTGGAGATTAGAATTGACACCCCTTTTGACTTTGATATCTGACTACATGCATGGTATGTACATGGATAAAACCTATTTTGTAGGTATGGGAGTCCGCCCATCTTGAAATGTGTTTCCTGCACGAATGCTACGTCTGAGCGGGTTCTTTTTTAACTCGCTCAGGAGCATTCTCCTTTTTTCTGGGACATTGAGTCCTTTAGCATTAATGGTGGTTATCCTTATTTCTTCCATCTCGGGAGATTCGGAGGGTGAAGTGTGGAGGAGAGGAAAAAAAAAAAAGGAAACCAAAACCCCCAGAACCAAACCCCCCTTTCCAATTCCCTCCCTTAAATATTCAACTAACCCCTCCCCCTTACCCCCGCCCCCAAGGGTGGCACCCACTTCTGAACCTTTACCTTGCGGTTTAGGTGGGTGCGAGCCTAATTGGGGTGTTGGGTTGGTGCAGCAAAGGTGCACCCCCTTCCCTCCACCCCGGACACCCCTTTCATCTACCTCTCTCCAGCTCCTCTTTTCCTTATTTCCCCTTTTTATTCTCTCTTTTCTCCTCTCCTCCCCTCTCCTTCTCTTACTTTATAGGGCCTTAGCTCCGAGGGGACCTCCATCCTTTAATTTTATCCTAATTTATCCAAATTTTTTCTTATTATTATCCAGGTAAATAAACAAGTAATGTTTATGTAAAATTTGTATTTGCTTACACATAATACATATAATACCGTCTTACTTTTAAGAGTTTGGTATGACTAATTTTGAGTAACATATGCCAGGGCCATTTTCCCTCCTTTCTCACCTTTCTTCCCATTCCCTCTATTCTGTTTCCCTTTGTTTCCTGAACCCTAGTCCCTCAGCCCCCCCTTCTCCTTCCTTCCTGGTGGTGGATCTTCCGGGTACTAACTTACTCCTGTTTCCTGCTTGGGGTTCCCTCCTCTTTCTAACCACTGGCCTCCTCGGTTGTATCCAAGTGTGTGTACTTCCTATTCTATCACATTATAAACATGTGTAGTGTAATGTCTGTGTGCCCCCTCCTCCCGCTCTCTAGGAATCTTTCTTCTCGTGGACCCCCTATTTTCTACCCCTCATCCCTTACATGTTATCCCCCCTCCCTCCTGTGTTATCTCAATCTACCCTCAGTCTACCCACCTATTATCCTACTTCCCCCCTTGTGTCTGTGTGTTTGGCTCCTGACTACTCCTTTCTTACCCAATACCTCAAACCTATTTCCCATATTATATGTGTACGTGTCTATATGTGTACGTGTCTATATGTGCATCCCTAAGTCTACTCAAAATAAATGTGTGTCACTTGTGTGATACCTATGACATTCGCGCCCCACACACTTGGAGATTTCTTTCCTTTCTTCTATTCAGGCCTGTGCCCTCACTGAAATATTCCATTCCATTATATGAACCCCTATCTAGTTAATTTTTTCTCTCCTTTTTTCCTTTTTTTTTTCCTTCCCTTCCTCCCTAGTACTCCATTGATCTCTTCTCCTATCTTCTCATTTCTAAACCACCCTGTTTATCATTATCTCCCTCCCTTGCCCCCTCCTTTCCAAAGTCCAATCAAGTCAAATCAAATCAAATCCTTCTCCACCTTTCCTTTCATCATACATTATTTATACCTTATTTATGCATTTATACATTATACATTATATCTTCTAAACGCCTTCTTACCCCTACCGGAAAAAAACCCCCCCAAAAAAACACCCAGTGGTACCCAGTGTATATAAAATCAATAAGTTGGGGGGGGGGGGGCGGGGGGATAAACCCCCCTATCCCCCTCAAAGGCCCCCCTCCGTCCTGAGGGGGGCTGACACGTGTATATAGGTTTACAAAATAATCACAAATATCATACATTGCATCTTACATTTTAAAATATCTTCCGTTGCAACACATCCTGTCACCTATCACCCATCACATTTTGCCCTTTACCCCAACTTCTAACAATTAATAGCAAATTATAACAAATTATAAAAAAAAAAAAAGGAGAGGCAGATGACAAATGACAAAACGGAGGCAGTCCCCCAAAGTTCCATATTCCCAGAGTCCTGGGGGGGGGGGGGGAAAGAAAATAAGAAAAGGGGGGTATGTATTTAAGCCCCGGCTGTAACTGTCTCCAGTCGGTTATATCGCCTCCTAGAACAACCGTTCCCTTCCCTCCTGGGTTTCTCTCAAAAAAAAAAAAAAAAGGGGGGAGCGGGAGCGCATACTGAAACATCACCCAAAACAGGAGGAAGAAAATAACCATTCAGAAAACAAGCCATACCAAAAAATAAAATTACCGCGAATAGGGAGGTGTGAGGGGGTTAGCTCGGCAGCGGGTGTGTGTGACCCCCGAGATGGGCTCCCCACACAAAAACAGGCCCAGCAAACGGAGGTTGTGGTTTTCAAAATCAAAAAGGTGCGGTTTATTTTCTATTTACAGTGACAAAACACAGCAAAGCAAAAGAAAACATAAACAAAATAAATCCTGGTCAACTTGACCTCTGACTAAACATACAGGTTTCCTAACTAACAACTGGGATCAGCCTAGTGCTGTCCTAGTCCCTAAGTCCCTGGTTTTAAATGTCCAAGCAAATAGCCACACAGGCTTTGTCTCACCGCACAGGGGTTCACTCTCCCTAGACAGTCCACACAGGTCTGGGTCCAGGCATGAGCAAACACCTAATGAATCTGGGAGTTTTTATAGAGGCCTTAAACGAACTGACAGGCTTCAGCTGGTCTCATCAACTCCCTGCCTGCACGACGCCCAGCCCTCTCCCTAGAGGTATGAGTCATCCATGAGCCTACTAGCCTCAGCTGGGCTTATACAACTCTCCACCTAGTTGTATAAGTCGGCGTAAAGCCTGAATCTGGGCGAAATATATCTACCCCCCTGGATGCAACCAGGTGACTTTACCTTCCTGCTGTCACATACCCCCCCCTCTTGTTTTAACCTCGGGGTTGGAACACCAGCAATCAGGCATTCATGTACTCGAGACAAAGCATCCACATTCCCCATTTGAACGCCAGGGCGATGCTTTACTGTGAAGTTGAATTCCTGGAGGGCCAGGAACCACCTATTCACTCTTCTATTTGTTTCCTTGTTTTGAGCCATCCACTTTAACGGAGCGTGATCCGTAACCATGTCAAAGTGCCTACCTAGCAGGTAGTACCGAAGGGAATCTAGAGCCCACTTCACCGCTAAACACTCCTTTTCAACGGTGGCGTAATTTACCTCATGGGACTTCAACTTCCTGCTGAGGTAAATGACTGGGTGCTCTTCCCCGTTCCAGACCTGGGACAATACTGCTCCTAACCCCACATCTGACGCATCACTTTGTACGACAAAGTCTTTAGAGAAGTCGGGTGAGTACAACACTGGCTGGCTACATAAGGCTTGTTTCAAGAATTGGAATGCTGCCTCAGCCTCGGGGGTCCATTTAATCATGACCGACCCTTTCCCCTTCGTCAGGTTGGTTAGGGGCACAGCCTTAGAAGCAAAGTGGGGAATGAATCGCCGATAATACCCAGCGATTCCCAGAAAGGCTCGTACCTGCTTCTTGCTGTTGGGACGTGGCCAACTCTGGATGGCCTCGACTTTGTTGAGTTGGGGTTTTATTACTCCCCTCCCAATGGTGTACCCAAGATATTTGGCCTCCTCCTGCCCAATGGTACACTTCTTGGGGTTAGCCGTAAACCCCGCTTCCCGAACAGAGTCCAGGACTGCTTGCACTTTTGGCAGATGTGAGGCCCAATCTGTGCTATGGACAATTATGTCATCCAGGTAAGCCGCAGCATACTTCCGATGGGGCCTCAGCATCTGGTCCATTTTCCGCTGGAATGTGGCCGGCGCATTCTGTAACCCGAACGGCATTCTTTTGTATTGGAACGCCCCGTCTGGGGTTACAAATGCGGTTTTCTCTTTGGCCGACTTGGCCAGGGGGATTTGCCAATACCCTTTTGTGAGGTCAAGAGTCGTCATGTATCGGGCTGTTCCCAGCCGGTCGATCAACTCATCTATACGTGGCATGGGGTAGGTGTCAAATTTTGTAACTTTGTTCAACTGACGAAAATCGTTACAAAATCGCCAGCTCCCATCCGGTTTAGGCACCAACACAATGGGACTAGACCAATCACTTTGGGACTCCTCTATCACCCCTAAGTTCAGCATTTTCTGTACTTCCTCCCGTATTGCCTCCCGTCGGGCCTCTGGGATCCGATAGGGTTTTAACTTCACCCTTTCACCGGGCGGGGTAATGATGTCATGCTCTACCCCAGATGTTTGTCCCAGCAGCTCAGAGAATACCTCCTTGTTGCGAAGCACAAACTCCTTAACCTCCTGTTGTTGGGGTTGTGACAAGGTGGCTGCTATTCCAACCTCAGGAATCACGCAACCAGTTTGAGCTGGTGACCAAGTGTCTGCGACTAGGGACTCTCTATCCCTCCAGGCTTTCAACAGATTAACGTGATAGATCTGTTCGGGCTTTCGCCTTCCTGGTTGTCTGACCTTGTAATTCACTTCGCTCACTTTTTCCATTATCTCGTAGGGGCCTTGCCATTTGGCAAGAAATTTACTTTCAACCGTAGGGACAAGTACCAGTATCCTATCCCCCGGGGAAAAGGTACGGGTCTTGGCTCCACGGTTGTACACTCTCTGCTGTGCTAACTGCGCTTGGGCCAAATGTTCCTTCACGATGGGCATTACCTGTGCAATTCGGTCTTGCATCAGGGCGACATGCTCAATCACACTCCTGTGGGGAGAACTCTCACTTTCCCAAGTTTCCTTGGCAATATCCAACAGCCCTCTTGGGTGTCTCCCATACAGTAACTCAAAGGGGGAGAATCCCGTAGAGGATTGGGGCACCTCCCTAATAGCAAACATCAGATAAGGAAGTAGACAGTCCCAATCCTTTCCATCTCTATCCACCACTTTCTTCAACATTTGTTTTAGGGTTTTGTTGAACCTTTCAACCAGCCCATCGGTTTGGGGGTGATACACAGATGTACGTAATTGCGTCACTTTGAACAATTTACACAGCTCCTTCATAACCCGGGACATAAAGGGTGTACCTTGGTCCGTAAGCAGTTCTTTACAAATACCCACCCGGCTAAACACAAGAGATAGCTCTTTGGCTATGGTTTTGGCCGAGGTATTTCGGAGAGGGATCGCTTCTGGATAACGGGTGGCATAGTCCATTATAACTAATATGTACTGGTGCCCCCTAGCGGACTTGATTATAGGACCTACCAAATCCATGGCGATCCTCTCAAACGGGACCTCAATGATGGGTAGAGGGACCAGCGGGCTACGGAAATGTGGCATCGGGGCCGACCTCTGACACACAGGGCAGGAGGAACAATAATTTTCTATGTCCTTCATCACCCCCGGCCAATAGAATCTCTGTAATACCCTCTCTCGGGTTTTCTCTGTCCCCAGATGACCTCCAAGAATGTGCCCATGGGCCAACTCCAACACCAACTTCCTGTAAGGTTTGGGCACCACAAGCTGCTCAACGGTTTCTTCTGCCCTTTTTGCCACCCGATACAGTAGGTCCTTCTCTACGCTGAAGTATGGGTAAGTGCAGGTATTATCTGGGTTCACTAACTCGCCATCTATTTCCACTACGTTTTCCCGTGCCTTTATTAGGGCGGGGTCTTTTAACTGTTCTGTGGCAAAATTTTCCCTGTGAACCTCCAGATCAGAAAACTCCACAGACGGTAGGTTTTCGTCTGAGGAGGTGGGCTCCTCTCCAGTTTCTTGAGTCTCCCCTGCCAATACTGATAAGGGAAATTCCGGAGAGTCCTCACCACTCTCAGGGGAGTTCTGGCTATCACATTCCTGGTACATAGGGGCACCAGTGGGGGGCTCAGGATCATCCCACAGTTCCCAGAACTTCGGAAAATCCCTTCCCACAATGGCGTCATGCGGTAACTGAGATACTAAGCCCACTGGATGAGAGAGGGTACCTTTGGGGGTCTCGAAACACACTGTAGTCACTGGATACTCTCGGGTGTCCCCATGCACACAAATAACAGCTACCTTGCTATTCCCAGAGACCTCTGTTTTAACTAACTCAGCCTTTATCAGGGTCACAAGGCTACCTGAATCCAGCAATACCACAACATTTCTACCATTAACACACATTTTGCATAAATGTTTCTCAGTTCCTCGAATGGCAGTGCATGCGACTGTCGCACACAGCGACTGACGTCTGCCCGTCAGAAAGTCACACTGCATGGGTTCCTCCACAACCGGGCAATTGGCTGCAATATGTCCCGCTTGCCGGCAGCGGTAGCAAACGATCCTTCTTGCGGCCTCTTGAGCCGCTGATTTCCCAGGCTGTTCTCGCCAAACTTGGGGTAGAGCTCCCACCCTCTCACTCTCTCCACCCTCACCCCTTGGAATCCTCTTATCCGCCCCTGGGGATGGTCTGGTCTTAGGGTGGAAAGTCCGAGTGTCTCTGGAAGAGGCCGTCAGGTTCTCTGTAGCCAAGTATTTCTCCACACGATCCACAAGACCATCGGCCGTCTCTGGGTCTCCATGGCTTACCCACTTTTGGATGGCAGTAGGAAGAGCTCTCAAAAACCGATCCATTACAACACGTTCCACAATCTTTGGTGCGGACAAAGTCTCTGGCTGTAGCCACTTTCTGCTCAGGTGAATGAGATCATACATTTGAGACCTGGGGGGTTTTCCAAGCTGGAAAGTCCAGTTATGCACACGCTGAGCCCGGACAGCCTGGGTGACACCCAGCCTTGCCAATATTTCAGCTTTTAGCATCACATAGTCTTTTGCTTGGTTAGGCTCTAGGTCATAGTAAGCTTTCTGCGATTCACCAGTTAACAGAGGAGCCACCAGTCCAGCCCACTGCTCCTCAGGCCACTTTTCTCTTTCAGCGGTCCTTTCAAATGTGGTCAAAAATACCTCTGGATCATCCTCTCCAGTCATTTTTGTCAATAAACGACTCACCCCAAAGGACGCGGTATTAGTGGGACGGCTTTCCTCACTGGTCTGCGGACGTTGCTGCATTGCTACTTCCATCTGTTGTTGTAGTCTCTGCTCTTGCTTCTGCAACAGGTCTATGAAGCGGGCCTCAGATTGCTGCTGGGCTTGTTGCTGAGCCTCCAGACTCTGTTGCAAAGTTGCGTTTGTCTGCTGCTGGGCTGCAAGGCTCTGTTGATGAGCTTGCTGCTGGGCTGCGAAGTTCTGTTGTTGAGCTGCAAGGCTCTTTTGCAAACCTGCATTTGTCTGCTGTTGATTGGCATTTGCTAGAGCCAGCTGCTTCAGTATCTCCTCCAACTGTGAGGGGGTTAGCTCGGCAGCGGGTGTGTGTGACCCCCGAGATGGGCTCCCCACACAAAAACAGGCCCAGCAAACGGAGGTTGTGGTTTTCAAAATCAAAAAGGTGCGGTTTATTTTCTATTTACAGTGACAAAACACAGCAAAGCAAAAGAAAACATAAACAAAATAAATCCTGGTCAACTTGACCTCTGACTAAACATACAGGTTTCCTAACTAACAACTGGGATCAGCCTAGTGCTGTCCTAGTCCCTAAGTCCCTGGTTTTAAATGTCCAAGCAAATAGCCACACAGGCTTTGTCTCACCGCACAGGGGTTCACTCTCCCTAGACAGTCCACACAGGTCTGGGTCCAGGCATGAGCAAACACCTAATGAATCTGGGAGTTTTTATAGAGGCCTTAAACGAACTGACAGGCTTCAGCTGGTCTCATCAACTCCCTGCCTGCACGACGCCCAGCCCTCTCCCTAGAGGTATGAGTCATCCATGAGCCTACTAGCCTCAGCTGGGCTTATACAACTCTCCACCTAGTTGTATAAGTCGGCGTAAAGCCTGAATCTGGGCGAAATATATCTACCCCCCTGGATGCAACCAGGTGACTTTACCTTCCTGCTGTCACAGAGGACAAAAAGGAAAAACCAAAAGACAGGGGCGTTCCCCCTTTCCCTCTCCCAGGGGGGAGGGGGTGACAGGGACACGTCTCCTTCAGAGGGGTTCCTCTGACTCTAGCCCTGATGCTACAAAAAAAAAGGGGCAGAGAGAAAGAAAACGTTACTCCTGTACTCTTTTATTTTAGGGGGGTGGGATCTTTATTACTTCCTTCTCCCCTTCCCCTTGAAGCCTTAGATCTCCTATCCCCCATTGTCTCAATTTTTCTCCCAGTTCCTGGAATTTCCTGCAGCCAGTTTGGGATCTCTATAGCTTCCATCTCCAGAAAGGAAATAAAGTCTAGTAATTCCCCCGGGTGCCGCAAAGTAAATGTGTGGGAGTTCTTTTTCACTATCAATGCAATGGGGTATCCCCACTGATATGATCCCCCCAGTAGTTTAATTTTATCCAGGAGCGGGCGTAGCATAGCCCTACGCTGCAACGTAGCTCGTGAGAGGTCTGGCAGGATTTTTACCCTGAAACCTTCTTGTTCTATTTCACCTTTCTCCCAGGCCATGCGACTTATTAGTTCTTTATGTGCGTATCGGTGGAAACGGCCTATAACATCCCTTGGTCTGTCTATATTTACTGAAGGGGGTCCCAGGGCTCTGTGCAATCTCTCAAATTCCAGTATTTGGGGTGGTGCTGGGATAGCCAGCTGCTGGCAAATTGCTAGGACTGTTGCATGTAATGTCTCTCTCCCTACTGTCACGGGGATCCCCCTGAACCGTAGGTTCAAGCGACGGCCGTGGTCCTCAATTTCCTCCAGCTGCAACTGTATTGAGGTAGCATGCACAATGTTTAAACCCTGTACCAGTTCCAGCTGCTGTACCCGTTTCTCTAGGGTAGTTACCCGGCCTTCCTCCCCCAACAGTCTCTCTGAGAGATGCTTCACCTCAGTATGTACCTGATTCCACTCCCTTCAGTGCATTTCTTCTAAGCGTGTCATCATTGATTCTATATCAGCACGGGTCGGGAGGGATTCTATGTCCGCACGAGTTGGTAGGGCTTGTAGCAGAGCTCTAAGATCCAGGTCACCAAGGTCTGCTATTCCCTGTAACTTTCTGTCCTGGAACTCCCGGGGGTTGCAATCCTGCCCCCCTTGCTCACTCTGCTTCACCCCTTCCATTGTCCCCCGTACCTGCGCCTGCACCTGTGGGATGTGTACTGCCAACTCCTCCAGTGCTTCCAGCCTGTGTGTCTCCTCGTTCCGCTGCTCTCCTGAGCGACTGCACTGTTCCTTCTCACCGCTCGCAGCGCCACGTGACTCCACCGCTTGTAGCCTGGTCAACGCGGCTCGTGTACGGGGAAAAAAGGATTCAATCTCCGGCTGCACCCCCGTTTTTTCCCTGCTTTCTCCCTCCTCTTCATCCCAGGTAAGCTGGGCTACTGGGCTGTATCCATATGGAGCTATACATGGGGCTGTACAGCCAATATCATCGCTGGGTGTCCGGGTGGGGAGTCAGAGGGCTACAGCGTGTTCCTCCTCACTCTGCTATTCCAAGACCACACCCCCGAAATCAACCTTCTGCATCAGAACCTTCTTAACATCACCATCAACTGTTTCCTCAGCTTGGTCACGCTATCCTATCCGGGGGTTACACTGTGGACAGTCTACTTTTCTGCCCAGTTCATGCACCAGACTCTGACCGATGCATACCCCTTGGCGTCTATAGCTCTACATACCTGAAGGAAACCCTTTAATCTGCTTACCAGCAGCCTGTGCTCTATTCAAATTACTCCGCTGTTGTCTATTGTGGTGAGCAATGTGTGCCTTTCTATTTGAGATTACGATTCAAAAGGGGGTTTTATCAGCTTTTTACTATCCCTAGCGGGTCTATTTTGTAGACACCCTAAAAGTGTTAATGGAAACTTGTTTACACTTTTTTCTATATATGTTTTAGATTTCCACTTACCCAACTAGCCATTTTCTATAGATAAATTGCCAGTGTATTGGTATTCAGGGCCGTTTTGCATCTTTAATACGGCCTGTCTGTAAGTATGTCTCTATATAGATTTTCTTTTCCAATCTTTTCTACATCTGACTCGTTGGGTTGGTGTCTGTTGTTCATTTCCCCTTTATCATATGGGGGCTCATTATCACTATCACTACTCCCCCTATTATTCCACCATCCTGCAATCCTTCCTAACTACCCTAGCACCGCGGGCGGGGTTCATCTGGCCTCCTTGTTGTTGTTGGTTAGGCACATGGGTGTTCCGCCCACCTGTGGTCAGCAATAGTTCTTGAATATCATTATTTTTCTTCTCTTTTTATGTATGATGTTAATTGCTCGTATTTTAAAAATCTTTTTGTTTATATATGTGCTTAGACTATTATGCTCCTGAAGAAGCGTTACGACACACAAAACATGTAGAGCAGAGCAAGACTACGTTTCTACACACCGGACCCAGGAATAAGGCTACCCACTCCTTATATAGACTGTTCTATCAAATGCAATGTTTGATTGTTGGATATGTGTCTCCTATTATAATTTTGAGCCTATCTATATTGTTGTATTTTTTGGAAGTGAGATGTTAGCACTACTCCGGGTCATGTACTAATGATCATTATAATTAAATTTTTTGTATAAATGTAATTTTATATATTTTTTCTACCATTAAAATCCCTAGATTTTTACCTTATTTACCTATGTGCTGTTAAAAGTAAGTTTTTTCGTTTAAATTAGTGTTCCTCCATAATTATCGGGATGTTGGCACATTTACACTAGTGCATCCATAGTGTCACCATGTGAGGATGCACATTTGAGCATTTCTCTTTAAAATCCACTAATGTATGTCAAAGTACTATAGCCAATGTGGTGTCTACTAATGCATCTCAGAGCATCAATCAAGGAGCTAGTCCTTCAACTCATAATAGTGTTGGAGAAGGAAATATAGCCCAGATTAGACACACCAATTTCTCTAACGCTTCGCTGTTCAATCCTCCAGGCTTTGTTGCTCCATCTATACAAGTTTTCAAAGAGATAGTAGTCAAAGACTTGGTCGCTCTTGAAACACAGAGATTTAGAAGTAAGAATGACTTTCAACAAAATTTGAAGCAGATCTGCGCGTGTAATGACATTGTCATACGCCCTGCAGATAAAGACGGTGGTGTTGTTATTCTAAACAAAAGCGATTACTTGGAAGAGATGAATAGGCTTTTATCAGACAATGTGATACAAAATTAGGTTCTAACCCCACATTTAAGTTCAAGAAAGAGCTTTTGTCTCTAATTGAGGGTGGATTTCAATTAGGTATTTTGAATAAAAAAGAGAAGGCATACCTGGTGCCCTCAACGCTGAGGGTACCAGTTATGTATTATCTACCTAAAATTCATGAGTCTTTCTAAACCCCCAGGCCGCCCCATCATTAGCGGCATAGACTCGATTACAGCGCGAATAGGAAGGTATGTGGATGAATTTCTACAACCTCTTGTTGTTGTGACTCCCTCTTATTTGAGAGACACAACACAAGTTATCAACCTATTAGTAGATTGCGGATGGAGAGAGGGCTGCGTATTGGCGGCCGCCGATGTAGCCTCTCTCCATACTGTCATATCACACCAACATGGCCTGGAAGTGGCTAAATTTTATCTTGAACAATATCACTCATTGCCATCAGTACAGAGAGATTTTATTTTAAAACTTTGGGGGTCATTTCTTTTTACAAACCTGTGGCGTTGCAATGGGCGCGAAATTCACGCCCAGTTTAGCGAATTTATTCATGGCCCGTTGGGAAAGTGAGGTTATTGATGTCAACCCCCCAAGGGAACTGCGTCTTTGGAGAAGGTACATCGATGATGTCCTTCTCCTGTGGGAGGGTGACTTACCCTCTCTTGAGGCCTTTTTTTTTAAACTTAATCAAAATGATAGGGGTAGCTCCTTACAGTATGAGGCAAGTCAATCCCATTTCTATTTTCTGGATCTTAACATCACAGTTAAAGATGGGCAATTAACTACCACCACATACTTTAAGGAGACCGATCGTAATGCTTATATCCCCTTAACTAGTGGCCATCATACTTCATGGCTTAAAGCGGTCCCCAACGGCCAATTTCAACGCATTAGGGGAAATTGCACTGCCATCTCGCATTATCAACAGCAAGCTCAGGTTTTGAAATCAAGATCTTTAGATAAAGGTTACACCGAGAGGGAGATTGATAAGACTATTGAAAATGTTGGGAATATGGATAGAGACCTTATGCTAAATAACTGAGAAGGGCTGATCAAGCATCAGATAACAAATTTAGTTGCTCCATGGTGACAGGATATTCCAATCAACATTTTTCTGTTAGAAATATTTTTAATAAACATTGGAATATATTAAAGAATGACAAGGTACTTGGTCCAGCCATTCCAGATCGACCTGTGGTTATCTACATGGGAGCACCTTCTTTACGTCATAGCATTGCTCCCAATGTAGTAGATTTCCCTAAAACTATCTCTTTTTTTTTCTTAACTTATTCAGAGGGCGGAAATGTGAAACCTTTCAATCAACTCAGACAAATCGTATAATATAGAGTCAATCATTACATGCTCTACTGCATGGGTGGCAAACACAAGGCCCGCGGGCCGAATCCGCACAGCAGGCTCCGGCCGCTACCTCTTTTTCTCTGCCAGGTTTCCGAGACATCAAGGGAAAACATCCTCCTCAGTCAGAGCGGCGCGGCTTTGTAATAGCGCATGCGCAGCCGGTCTCCATGACAACAAGAGTAAACATCTCCCCTCCACTCTGTCTCCGCCTCCACTCTGTCTCAGCCTCTGCCATCACTCCGTCTCCGCCTCTGATGCCGCTATGTCTCCGCCTCCACCTCCGCCTCCACTCTGTCTGAGCCTCTGCCGTCACTCTGTCTCCGCCTCCGATGCTGCTCTGTCTCTGCCTCTACCGCCGCTCTGTCTCTGCCTCCGCTCTCTCGCCTCCCCAGTCCCTCCAGCGAGTGGCAGAGATTGCTGACAGCTCTGTTTTTTTTCCCATCCAGCGGGCTGCATCCTGAGGACGGGCTTTTTTAAGCACTTGTATTATTGTTGAAGAGAGACAGTGTTGTGCTGCTTATTTAGTACTGATATTGAACAGAAACGCCCACGGAGGGAGGTACTAACTTATAGCCCAATACAAAGGGAGGGAGCCGCCTATACAGGGAGGTACCAGAGCTGGGCCAGGTAGGAAGGTAGAAGAGAGTGCAGATGTGAGGAAACTTGGAGGGGCCATGTGGAGGCAGATGTGTGCAGAGGTGGGGGGATGGGAGGAGAGTGATGGGTGCAGAGGTCAAAACCAAGGAGGAGGGGTGGAAATTAGATGTTGCACACTGCATAGTACACTCCTGACCCCTCCACTCTGTACATAGCGCAATCCTGACCCCTGCACTGCACTCTGTACGTAGCACAATCCTGACCTCTGTATGTAGCGCAATCCTAACCCCTGCACTCTGTACGTAGCGCAACCCTGACCTCTGTACATAGTGCAATCCTGACCCCTGCACTCTGTAAGTAGCGCAATCCTGACCCCTGCACTCAGTACGTAGCGCAATCCTGACCCCTCCACTCTGTACGTAGCGCAATCCTGACCCCTCCACTCTGTACGTAGCGCAATCCTGACCCCTCCACTCTGTACGTAGCGCAATCCTGACCCCTCCACTCTGTACGTAGCACAATCCTGACCCCTCCACTCTGTATGTAGCGCAATGATAATAAAGAGTAGATACATAGTCCTACAGATACAACCGGCCCTTTGAGGGAAACCATACTGCTGATGCGGCCCCCGATGAATTTGAGTTTGACAACCCTGCTCTACTGAGTGTGTGGTGTATTTGATTCAGTGTCCATGTTCTAAACAGTACATTGGACGTACGAAAAGAGCTTTACATGTACGTTTGTCTAAACATGTGGGGAACATCAAACGTGGGTTCAGCAAACATAATCTATCTAGACATTACGCCAAATACCATGATAAAAATCTCAAAGGGACCCTTTTTTTAGCCCTGGATAAAATTAGAGCAATCTCCAGACTCGAAACGAGATGGATTTTTGACATGAAATCTTATGTGCCCTTTGGCTTAAACGTCGACTGGGATATTAATTGTTTTATTAATAATGCTTAGTTTTTAGTATCTTAAATTAAATTTTAACAAATTTTGACCTATTAAATTTTATAATAAATTTCATATTAATTATATAATACATTTTAATTCTTCATTTAGATCTATATGAATTGTACACTGTTTTTCATTGATTGGTATTGTACGTTTATGCCTTTATGTATACCTTATCAATGTTGTTTGTGCATATGCAGCGTCTGCCTGGCTTCTCGTTTGCTGTGTTGTAACCCATCAGTAAAATACATTCATACTTTCTCCACCAGATGGCGGAAGTTTTCCTTTTCCTTTTGGCTTCCTTTTGTTTCGTTTATTAAGTTTACATAGGCGGCCAGCAGTTAAAATGGCGGCGCCTTTTTGTTTCCATCATTCTATCTAGAGCGGCCAATATCTAAGATGGCACCACGGGACTATTTAAACCCTATGCGTAATGACTGCATCACTTGGCCAATCCCCAGACGATGTCCTATCGTGACAAAATGCGTAGGGTAGAGCCTGTGACAGTGACGTCATTATGTTTTCTCTTAGGAGATTGATGGGAAGCAAACAGTAAGCAGAAAGAAGCCTGTGGAGATGCCGCGATCTCCAACTTTGATCTGCATTGTTACACCGCTTATAAAGACTGAAATAACTTGTAAGTGCAATACATTTGGCTCATTAAATTGCCTTTTATTGAGTACTACACCATGGGAACATTTCTTGTTTTTGTCTTTCGAGTGACACGAATATAGCCTCAACTTCAGACATCTGTATAGGTTTTTGGGAGACCGAATTCCCTGTGCTTGGTGAGACTACCTCACGGTGTTCATTTCTAGTCGGTAGGAAGATTTATTACTCACTTGGGTGTGAAGCATTTTGGAAAAAGGATCTTACTTTACCAATTTCTGCAACCTTATTTCTACACTTTATACGGACTTTTGTTGGTCAAATTTTCTTGATTCACGGATCCTCACTGGAATGGGAATTTGTCTTAGTGATTTATTTTGCTTCAGATTTTTCTTTATTTTTCACAGATCTACATCTTATTGAGACTTAAATCATTCATTTGGGCATTTGCTTTTGTGTTTTATTTCTGTAGTTTTTTCACCATTATTTCATCAAAAATTTGTTCTATCACTTATTATTATATGTTTCAACATTACTAGAGACTTTTACCATTCATTTGGGTATCTGCTTTAGTTTTCTATTTTGAGAGTTTTTTCACCATTACTTTCAAATTATTGGTTGCATCATTTATCATTAGATGTTTTTTTCACACTATTAGCGCTGCATCTATATTTAACCACATTGCATTCGAGTTTTTTGTATTAAAACTTTTGATGCTGGCAGCTTTTATTTACCTATCATTCGTTTTTATTAATTCTAGCGCAGCGTTAACCACACTTTTTAATAACATCGTTTCAGTTGTGTCATACCTTGACCAATACAGTTTTTCCAAGTTTTATATACTTTCCTTTAGTTCTTGCTTGATTGATCTCAAGTGCAATAAACTATTAATTATCCAATTTATGGTTTTTCATGTACTTTTTAGGTTTGACCCATAGAGCGCCATCTCCAAGTTGCCTTTTTATATGGTTTTGGTAAATCTAAAGGAAAACTGTACAATTTTTTTTTATAATATATGGCTTAGTGATGAGGTGGAACAAAATGAAAATCAACTTTGCAAAAATAACCAGTCGTTTGCAAGGAAAAAAAAACAAAACAAAAAAACAAGAGTATTGGTTGAACATGATAGGATGATTGGCATCAGCACTCCTTAACCTATTTACTAAAGCTAAGTGAAATATAAAGTACTTAGTGCAAAGAGAAATTTTAACCCTAGGTTTCAGGGCTCCTGAGGTTGTCATGAAACTATGAGAAATAAAAAAGCAACAGCTTTACTTTGGAAAAATAGTTTAAAGCGGACCTTCAGTAATTTTTTCAATTTTCCATCTATTAAGTCTTCTGCCCTTGTTGTTTTAACTTTGGATAGTAAAACATATTTTTTCTGCCGGTAAATACCTTATACAGCCCTTATTTGTCTGCTAAAAAGCCTAGGATTATGACATCATACACAACTCTCTCTCTCACTGTCATGAGAGTTTGCCAGGATGGGAGAGGGATGAGTCAAAAGAGGGCCAATGAGAGCTGCAGGGCTGCAAAGCTGGAGTTGTGCTTCTGTGTGTCTGTGTAAATCCAGGAAGTGAACAGGCAGCAGCTTCAGCTTCCCACAGTTAAAATGGTTGCAGCCAAACTCAGTAGAGGGAGATTTCTGCAGCATATTTGGCAAGTACAGAATCACAGTATATTCTTTCCCGCCGAGCGTACGCAGATATGCGGCCTCGGCTTTCGGGGTTATACCGGGATGATGCCTGCAGCTGCAGGCATCATCCCAGTATAATTTTTTAGAGCCGGCGATTGGCTTTCCGGGGATAACAACCAATGCGGCTAAAAGCCGCTTGGTTGTTATCCCGGAGGAGAGGGAGGGGACATCCCCCCCTCCCGCCGCCTCCACCGCTCTTACCGGGCCTCCCGTCCCACCGGGAGACCCGATCCACGATGCGACACCTCTGGCGCCTAGAGAGAGACTGAAACGAAGCCGTGAACGGCTTTGATTCAGTCTCTTCAATGTAATCACGGAAGCGATGTCATGATGTCACTTCCGGGTTACTCGGCTGCCAATGGCGCCAGATTTAAAAAAATACACGTTATTCAGAATCGCCGTTTTCGGCTATCTGAATACTTTTAAGTGCAAAGGAAGGATTAGACCCCCGATCCCTCCATAAAGAGTACCTGTCACCACTTATTACTGTCACAAGGGATGTTTACATTCCTTGTGACAGCAATAAAAGTGATCAAAATGTATTTATTTTTTAAAAACACAATTTTAGATTATAAAAATAAATAAGAAAAAAAATGATTTAAAGCGCCCCTGTCCCCGCGAGCTCGCGCAGCAAAGAAAACGCATACCGAAGTCGCGCCCGCATATGTAAACGGTGTTCAAATCACACATGTGAGGTATCGCCGCGATCGTCAGAGCAAGAGCAATAATTCTAGCTATGGACCTCCTCTGTAACTCTAACCTGGTAACCGTGAAAAAGAATTAATCTATGGAGATTTCTTTCTCGTACATCACGGGACACAGAGCGGCATAGTCATTACTATGTGGGTTATATAGATACCTTCAGGTGCTGGCACTGGCAACTTCCAAAACCGGAAGTACCCTCCCCTATATAAGCCCCTCCCATCCGGGAGCACCTCAGTTTTTTGCCAGTGTCTAAGGTGTTGGCCAAGAAGTAACATGTGTTTTTCACTGAGCTTGCGTACAGGTTCTTTTGGGCCTCAGTAAGCTATTCCGGATCCGACCAAAAAAGCTTCATAGCTAAACGGTCGGTACCCGGGCCTTGCAGAGAAGAGCAAGGTTTTGCCTGTAATGCTTCTCTTAGGAGAGCTGGACCCTGGGATCCAGAGCTCTGGTCATACCCACGACCAAGATGTTTTCTGTGCAGGGTGCTATACAGGTCCAGGGGAGTGGAATCCTTGGGAACCCGGTCCCTGAAGGTTTAATTACAATGCCTGCCGTGATAGGTGAAGTTTGGGCTTCTGTGGACCAAACAGAGTCCTGCGGCGGGGAAAAGGTAAGTGGGGGCCCCTCAGGAACTTGGTTCTATTGAGGGGACCCCCAAGCCTAATATGTCTTTCTGCCTGTTACCTAACGGTATTCCCGCTAAAATTTATGCATGCCTGTAACTACTAAAAAATGTAATAATTTTAATAGTGGTCAAGAAAAAAAAATAATAATAATATATAGACTGCGGTACCTGTGTTAATCCACTAGAGGCCGCTGTGGAACGTTTCTTGTCATGTGGACTAGTTTCTTTTCATCAGAGCAAGTCCAGGCAGATGGTGAGTTCTCTTGTGGGAAACTGCTTCCTCTGCCATGTTGCAATGCTCGTCCATCCCCCGGCCTGCGGCAAAAGGGGCCCTGGCTCTTGTCCCTAGTTTCCCTTTTCAAAAAAGAGCGCCGAAGGCGCACGTGGCCGCGCGCGTGCGCGTGCACGCGCCTCTATATATAGAGGTGAGCTGGGAAAGGGGGCGGAGCTTGGGGGATGACGCTCTGTGCGCGCCGCAGCGCTTCTGCGCATGTGCGGGCGTCCCAGCATGTTAAAAAACACAATTATGTGTTGTGAGCTGGCTATGGAGTGCAGAGACAGAGCTGGCAACATTTAAAAAAGGCATACAGCAAGCGGTTGATGCAGGCATCCCCATAGAAAGGCACATTAGTAGACACCAACTGTTTTTATAGCAGCATTTGTGCTAGACTATTGTCAGTAAGTGGTGTATTTCGGCTGGAATACCTCAGCTTTGGGCTTAGGAATATGCCGTCTAAAAACTCCGGGACTAAAAATCCCAGGAAGCATAGGGGTCTCCATCGGGCTCTGAGGATCTTGGGCATGCTTCGGCTGCACCAATCTCCCCTGAAGAATCAGAGGTTAGTGACCGTAGAGCACCCTCAGGAGTACCTGGTGCTGTGGCTGTCCTCAGTTCACCTGCTCCTGTGTATGTAACAGAGGAGGTTTTTTCCTCAGCTCTGGGAGGGCTGGAAGAGAGATTGTCAGCATTGATCGCTGCTTCCCTGTCACAGGGAAAAAAGCGCTCGATCTCCGTCTCCTCCCTCAGAGTGCCTGTTAGCGGAGCAACAGTCCCATACAGGGATCGACCTACCTGAGGGGGATCAGGATGAGGTCGATTCTGTTGTAGAGGAATCAACAGTGGAAGAGCCATTCTCAGCATCACATGCTGAAAGATTATGGGCTCAGTCCCTGACTAACATGGTCCGATCAGCATTTAAAATGCCCCTTGCGGAGCCATCATCCACTTCTGTCTCCTCGTTCGGGTCGCTAAAAGCTCCCCAGACTGTTTGTTCCTTTCCGATCCATCCTTTACTGGAAGGGCTCATTTACCAGGATTGGGAGCATCCTGATAAAATATTTACTCCTCCCAAGAGATTTCAGGTGATCTATCCCATGGAGGATAAGTTTGTCAAAAAATGGAGGGTCCCTACAGTGGACGCAGCCATCTCTTGTGTGAATAAATCACTGACATGTCCAGTGGATAATGTCCAAATGTTCAAGGACCCAATAGATAAAAAATTAGAGTCCTTATTAAAATCTGCTTTTGCTACAGCAGGCTTGGTGACACAACCAGCAGTGGCAGCTATTGGGGTCTGTCAAGCAGTGAAGGATCAGTTGAAACAGATCTTAAGGGACTTGCCAGATCAGCAGGCTCTTGCCCTAGCTGATCTACCTAGAGCCTTATGCTTTGCGGTGGACGCTATAAAGGATTCAATCCATCAGGCCTCCCGCCTTACGCTGTCTGTAGTACATATGCGCAGGCTTCTATGGCTCAAAAACTGGTCTGCTGAAGCTCCCTGTAAAAAATTGCTGGTCAGCTTCCCATTTCATGGTGAACGCTTATTCGGGGAAGACCTGGACAAATATATCCAGAAAATTTCCAGCGGTAAAAGTACACTTTTGCCGGTTAAAAACAGAGTTAGAGGTCTCTCTTTTAAGAGGCCTGCTTCTCCAGTCCCTAGGACATCGGCTGTGAAACAGTTCCGACGGCCTCCTCGGTCAAATCCCGGAGGTAAAAATCAGGGACAATTGCAGGGTAACAAGAAGCCCTGGAGCAGGAGAGGTACAAAACCTCCCCCAAAGTCAAATGCATGAAGGGTTGCCCCCACTCAATCGGGTGGGGGGAAGACTTCAGTTGTTCACAGAGACCTGGCGGGACACGATCAGAGACAGATGGGTGCTCTCCGCAGTAAGTCTGGGATACAAATTGGAGTTAAAAGACTCCCCTCCTTCCCACTTTATAAGGTCAAACGTGCCAAGGGATCCCCAGAAGAGAGGATCCCTCCTGTTGTCACTAGAACAATTATTGCTCCAAGCAGTAATTATAGAGGTTCCCCTGGAAGAATGGGGGTTCGGGTTTTACTCAAACCT
The DNA here is from genome assembly GCA_029206835.1 of Rana muscosa. Classification (NCBI taxonomy): domain Eukaryota; kingdom Metazoa; phylum Chordata; class Amphibia; order Anura; family Ranidae; genus Rana; species Rana muscosa. The sequence goes on along the minus strand of CM055123.1, from coordinate 337,741,003 downwards.
CTTTACAGTCCCGAAGCCAAACGGGGACGTGAGGCCCATATTAAATCTAAAAGGGCTAAACAAATTCCTACATATCAGGACTTTCCGGATGGAGTCGATCCGATCGGTGGCCACTGCCCTACAAGGGGAGGAATGGTTAGCCTCGATCGACATCAAAGATGCTTATTTGCACATTCCCATCTTTCCAGCCCACCAAAAATTTCTACGCTTTGCGGTAGAAGGGCGCCATTTTCAGTTCAGAGCCTTACCCTTCGGTCTGGCCACAGCACCACGAGTGTTCACAAAAATTCTGGCCCCATTATTGGCCAATCTAAGAACACGAGGTGTAACGATAATGGCATATCTAGACGACTTGTTGCTGATAGACCACTCAGTGGAAAAACTAGAAGTGGTTGTTCATGAGACAATCGAGTATCTGGATATCACGGTTGGATTATCAACCGAGACAAGTCAGCCCTAAAACCAGTCAAAAGTCTGGAATACTTGGGGCTAAGGCTGGATTCAGACCAGAGAAAAATTTTCTTGCCTCAAGAAAAGGGGTTGTCTTTGAGAGATTTGATCCACCTAGTGGGTACAAAAAGACAGCCATCCATACGCCTGTGCATGAGGCTGCTGGGAAAAATGGTGGCATCATTCGAAGCAGTACCCTACGGTCAATTCCATTCAAGGAATTTGCAAAGGGCCATACTGTCAGCCTGGAACAAGAAAGTTCAGGCCCTAGACTTACCAATGTCCTTGTCCCCTTCCGTTCGCAAGAGCCTCCGTTGGTGGTTGGTTCCCCAGAATCTGGAAAGAGGGAAATCCTTCAGTCCGATTTCTTGGAAGGTGGTCACTACAGATGCCAGCCTTATAGGCTGGGGAGCAGTACTGGAGCAATGGTCTCTCCAGGGCAGATGGTCGGATGCAGAAAAGGCCCTGCCCATCAATCTCTTAGAGATACGAGCAGCCCGGTATGCCCTAGTAGCATGGACATCCAAACTCCAAGGGTCCCCTGTCAGAATTCAATCGGACAATGCCACGGCAGTGGCATATATCAATCATCAGGGTGGCACCAGGAGTCGTGCAGCCCAGAGGGAAGTAAATTGCATCCTGAAATGGGCAGAAAGATATGTCCCAGTAATATCTGCGGTATTCATTCCAGGAGTGGAGAATTGGAAGGCAGACTTTCTAAGTCGCCAACAATTATGCCCAGGGGAATGGTCCCTTCATCCCGAGGTTTTCCGGACAATATGTCAGCGGTGGGGAACACCGGATGTAGATCTGCTAGCATCCAGATTCAACGCAAAAGTGGACAGGTTTGTCTCTTGGACAAGGGATCCCCTAGCTTGCGGCTCGGATGCCCTAGTGTTCCCTTGGGATCAGTTCAAGCTGATATATGCATTCCCACCGCCACAATTGTTACCTCGATTACTCCGCAGAATCAAGGTAGAAAAGAAACCAGTGATTCTGGTGGCTCCAGCGTGGCCCCGAAGAGCATGGTACGCGGAGATTGTAAAGATGTCTGTGGGGAGTACTTGGACCCTCCCACATCGTCCGGACCTGCTTTCGCAAGGACCGATATACCACCCTTCCTTACCAGCCCTAGGTTTGATGGCCTGGCTATTGAAGCCCACATTCTAAAAAAGAGAGGGCTCTCTAATTCTGTGGTATCTACCATGATCAATGCCAGGAAGCCGGTATCCAGGCAGATCTACTATAGAATCTGGAAGGCGTACATCGCCTGGTGTGAGGCCAAGAAATGGCATCCACGTAAATACGTAATAGGTAGGATTCTGGACTTCCTACAATGGGCTGTAGATAGGAAGCTTGCCTTGAGTACTATCAAGGGTCAGATTTCGGCCTTGTCAATATTTTTTCAAAGGCCCTTGGCTTCGCATTCACTAGTCAAAGCCTTTATACAAGGAGTGATGCGTATTAGCCCTCCGGTTAATATTCCCATATGTCCATGGGACTTAAACCTGGTTCTGTCGGTTTTACAGAAACAACCATTTGAACCATTACAGCATATTTCCCTGGTTCTTCTCACCAGGAAATTGATTTTTCTAGTAGCCATTTGTTCGGCTAAAAGAGTGTCGGAATTAGCCGCTATGTCCTGTAGGGAGCCATATCTGCTTATCCATAAGGACAGAGTAGTGTTACGTCCTCATCCAGCCTTTCTTCCTAAGGTGGTATCGAGGTTTCATTTGAACCAAGATGTGGTTCTTCCTTCTTTTTTCCCCAAACCTAGTTCGGTAGAGGAAAAGTTATTGCATTCTTTGGATGTAGTAAGAGCAGTTAAAGCTTATCTAAAAGCCACTGCTCAGATTCGCAGAACGGATACTTTGTTTATTCTGCCGGAAGGCCCCAGAAGGGGTCAGGCAGCGTCAAAATCTACTTTAGCCAAGTGGATTTGACAGGTCATAATGCAAGCCTATGGCTTGAGAAGGAGACCGCCTCCGTTCAAAGTTAGGGCGCACTCCACGAGAGCAGTTGGAACTTCATGGGCAGTGCATCACCAGGCCTCCCTGGCTCAAATCTGTAAGGCCGCAACATGGTCTTCAGTACACACCTTTACTAGGTTCTACCAGGTGGACGTTAGAAGTCAGGAGGATGTCGCCTTTGGGAGCAGTGTGTTGCAGGCCGCAAAAGATCCTCATGTCTGATAGCGCTCAGCTTATGTATGGTGTACCCCCCCCCTCATTGGGCATTGCTTTAGGACATCCCACATAGTAATGACTATGCCGCTCTGTGTCCCGTGATGTACGAGAAAGAAAATAGGATTTTTATAACAGCTTACCTGTAAAATCCTTTTCTTGGAGTACATCACGGGACACAGAGCTCCCACCCCTCTTTGGGGACACTTATTGCTTTGCTACAAAACTGAGGTGCTCCCGGATGGGAGGGGCTTATATAGGGGAGGGTACTTCCGGTTTTGGAAGTTGCCAGTGCCAGCACCTGAAGGTATCTATATAACCCACATAGTAATGACTATGCCGCTCTGTGTCCCGTGATGTACTCCAAGAAAAGGATTTTACAGGTAAGCTGTTATAAAAATCCTATTTTTTAGGTACTGTAGTTTGTCGCCATTCCACGACTGCGTGCAATTATAGAGCATGGCATGTTTGGTATCTATTTACTCGGCGTAACATCATCTTTCACGTTATACAAAAAAATTGGCTAACTTTACTTTTAAATTTTTTTAAATTCATGAAAGTGAATTTTTCCAAAAAAGTTGCATTTAAAACACCGCTGCACAAATACCGTGTGACATAAAATATTGCAACAATCGCCATTTTATTCTCTAGATTCTCTGCTAAAAAAATTCTAGCAAAAAATACGGGTTTTATCCTGTAAACACCAAATGTCAGAAATAGGCTTAGTCATGAAAGGGTTAAAATAATATGCAAAGTGGTTGGAGGGAAGCTTCAGAATAGCAAAGATGTTTTTATTACAAATTATGTGAGCTGACTGCAGTTTCTCTTTAAATTATATTGCATTACTACATTATACTACAATCTATCAAGAAGTTATTTATAAACTTTACTGTCATAAACACTATACATTATTATATATGCTTTATAGAATTAACATTTTAGTAGCATTGGATTTTTGCCAATGTTTCTCTTTTAACACTTTACTACTAAGGTAGAGTAGGAAAAGCCTTAAATAACAAGTTTTAGTGCTACCTATGTATGTTATATTGTCAATATATACAAAATCACTTTCTCTAAAGAAAAATGTTGTACTTATGTCAAGTCGGTTTTGTACCACTTTTTGTACTCAATAGAAAAGTTTGTAAACAAAAAAAAGAACAAGTTTTAGTAAATATAAATTCTCCCACAGTCCTGATTGCAGACCTCTGTGTTAAATACTCCCCTCCCTCCCCACTACATCACTCTTCACTGTATGGCCCTTCCCAACACCATACAGTCTTTCTGCCAAAAATGTCATTGCCAGCTCCTCTTCTTTGTAAGCAAGTCACATTCCTTCTTATGGGTGAACTATATTTCGCAGCTCTTAGATTATTATTCCAAATTCATAATTCAGCACTTATAGGAGTTACATTATATTCATGGCAAGCTTGCAAAAATAGATTTGGTTTAATGATTATTCCTAAGTAAAATGTGTGAAAGACCTTGATCAGGTAATTAGTGATAAAGTTCTTCAGCTGACCACGATGTCAGATATTTCTGGTGTATCTTAACTAGCTAGAAGTTGAGCATATACTGTACACTGTAAGGCATATACTGTATCTCTTGGTATAGAATGTCATGGAAGACAAGAATATATATTTCTTTTAAATACTGTTAGTTAGCATTAGTGTTTTATCAGTCATAATTAATGGTATTTGTGTGTATTTATTTAATTTATGTTGTATAAGTTGGTAATATGTTTTACATAAGTAGATTTTTGATAATACGACATAAGATGACGAGAGTCACGTTAAAGAACAAGAATAGAGTGTTACATGTGGGCTTGTCAATCAAAGTCCATATATGACTTTATGAATTTTGAACCTCCTCTTGTGTAAGAAATTGCTGAAGCTAACAGAATTTGCGTTTGCCATACAAGGTTTTAAGCTTTATGGAGTTATGTCATCTACAGGTAGCATAAAAGGACAAGAGATCTATACTCAGGAGGACACAGACATACAAACACACACAAAGACACAAGGAAGGTTATTCATATACTCTCTGAGAGGCTTAAACAGCTGCTTTCTCTCAGAGACCTAAGACAACATCATTTCCTGCTTCTTCTTGAACATGCTGCTTAGAGCAGAAGAACATGGAAAGACACACATGCCTGGACAGCCATACTCTAAACTTGACACATTTTCATAAGCATTGCTTTTATTTCTTATATTTTTACCTACACTGAAGTGAACTGTTATACTTTTTATATTGTATTTATGATGCAAATTGCCTGACAATAAAATCATATTTTGTTTTTAACTCAGTCTGGCTATCAATGCTAATCATTCGGAAGTGCCTAAAGATACAAAAATATTAGATATCTTCAATATTTTTCATTTTGGCGAACCAGGCACCGCTGCCATTTTTCAATTTTTATGGAAATCTCGATCCTTAATGAGAGGGGTGAGACTACCACAATTTTGTGAATATATGTAAGCCTTGAGAAAAAGACGGCCTTGAACCTATCAACCAAGATATGTTTTGTGTTTTGTCAGACGTGGATAAGAGGCCCAATGACTAAGCCAGCTGAACATCTGATTACAGTGAGTTAAAAATATGGACTTTATTAATGAATTAGCTACAGAAAGCAAGCTTGAGTTTAAAGATGTGTCTTTTTATCCAAACAACAGTCACTTACAGTATGGGAAGATATGTATAATGAATGTTTACAGGCCCATACACAGATTGACAAATCTAGGTTTACTGTGCACAAAGTAATGGAAAAATATAAATAATGTGTTAAAGTTAGTAAGAATATTTTTTTTCAATCAGATATTTTTTTATCATTTTTTTTCCATAAAATAACATGATACAGATGTAAAGATAAAAAGCACATAATACATTTCCCCCAAACCCCCACCCCCCCCCCAAAAAAAAGATGCACATTTCATATTTTGCCTATTTGCGCCCACCAGACTACGCTTCCATCTTTACTCAAGACCATTCTTCACATTAATACTCCTTAATGTAATATATATACTTATGCTTATCCCCCTCTTTTATCATTATTAGCTTTCTTCAGTATCATTAATTCACTCAACTGATTGTTCAGACATGTTGGAGACTAGCCACCAATGCAACATTTTTAAGAAATTTTTAGAGCTCCTCCTATGTTTGTATGCCAAATACTCTCGCCTTAAATTAAGATTAATCGTTCTTATCCATTGATCTACCTTTGGTGGATATTTTGATATCCATTTTTGTAGTATATATCTTACGAGCCATATACATAGTTCTCAGCCACATCACATGCCTTTCAGCTGGGATGGTGCGTTCTGATTGAACCAAAGATAGCTTTGCTAGGGATTATAAGTGAATTGATGTTAAATATCAAAAACACCCTCCCAAATAGCAATGCAGTTTAGGACATCGCCACAGCATATGTATAAGTGTACCTGTATCAGTAGTACACCTTGGACAGTTTGGTGTGTCTGCTTTACCCCAAGATTATAATTTTAAAGGGGTATAATGGGATCTATGAATAATAAATAACTGAGTTAAAGTGGAGCTCCACCCTAATTTTTAACTGCTGCTACTCGGATTCCTCCCCCCCTCCGGTGTCACAATTGACACCTTTCAGGGGGGAGGGGGGTGAAGATACCTGTCTAAGACAGGTATTTTCACCCACATCCGGGAGTCCTCTCGGCTCCCAGAACACAGGAGCATCAATCAGAACGGCGCAGCACGACTCGCGCATGCGCCGTAGGGAACCGGGCATGAAGCCGCAGGGCTTCACTTCCTGGTTCCCTCAGCGAGGATGGCGGAGGGAGCAGCAGAGTGACGAGCGGTCGCTCGTCCTCTGCTGCAGACGTCGCTGGACTCCAGGACAGGTAAGTGTCCAAATATTAAAAGCCAGCAGCTGCTGTAGCTGTAGCTGCTGGCTTTTAATATTTTTTTTTCCGGCGGAGCTCCGCTTTAGGCATTGTGAGGAAGATAAGGATATTTCAAATAGATTCTTCAGAGTTTGTTCCCACTCTTCGACCTGAAGTGTCTCTACACCACCGCCCAAAGCTGTTTACTTGTGGATTAGTTCTAACTGTTGTTTGGAGAGAAGAATATATGCACCCTATAAGTTCCTGTTTAAATCATTTTACAGATACTGCCAGAGTTAAAATTAATGAATGATTATATTTTAATAAAAAAGTCCATGCTTTACTTTGCAAAGCATGCCATAGTTGTAGATATTGAAAAAATAATTTATTAGGCAAATTATATCTTTCTGACAGTTTATCAAATGGTTGCAAAACCTCATTGTCAAAAAGTTGACAAAGAAGGAAAATCCCAGCCTTCTTCAATATAAATCAATAAATTTTCAAGCTTTGCAACCTCAGGCAATTGCGAATTGTTCCATAGAGTTCTTCAAAATCATTTATAGGGTATATCCCTCATACTCAGTATCTTTTTGAATAGTAGTCCATATCTTATGTATTAAATTAAATGTAGGGTAACTACGTTTACTGTAGAAATGATAAGCTACTATTAGCTGTTACCGGTGGATCTATCCGCAGCTGAGAATGTATAATTTTCTGTATGGGATCCTCATATTCTATAACATCCATTCCATTTAATTGCTGAAGTTGGGATGCCAGATAATACAATCTGGCATTCAAAACAACCAGACCTCTCTCGTCTTTAGGCAACTGCAAAATTTTCAGTCTAATCTGAGGATGTTTATATCTCCAAATAAATTCTCTGAACAGGGTATCTATTTGTTTAACCACTTCTCCACCAAAGACGTCATATGACGTCCTTGACTTTGAAGGGGGATATCTGAATGATGCCTGCAGCTACAGGCATCATTCAGATATCATTCTGTTCTTCTGGCGATTCTGCGCACCGCAAGAATGATCATAGCGGCAGTTCCGGACACCCCTCCTCCCGCCGCCCTCCCATGCTTCTCCGGACTCTCCTGTGCCATCAGGGGCCCGGAGAACGAATCAGCCGGCCCCGGCTCACGACGATAGAGATGACTGGTGACCAGATGGTCACCAGTCATCTCTATGACTGTCGGAGTCCGGGGCGCGACATTGTGACATCACGCCCGGTACCCAGAAGTAAACAAAGCCGATCTCATGCTTTCCAGCCTGGAGGAGAGATGTGGGGTCTTATTGACCCTGCATCTCTCCATAAAGAGGACCTGCCACAATGATTCCTATTACAAAGAATGTTTACATTCCTTGCAATAGGAATAATTGTGATAAAAAAAAAGAAAAAATGTAAAAGAAAGTGTCAAAATAAAAAAAAATCAGTAAAAAAAAAAAAAAAAAAAAAATGTAAAAAAAAGAAAAGAAAAGGAAAACGCCCCTGTCCCCGGTAGCTCGCGCTCAGAAGCGAACACACATGTAAGTCCCACCCACATATGTACACGCTGTTCAAACCCCACATGTGAGGTATCGCCGTGTGCGGTAGAGTGCGAGCAACAATTCTAGCACTAGACCTCCTCTGTAACTCGAAAATAGTAACCTGTAAAAAAATTGAAAGCGTCGCCTAGGAAAATTTTTAAGTACCGAAGTTTGGCGCCATTCCATGAGTGTGCGCAATTTTAAAGCGTTACATGTTAGGTATCTATTTACTCGGCGTAACAGCATATTTCACATTATACAAACAAATTGGGCTGACTTTACTGTTTTTTGTTTTTTTTTAATTCGTGAAACCATTTTTTGCGCAAATACCGTGCAAGATAAAAAGTTGAATGACCGCCTTTTTTTTCCTTAGGGTGTCTGCTAAAAAAAATATATATAATGTTTGGGGGTTCTGATTAATTTTCTAGCAAAAAAATTATGATTTTTACATGAAGGAGAGAAGTACAAGAATAGGCCCGGTGGAGAAGTGGTTAAAAAAATTCAGAGAGAACCATACTTGACAGTTATGCAACAAACATAATAATTGTGGCATCCATATAATCTTTATCAAATTTGCTCTACCTATTATCGTTAAAGGGAGTTTACTCCAAATTTTTCCCACTTTTTTAAATCACCTAAATAATGGGACTAAATTCCTCTCCACATATGCATTTACTTGTGATGTGACTTGTACGCCTAAATATTTAAATATAGATACTACAGTAATTTGGGAGGCTGAATTTGGCAGATTGGTCACCAGGGGGTCTACAGGTAAAATAACTGACTTATCCCAGTTAACTGTAAAGCCTGAGAAGGAGCCAATTATATTAATTAGAGACATCACTGCCATCAAAGTGGATAGTGTGTCTCCCAAAAATAAAAGTGTATCATCTGCATATAGGGCAATCTTATCCTCTCCTAAGCATCTACGAAACCCAATAATATTTGATGATTGGCGAATAGAGGCGAGGCAGCTAATGGTTCCAATGCCAGTGCAAAGAGTAAAGGTGATAATGGACATCCCTGTCTTGTTCCTCATTGCAGTGGAAAAGGAGCCTATATGTGTATGTGACCATTTACCTGCACCCATGCCCCCGGGTACAACATAAAGAAGTTGTATCCAACTTATAAACTGAGCTACAAAACCAAATGTTTCTAAGCAATGCCATAAATAATCCCATTCTATACTATCACAAGCTTTTGCTGCATCAAGCAATAATATAGGTATATTGCCCAAATTTTCAGATGGGACTTGCAGGCTAAGAAATAGACACCTTATATTCACTGCAATAGATCTATTTGGAATAAAAACAGATTGATCTATATGCACTTAGCTTACCTTTGTCAACCTATTGGCTAGCACTTTTGCCAATAACTTAACATCCAACGTTAGTAGTGAAATTGGGCAATATGATTCAGGACTGTTAGGCGGTTTTATCTGGTTTCAACAAAACTATAATAATTGCTTCATACATAGAGGGTGGAATGTGACCACATTCCCATGCTGTATTAAATACCTCTAGTAGTTCAGGCAACAAATCAGTTCCATAGACCTTATAAACTTCCCCCGGTATCCCGTCTACCCCCAGCGCCTTAGGCAGACTAGCAGAGGCAGATTTGAGTTCCTGCAATGTCAAGGGCTGATCCAACATCTCCCTATCATTTACTGATAGTTCTGTTAATGTAATAGAGTTAAGAGAAAGTTGCAGTTCATCCTCCTTATAGGATACTTTAATACTAGACAAGTTTTTATAAAAATCATGAAACGCGAATGAGCCCTTCAAAGTATTTTGTACAGTTTCAAATGGAGAAACTTGTAATTCTACTGCTTGTGTCATTGGTTTCTGCGCTTTTACTATTGATTTTGAAAAGATGGCCCATATTTTCCCCATCCTCAAAATATAAAGTATAAAAACCTTGAGCCCTCACTTATATTTACCTAAGCCTGATCTCAATTCAGCAATGTGCACAAGGCTCTCTCCCTCCTCATTGGTCATTGGCTCCTGCTGCTGTCAATCTCAGCCAGCGAGGGGGGAGTGGGGGGCGGGGCTGAGCCGTGCTCTATGTGAATGCAGTTTGCGATGGGGGCATTCGGCCGGAGCCAGGGGCACTGGTGGAGACCTGAGAAGAGGAGGATCGGGGCTACTCTGTTGGAAAACCATTGCACAGAGCAAGTAAGTATTACATGTTTGTTATTTTTTTTATTTGAAGGTTTACAATCGCTTTAGGTAATTTTAAATCAGAAAATGCAAATTTCCTATAATGCACTGCTTTACCTGCTGTGCTTTCTTGTCAACGAGGGTGCGAGGCTCTGGATTGCTTTTAGGTGCTCTTCCATTATATGAAAACCAGGGTAATATCTTAAATGATGTTATATGGTGTTCAGCAGCATTATTTGTGATATGTATAAAAACAGACCAGAGTTCTACTTTAACAAATAGGATAGAAAAATGAGGGATAAATAACAGGTGGTAGTGGGAGGACTGTAGGAGTTTCTGACAGAAGCGCAGCAATCAGTTTATATATAGTATATGACAGCATTTCATGCAATCACATAATATACATGTCTAAATGTGCATGTGCCTTTGAGCATAAGTTACAGTCTATGGCTTATACAGAAATGTAATCTGAATAGTTAAATCATAGAATACTGAGGCAGCTGGTAGGATAACTAATTAAATGCTCACATCAGTTATGAGGCACGTAGTGACATGTAAATTATCCAAAATCATTCTGATATGTATATGAAGGAAAACTCTGGTCAAAAAAGCAAGAATTAAACTCTGCTTTAATTTTCTTCTTTTTTACTGTGTAGCCAGTCCCCTTTGGCCAGGATCGCAGTGGTTTTACCCTGCAGTGTAAGATGAGAAGCATGACCCATATTCTAGACATCGAAACAGACAGGCTATGAAGTGATATGTGGCAACATCAGCCTGGGTTCCAACTAGGCCACGCCCTAACGTGTTTCACTCCACCCCTCGGAACTTAAAGTAATATTAAAGGCTGTATTAAAAGAAAATTAAATAACAAACAAGTTATACTTACCTGCTCTGTGTGGTGGTTTTGCACAGAGCAGCCTCGATCCTCCTTTTCTGAGGTCCACCCCCGAAGCTCCAGGCCATTTAGAGAACACTTTGTATTTTCTTAAAGAATGCAAAGCCTTCTCTGATTGAATGAGGGGGGGGGGGATCATGCCCCTCCAACTCGATTATAAAGGTAGTCTTCACTGTATTTGGTATTTGTGTGATATATTAAAGCTTATTTTATGTTTATTTTAATGCTGTTTTGTTATTCATAGTCCCTATTTACTTGCAGTAAATAGTTTTCAAAAGTGCAAATAACGCTAACTGTGCAAATAAGTGCAAACCATAACGTAAGTTGTGCAAAATCAAGTGCAGAGCAATTTTAACAGAGTTAAATAGGGAAGCTACACAGTGCTCATCTAGCTCCCAATAGTGGTACAGGACAGAAAAGTTCTTAATTGGCAGATTAGGAGAAAGATAGTCCCCTTTAAATCTATTGATTCCAGTGACAGAGTGTCCAGATCCAGAGCCTTATGTGTCACACATCATTCTCTGTGGAGGCAAGAATTACCAGTCTTTTATGACCCCCAATACAGAGTGGTCATAAAAAGCTCTTTTATCATGGCCTCTCACTTTCTACACCACCAATGGTTGAATGATCTTAAATACCTCTCTCCAATTCAGCAGGAGCGACACTTCACACCACTCTCTCCAATTCGGCAGGACCCACAGCTCACATCACAACATAGAACAGAAAATACAACTCATGTAGTGTAAATCCACATTAAAAATGAACCTTATTTTGTAAATGCACTCACAGTAGTCTGCAGAGCATGCAGCGCTTGTAATTGCACAGGTCTTCATAATTGAAATGATTAGGGGCACTGGCGCCATCATGACATGTGCCCCTGATGACGTCACTTATGACAAAACACCTAGGGTGGAGCTGAGACACATCACCACCCATGCACCAAGCCATGGTCATTTTGGATACTGGCATTCTGGAGACCTATGCAGTTTCAAGCGTTGTATGCTCTGCAGACTACTATGAGTGAATTTACACAATAAAGTGACATGCTCGGCTTTCAAGCTTCCTCCCAACCATGGAAGGAGCACAATACCCCGCTGAAGACAAGGGGACACAAAAATCATGCATAAAAAGTGCAAAAAAAGCCAAAAATCCCCAGATACTAAATATTATTCATAAAAAACAATCTTTACACTTCCAGATGTTGCGCTTAGCTATACAAATATTTATAAAATATATAAAAAAAATACACATATAATGAGTGCATGAAAAATTCATAAATATAATAAATAATTGTAAATGATTTTATATCATAAAATGAGCAAAAATATCAAATCTCCATTTAAATATTTCCGCAACCATGTAGGGGTAGTCAACTATCACTAATGAAGCAGTTACAGTTGACATTTACATTTAAACCAGTAAGGGCACAAACTTTTGTTTCATAGATCCAACAGGACTCGCGTCAACTTAACTGCCTGACATGATTTCCACCCCTCCAATGCCTTTTCACTTTCTTCAGTCCCCATAACTTCAAATCTCTTGCATTTTTGTTATGGACGTACTAAAAATGTTTGGACACACTATAATCCTTTTTACCCTTCTTTATATTAGCTTCATGTTTACATATTCTTACTTGTAATGGTCTGGATGTCCAGCCTACGTACTATTGGCCACAGGTACATTCTAGCATGTACACCACCCCCTTAGTGGTACATGTAACAAAATCCCTTGTTTTGTATGTACTCCCAGTGGCTCTTGCTGTAAATTCCTTTCTTTTTTTTTACATTATGCCTCAAAGTTTTACAAGCTTTGCATTTGCCGCAAGCATAAAATCCAGATAACAGTGGAATCCATTATTTCTCTTCAGAATAGGTGGATCCAAGACACCAGAAGCCAACATATTCCGAAGAGTAGGTGCCCTTCTGTAAAGAAATTTAGGGTGAAGTGGTAAAACCTTTCCTACGATTTTGCCTCTATGAGATATTTTAAAGTCCAATATTATCCTAAAATCCTCCCCTGATTTACATACAAGCAGCTTGATATTGGTGCACTGGTCAAGGAGGAGAAGCCAGGAGCATCGTCAGGGGATCCAAGAAAAAGAGGATCGAGGCTGCTCTGTGCAAAAGCACTGCACAGAGCAGGTGAGTATAACATGTTTGTTATTCAAAAACAAAAAATAAAATAAAAACTTTAATATCACTTTAGGCTGCCTATGGATCAAGTCAGCAGGCGACAATACTGTATGGACAGACTGGGTCTAAGGAGGTTTGTCAATGTATAAAGCAACATTTGAAACATAATAGTCTGTATAATATAGACCTTTATTTCCTTGAACCCAAGGACCAAAGGTGTTTTGTTTAACCACTTAAAGAACCGAGACTCTTTCTGAGATTTGGTGTTTACAAGTTTAAAAAATTTTTTTTTTGCTAGAAAATTACTTAGAACTCCCAAATATTATATATTTATTTTTTCTAACACCCTAGAGAATAAAATAGTGATCGGTGCATTACTTTTTGTCACACTGTATTTGCGCAGCGGTCTTACAAGCGCACTTTTTTGGGAAAAAAAACACTTTTTTAAATTAAAAAATAAGACAACAGTAAAGTTAGCCCAATTTTTTTTATATTGTGAAAGATAATGTTACGCCAAGTAAATTGATACCCAACATGTCACACTTCAAAGTTGCGCCCGCTTGTGGAATGGCGACAAACTTTTACCCTTAAAAATCTGCATAGGTGATGTTTAAAAAATTCTACAGGTTGCATGTTTTAAGAGACAGAGGAGGTCTAGGGCTAGTATTATTGCTCTTGCTCCAATGATCGTGGTGATACCTCACATGTGTGGTTTGAACGCCGTTTTCATATGCGGCGCTGCTCACATATGCGTTCGCTCCTGCGCGCAAGCTCGTCGGGACGGGGCACTTTAAAAAATATTTTTTTTTTTCTTATTTATTTTACTTTATTTTTCTTATTTTGACACTGTTTTTAAAAAAATATATATTTGGGTCACTTTTATTCCAATTACAAGGAATGTAAACATCCCTTGGAATAGAAAAAAAGCATGACATGTCCTCTTAAAAATGAGATCTGGGGTCAAAAAGACTAAAATGCAAGGTTTTTTTTTGCTTTTTTTGCTTTTATAAAAAAAAAAAAAATGTCCCTTTTAAGAGCATTGGCGTTTGGTGCAATCCAGTGCATGCCGCTAGGTTTTTTATGCGTTTTACCACATTCCTGTACAGTCCAGTGCAGGTAAAATGCAGCATGTTTTACTTTGACGCTTGACGTTGTTTTCGTCCTGCAATGATATGGAGACGGATGGCGGCCATCCCCTCACTCGTCTCCATACCCAGGCAGGGGACAGGCGCAATTGCCTCCGCCGCTGCCGACGGTAAGCGGCGGAGGGCCGCCGGTAAAAGTGATCTGCGGCGTATCCGCCGCAGAGACCACTTTTATCTGAAAGAGGACCGCCTGCTTTTGAAGAGGGTACAGGGGTTATGGTAGCTAGCTGCTACCATAACAACGGTATTCCTCTTCAAAGTACCAACGTATAACGACGGCGGGCGGTCTGTAAGTGGTTAAGCCTCTAGCTGTTTACTGATTATTTGTTTTTATTTGTATATACTGTATGTTGTCTATCCATCCTCCCTCTCCCTGAAATCAAGGTTTATGGGTGTTCCACTTAAGCCTTTTATCTGTTTACTGGTTAATCTTTTTTGTTTGGACATACCTTGTTTATCCAACTGTCCTTTCCCTGAAGTCAAGGGTTATGGCCCATACACACAATCCGAAAATCGGATGAAAAATAACGCTTTCGAAGAAATTGTACGATAATCAGATCGTTAGTACACAGCTTTCGAGAGCCGATTACGACAGTTCATCCGATATTAATTTTTTTTCGTATGATACCAAATCGTACGATTTTCGTTTAATCAGTACAGTTGTCGTGCAAAAATATAATAGAAATACATTACAACAAGTGACATCACTTCCGATTTTTTATTCTATCGTATAAGAATTTTTGTACCTTGAGTAACCTCTCCATTTTCGATATGCGACTAGCATGCAAAAAAAAAAATGAGCGATCTGTCGTCTGATTTTCGGATTTTGGGTACAGGCTATTAGTGTTTCACACAAGCCTTTGGTTGTTAACTGTTCGGTATTTTTACTTGGACATACTTTGCCTATGTCACTTTCCTCTCTGTGCATTCAAGGGTAAGATATCCTAAGCTTAGGTTTTCTTCTTTGTTGTTGACCTCTTTGCTGTTGGACACAATTTGTTCTTTGGTTTAGAGACATTATAGTTCCACCTTTTTTGTGATATGTTGAATGTTTGATTGTCTTTCACATTGTCAGTTGAGGTTCTGCATTCCAATATGTTGCAATTACCCATTTACCAGTTCTGTTCTATAGCACCAGGTTGATCCTCTGTGTCCTTTTAGCCTTGGTCATGGCAATTTACATATTTGCATTCATCCCATTTTTCCCTCCTTCTACCCTTCATTGGATGTTGCTAGCTTCAGATTCCCTTGTACTAACTACCATATCCATTGGAACTTTAAGTGGACGTTTTCCACCCCTCAGTTGTACCGCTTTTGGACATTACAAACATCTAAGAATTACTGAATACCTGTGTTCCTTAATAGAAGATAAAGAGAATAAGATTTTTGTATTTACCTTAAAATATTTTTTTCTGAAGTGCATTGATGGACACAAGTCCAGCCACTCTGTGTTATGTACTGCTTGCTCATAAAGGCATGATGATTGGAGGTGGAGGTTATACAGGGACTGGCTTAATGTTTTTTGTTTGCTAATGTCCAAATTACCTGAATACAACCAAACGTCCAAGAATCACTACATTCCTCTGTCCCTCAATGGACTTCAATAAAAAGATTTTATGGAACAAAGTAAGTACATAAATATTATTTTTCTTTATCACTCACTGAGGGACACAAAAATAGTAGACATTTCTGAACATGCGAAAGCATTAGAGTGAGGTTTGACCTATAGCCCCTAAGAGATCCAATAAATGTGGAGATCATACAATAAAGAGTATCTGAATAAATTACTGCTTGAACAAAAGCTAGAAGAAGAAGAAGAGGAGGAAGGTGGACAAGCTAAATATGGAAATTGCCACAACTAAAGGAAGGGCGCCAAGGATTAACCTTGTGCTCCAGGCCAAGTCAGAGAGTCACCAATAAGGGAAAAAACAATACCTGAAGGAGTTACGAGTCTCAATCAGCAAACTGAGGATCAACCAACCATCCACACAAAAAAACAGGAGGAGCAGCAAACCACCTAAACAAGGAAAATTAGATAAACAGGAAATAAATGTTTACTGGGCCAAGTTGTTGAGAAAAAACAGACATTGAGGGGTTCCTCTACTAAGAATAAAGGAGAAGCAATATATGTTAGACTCCTAATTGCGCCTAATTGAAACAACTAAGACTTTGACATGGAGAACGGAGACGCACCATTAAATAGGTTAACTAACGCCTATTAGTAAATGTCAAGTCAGGATAGTCACTTTTCCATAATAGAACATGCTAAACATGGTCCCTAGAGAGCATAGGACTGCAGGATTTTACCAAGATTCCATTTGTGTGTAAAAAGAAACATTTGCCAAGTGTGATTTTTTTGTTTGGCTACTTTTGATACTAAAGATTTACATTTTCTTTCCTGTTTTGTAGTGTTTTTTTTTTACATGTTCTTCAAACTAATGCATTTTTTTAATGAATGTTACAGAGAAATGCATACTTTTTTCTAATGTCAAATATATCTATAAAAATGATAGTTATATCTCTAGTGTACAAACAATTTTTCATGTCTAATTTGAATTTTATTAGAATATCTACTTATAATTATATATCTTAATTCTTGAATCATGGTACTAATATATTCTAGTCAAATCTATAGGCAGCACAGTGGCTTAGTGGTTAGCATATCTGCCTAGCAGCACACATTAATTGGTTCAAATGGCAACAACGTGTATTTCCATCTAGACCATTATAGACACTTTCCTTATTCCTATTTTACATATTTTTTATAAATCATGCAGCATCCGCTCCTGACGAGTCGGAATTACCGACGAAACACGTTGAGCTCTACAGGATGCAGCCCTTATTATATACATGGCAATACACTATTTCATGTCTATATACTATGGTGACCCTACTATACCTACCTATTTTACATGTGGATTTTACATGTTATAATTAAATGTCTAATCATGATCCCATTTTATGTGTATTTGTTTTTTGCTATTTTGATGTGTTCTGCATGTCCAGGATTTTATCCTTTATATACCCTATTTGTGCCATGGGTCATTATTGCCCATGTTAATAAACGTGTCATTTATCTTTTATCTTCTACTTCTGTGTTATTACCTGCCTCATTTAACCACTTCCTGCCCGGTCAATAGGAGATTGACGTCCGGGAAGTGGTTGTGTTATCCTGAGTGGACGTCTATTGACGTCCTGCAGAATAACAGCCGCCGCGCACCTGGGGGGCACGCATCGCGGCGATCGGTGGAGCGGTGTGTCAGTCTGACCCACCGCTACACTGATCTCGGTAAAGAGCCTCTGGTGGAGGCTTTTTACCACGTGATCAGCCGTGTCTAATCACGGGTGATCACGATGTAAACAGGAAGAGCCGTTGATCGGCTCTTCCTCACTCGCGTCTGATAGACGCGAGTAGAGGAGAGCCGATCGACAGCTCTCCTGACGGGGGGGTTCACATTGATTATCAGCGCAGCCCCCCCTCGGATGCCCACACTAGACCACCAGGATGCTGCCCAGGACCACCAGGGAAGCAACTAACATGTGGATGGCCAGGTAAGTCCCCCATGGCCATCCACATGTATAAAAATATGCCTAACTTATGCCAATCAGTGCCCACAAATGGGCACTGACTGGCACAATTTTTTTGTGATGCCCAGCAATGGCACCCACCAGTGTCCATCAGTGCCACCTATCAGTGCCCATCCGTGCCCATCTGTGCCCACCTATCAGTGCCCTTCCGTGCCACCTATTAGTGCCACCCATAAGTACCCATCAGTGCCACCCATAAGTACCCATCAGTGCCGCATATGAGTGCCCATCAGTGCCGCCTATGAGTGCTCATAAGTGCCACCTATGAGTGCCCATCAGTGCCGCATACCAGTGCCAGCTATCAGTGCCGCCTATCAGTGCCCATCAGTGCCGCCTATCACTGCCCATCATTAGTGCCCATCAGTGCCACCTCATTGGTGCCACCTCATAGGTGCCCATCAGTGCCGCCTTATCAGTGCCCGTCAGTGCAGCCATATCAGTGCCCGTCATTGAAGAAGAAAACATACTTATTTACCAAAAAAAATGACAGAAACAAAGTAAAACTTATTTTTTTTCAAAATTTTCGGTATTTTTTTATTTGTTGTGCAAAAAATAAAAATCGCAGAGGCGATCAAATACCACAGAAAGAAAGCTCTATTTGTGGGAACAAAATGATAAAAAAATTGTTTGGGTACAGTGTAGCATGACCGCGCAATTTTCATTCAAATTAGGACAGCGTTGAAAGCTGAAAATTGGCTTGGTCAGGAAGGTGTATAAGTGCCTGGTATTGAGTCCCAAACCTTTTAGCTTCTATCCAGATTAGGGATGGAGGTGCATATGCCCTTATGCACCACATTTAAAGTCCCAGTATATTGGTTATATACATTCCCCAACTTCTTTGTATTCTCGAAACAGGGATGGAGGCAGAGTTCTAACCTTTTTTTTTTTTTTTTAATCAAGAAAAGGTTTATTCAAATCTTTACATTACAAGTGATGAACAGGCACAGTCGGTAACATTTCCATTACAATAGGGATTACCACATTTGCCGATATCCCAGAGGAGAAAGGAGTGTGAGACACAAAAAAATACAGTAGGATGGTCCTTTGACAGGTGTAGTGTACTATATGGATACAGGAGAAAACCATAGAGGGGGGAGGGGGAGGAGAAAGGGGGTGGACCCCAAATGATAACTGTAACGGGAGGGCCCGGGGAACCCAGAATCTCTTAGAAAGTATGAGATACCCTTGCTTCAGCTTCCCCAATGCCTCTTATGTGTAAACCACCATGTGTCCCTACTTGGGGCACAGGGTGAAGGAGAACTGCACCATGATCTGTGATAGCCATATCCAATACGGTATATACAGGGCACATATTGGGTATATACTGTGTGTGGGCTGTGTATGTAATACTTGCTGTGATGGTGTGTGATTACATTCTATTGTCTATTGTGGCTTGTGGGAGTTAAGCCTGTAATTATAGGTTGTGGAACTAGCAGACAGACAGGTTAATTGAAGCGATGCTGAGGTGTTACCTGTCTGCTTATGTAATGCTAATGATCCTTTCATTGTGTGGAGTCTTTTGATAATGCGGGAGACAGAAAGGGCATGTGTCTGAGCCATTCACTGTAGTTAATTGGCTCATGTAAATTGGGTCTGGTCAGAGGTGTATGATGAGAGGAGGGTCAGAAGCTTCTCTCTGTGGATATAAAAGTTGTAATGTTTTGCAATAATAAAGCAGTTCATTTTTGGAAAGATACAGAGTGTGTCTCGTTCTTTTGGAAGGATTAATTCCTATGGGAAGTGGTCGTCTGACTGTGGAGGATCGGCAGTGAATTTGTGTCCAGGAGAGGGAATCTCTTTAAACGGCATTGACCCTTTTCATATTTGGGGTGCCGTTACATTGGTTGGCAGCGGTGGGATTTTCCCTCCAGTTCCTGGGACACTCAAAACCACCACAGTGAATGACCAGCTATGCAGCCGGCAGGAAAGACACACTGAAAGACCTACTTGAGAGCCGTGGAGGGACCAGTGGGACAAAGAACAAGGCCACCTTGATCAGGGAGCTAGCCGAGATGGACCAGAAGGATGGTGATGCAAGACCCCGGTCAATTGAAGATTTGTTTCAGCAACGAGTTCGAGAGCGGTTGGCATTATATGGTGCTAACCCATCAGAGACCGCCATACAGGAAGCCATTAGAGGCATCCAGCTGCAGTATGAGCGACAAGAGAAAAAACTACAGCAACATAAGAGAGAACTAGAGCGACAAGAGAAAAAACTAGAGCGAAAACAGAGAGAATGAGAGCGACAAGAGAGAGAACGAGAGCGACAAAAGAGAGAACTAGAGCGACAACATGAGCGGAGAATGGCGGAAATACGGCAATCGGAGATCGCCTACAGACAGCTGCTAGAATCTGCTCAGCAGCAGGGTGGGGCTACCTTTGCCTGGGACTATCAGGAAATACCAGTTGACAACTATGAAATCCTGGCTGAAGAATCGACAGTGGAAAATCTGGAGATTGCCATCCCCAAAGCTGAAGTGCTGACTGACCTTGATGATCCTGTTTCTGCTTGGGATGATCTTGGATGGAGGAATGTACCTGTCCCGCAGCATGCCAGAGAATCGGCAGTGGAAAATCTGGAGATTTCTATCCCTAAAGCCGAAGTGGATGATATGGAGTTCCAGGGAGCTAGGGCAGTTGGCTCATCTCCCCAGCCACAGATTACAGAAGGTATGGACTTAAGTGACTGTTCAGAGGATGTTATGGATTATGCATCGCCTGCTCAAGTACTGGCAGCAGGACAGAGTACTACAGACCCCTGCTCTACACCCGTGGCAGTTTTGGAGGCCCCAGGTGAGAAGGTGATGGTTCCTCTTTCCCAGTGGATTTCAGAGATGCAGGGGGGAGAAGCAGCCCTTTTCCCTCCCCAACAGTTAGCCAGAGCAGATGGTGTGGAGTTCCCAGCAAGAAATGCTGGCAACAGGGCAGAGTGCTACCAACCTCTGCCCAGCACAGGAAACAACTGTGGAGTTTCAGGGAGCCGGGGCAGTTGGCCTCTCTCTCCAGCAACAAACTGAGGTGGTAAAGCTTTTACCCCCAGCTGAATGACTGGCAACAGGGCAGAATGCTACTGGCCTCTGCACACAACTGCAACTTCAGCTGATATCGGTGGATGGGACTACAGTCTCCACTCACAGCAACCCAGCGGAAGAGCTGGCAACAGAGCAGAGTGCCGCGGGCCTCTGCTCTCAACTAACAGAAGAGGGAGTTCCTGTGGTACTGGATGGGACTTCGGTCACTACTGACACAACCACAAAAAATGGTGTGACACTGAGACAGGAGGATGTCAGCCTTGCTTTGCAAGCACTGGGGGATTTTCACCCACCACAAGTGGATGGGACTTCAGTCTCCACTTGTATACCCCAGGGATGCTGGGCAGTCGGCCCAGATCCCCAACAACATGACGGACTGAGCCCAGTCACCCTGTCTTCTCCCCAGCGGCGGGTATGTTCTCTGAGAGAGGCAGAGGTTGGCTGGGTAAGTAATGCTCTGTTTGGAGCAATTTATTTGGGGTACTGTGTGGATACTGGCATTAGAGGAATGGACCTATGGACTAACTTCGGATTCAACCCGTCTGGGGTCTCCTCCTGTGTTAGTCTCCTGCCGAAAGGGGAGAGATGTAACGGGAGGGCCCGGGGAACACAGAATCTCTTAGAAAGTATGAGATACCCTTGCTTCAGCTTCCCCAATGCCTCTTATGTGTAAACCACCCTGTGTCCCTACTTGGGGCACAGGGTGAAGGAGAACCCCACCATGATCTGTGATAGCCATATCCAATACGGTATATACAGGGCACATATTGGGTATATACTGTGTGTGGGCTGTGTATGTAATACTTGCTGTGATGGTGTGTGATTACATTCTATTGTCTATTGTGGCTTGTGGGAGTTAAGCCTGTAATTATAGGTTGTGGAACTTGCAGACAGACAGGTTAATTGAAGAGATGCTGAGGTGTTACCTGTCTGCTTATGTAATGCTAATGATCCTTTCATTGTGTGAAGTCTTTTGATAATGTGGATTGGGAGACAGAAAGGGCATGTGTCTGAGCCATTCACTGTAGTTAATTGGCTCATGTAAATTGGGTCTGGTCAGAGGTGTATGATGAGAGGAGGGTCAGAAGCTTCTCTCTGTGGATATAAAAGTTGTAATGTTTTGCAATAATAAAGCAGTTCATTTTTGGAAAGATACAGAGTGTGTCTCGTTCTTTTGGAAGGATTAATTCCTATGGGAAGTGGTCGTCTGACTGTGGAGGATCGGCAGTGAATTTGTGTCCAGGAGAGGGAATATCTATAAACGGCGTTAACCCTTTTCATATTTGGGGTGCCGTTACAATAACATTAGTTACAAATTCCACATAGGTATCAGAAAATAAGATGCCATCTAAGTATGCAATTATTAGGGCATAGCTTCGGGATCTAGATCATCGTCTGCAGTCTCCGAGCCCCAAGCGTCTATCCATCCTGACCAGATTTTACAGAATTTGCTAAGGCAATTCCGGTTAAGATAAGTGATTTTATGCATCGGCAAAACAGTATTTAAAACAGAGCGCCAATTAGACACTGTGGGTGGTGTAGCATCTTTCCAATGGAGAAACATCTCCCTACGTGCATAAAAGGTGGCATAACTTAAGAACAATTTAGTGTATCGGCCCTTATTGTTGGTGCCAAAAACATTGAGCAGCATAAACCTGGGATCCGACTCGAGGGTCAAAGAGGTTATCCGATTAAGATCAGTGAGAATCTGAGACCAGAAGGTAGCAAGGCGTGGACAGGACCAGACCATGTGGAGAAAAGAGGCAGCACATCTGGGGCATGGCACCTGGGCCCCGGGGTTCATAATTGTTAGTCTTTTTGGAGTGAAGTAGGCCCTGTGCAAGAACTTAACTTGTAGGAAACGGTCTCTGGCTGAGATCATATTAGTCAAAAAAGAGGACAAACAACCCTCCCAATCATCCTCAGTCAAGCCAGGAATGTCCTCCCTCCACTTGTCAAAGTTTTTTTTCTATTTTATTAGTAGGGGTTATAGATAGGCGGAAGTACAGGGAACATAGAGGATTGTCCACTACCTTGGCAATAAGCAATCCTTCAACAGGGTCCGATTCTAGGGTGAGAGAGGGTGGGAACTGCTTATGAAATGCGTGGTGAAGCTGGTAATAGTGGAACAACATCCACCCCGGCAGTGTATATGCATCTTTAATGTCAGGGAAGAAGCGCAGTTTGCCACTAGAAGTAAGCCTGAAAGTTAGGTAGGGACAGGCCCCCCTGAGTGAGAGGAATCTGTAAAGTAGAGATGGCTAAACGTGAAAGCCTCCCATTCCACACAAAGGATGATATAATTCCCCTTAGTTTGTTGAAAAAGGAAGCTGGAGGCACCAGGGGGGAATTACGGAAGAGATAAAGGAATTTAGGTAAATATACCATCTTCACAAGGTTCACGCTATCTACCGGAGTAAGAGGGAGAAACCTCCAGGCCACACATTTTTGAGAGAAGGCCCTAAGCAACCGCAAGAGGTTCAGCTCCAAATATGAGGATATAGGGGCCTTCATCACCACCCTCAAATATTTAAATTCCGTGGTCCAGGTCAGCGGAGTACTAATCTGGGTGCGGGGGTCTGAGACATGTATTGGGAACAGGAGCGACTTTCCCCCAATTGACCTTGATGCCTAAAAGGAACCAAACACATCAATGATTTGAAGGGCCGGGGAGAGAGAGGAAATATCTTTCAGGAATAGGAGGGTGTCTTCAGCATACAGGGATATTTTGTCTACAATCACCCCCACCTGAATGCCTTCAACCGAGGGACCAGACCTAATGCGCATTGCCAGGGGTTCCATTGCCAGTGCAAACAGGCCCGGGGAGAGCGGGCATCCCTGTCTAGTACCCCAGGTCAGGGGGAAAGGAGAGGACAACAAGTTATTAGTGCGTATTCGGGCCGTAGGGTTGTGATAAAGCAATTGGACCCACTTAATAAACCGAGGGCCGAATCCAAATTTGCGTAAGACGGCCCAGAGGTAGCGCCACTCTACTGAATAAAAAGCCTTTTTGGCATCCAAGGAGGCCACCACCCTTGAACCATCCTCATCTACCCTAGAAAGATGTGTAAGGAGGCGTCGGATATTGATGTCTGTTCCCCTACCCGGCATAAATCCGGATTGATCCGCATGTACCAAAGCATTGAAGAGGGATATTGGCCGGTATGAGGAACACTGCTCCGGAGCCTTACCAGGTTTGAGAAGGACCACAACAACCGATTTGGCCATGGAAGGAGGAAACACATGGTATGTTTACACGACATTAGGGTCCATATACATGCAGGAGATACACTTTCTAGCTTTTTTATATACCGTATATACTCGAGTATAAGCCGACCGAGTATAAGCCGAGGCACCTAATTTTACCACAAAAAACTGGGAAAACGTATTGACTCGAGTATAAGCCTAGGGTGGGAAATGCAGCAGCTACTGGTACGGTAGATCTCATCATAGCAATGCACTGAAAAGGTAGACTGGAAGTTTCATGCCAATCCAGCCCTTGCTGAGACAGCGTATAAAGCCTGAGAGTGAATGTTAGTGGCAGAGCACCCTGCCTAGACATACTGCATATATTAATGATGCACAATTCAGCAGCAGCAGCTGCATCTCCCATGAGCTGTGCCTCGCCTAGAACACATCACAATGACACACACAGATGTTTGATGCTTCAGGATTCCCCTGGATTGATAGGCTAAGCTCAGGACACATATATCCCAGCAATACTGCATTGAGCTGTGTGTTCAATGTCCCTTCCTCTCGACCCAGCAGCACACTTAGCCACAGCATTGCAGGTCTCCCGCTTTATTCCCAACTGAGATGACACGTTTTACAAGTGACCCCCGCACAGCGCCTTTCTTACCTTTGGTTTCCATTTCTGCCCTTTGTGTGCCTGGAAGTTTATGCTGCGGCCGTGTAGCCGGGAGGTGCCGCGCCAATGATGTCACTAGCTGCTAGGACATGGCAGTCCCAGCAGGCAATTGTAGCGCACAGCGTCAGCGTCATGGCATGGGCGGGAGTGACGGCAGCAGCTCTGACTGCTACAGACAGCGGCAATAATACACGGGCGGGGGGGTGCTTACTGTGGGCAGGGATACGGAGACCCCACACACACCGGAGATAACTGCCGCACACACCGGACTCACTTGAGACAAGTAAGTGACATGCTGAGCAACATGACTCGAGTATAAGCCAAGGGGGGAATTTTCAGCCTAAAAAAGGGCTGAAAAACTTGGCTTATACTCGAGTATATACAGTATCCTTCTACACATCCCATTAATATATTTTTTGTCCAATTTGCCTTTGTTCCCTGCAATCTGCTGTGCTTGGGTTGCTCCTTTTGTTTATCTTCCGGGAGTTGCGATGCGCACCAGGCACCGCCCCCCATCCCTCTGGTGTCCACCTGTGGGCATGGGGGATTGGACGGCAGTTAGCCTTCTACGCATCGACGCCACACTCTTATTCGCACATGTGACGTCCTTGTTGGGCACCGCTCAGTTGTTGCAGTTTCTACATCTTGGCTGATGTCTGGGATGGGGGCGTTTTGGCGCCAATTTCGGCGGCAGATGCCTCCCGCTTTCTATTATGCCAGCGTGACGTTGGTGGGGATCTGTTACTTCATGGGTGGGCTCATCCGGGCGTCCCCATTTATAACATCGCAGGTGATCAGGTTTCACTGCTTAGGTACACCACGTAGCACTCTTGGATCTGCCATCACAAAGTAACCTTCAGTTACGGTTGCACAATCACTTCGTCTTTTCACTTCCTCCTCTCTGTCATTATTTTAGGACACAGATATTACCTTGCATGTTTTCCATGCACATACTTCATACTTTACTTAACTAAACCTCATCCACTATGAGAAAGAATGGGGGGAAAGCAGAGCTTGCGACTTTAAATGGGACGTGAGGAAAGGTTCACGCCCCCATCCCTAATGCATATGAAAAAATCTCTCTGAGATTCCATTTTTTATTATGGTTCACCCCAGTATATGGAGGATACAATATTATAATTTCACCTGTGTATGCCATGCTGTCATATATGCTACCCATTATGTACTTGAACAATATTATGTCATATGTATGCAACAATGTCTTTACTTCCTGTTTTCAATTAGGCTTCTCAACTTTTTTGGATTCAGCAAGGTAAACCTATAACATCACCATGGCCTTGGGTTTTTTATACATATATTTTTTACTTCTAGGTTATCCTTTGGATGTACATTGCCACGGATATATATTATTTTTTACTTTATATACTGTACTTGAGAAATTCCATCTATTTATGGGGGATGGTGTGCATGTTCTCGGATTACTGGTTGGGTCCCCTTCTCAGCTCCCGGGCCGGGCTCAAGTGGCCGACCCTAGGCCTGTGGTTTTGCACGGTCCCAATGTTGGTTATAAGTAAATTTTTGGCATGGCCCGTTACTTTTAATTTATTTCTCCTTTCCCCATATGGGTATTCTAACCATATTATATGGGTATCTACATTCCTTTTATAGAATATGGATGCACTTGGCTCCTGATGAGTGGACAGAAGTCCATGAAATGCGTCAAGCCCACCTTTGATGCATCCAACATACATCGATCAATTTTAGACGGTTTTACCCTCTCTGAGATTCTATTGTTTACAGTATATGGAGGATACAATATTATAATGTCAACTGTGTATGCCATGCTGTCATATATGCTACCCATTATGTACTTGAACAATATTATGTCCTATGTATGCAACAATGTCTTTATGCTATGTCGATCATTGGTCCAATAAACATACAAATGTTTGCACCTATGTGAATTTGATTGGTCCCACCATGCACGCCTCATTCAAAGTCCCAAACTCCCCCCTTTTTTTCATATGTATTAGGGATTGGGGTGTGAACCTTTCCTCACGTCCCATTTAAAGTCCCAAGCTCTGCTTTCCCCCCATTCTTTCTCATAGATTAGGGATGGAGGTGTGCTATATGGTTGTGACCATTCATCTTCTTATGGCTGACCTTCACTGTGTCAGACCATAATTCAACATTTTAGACATAGAACGCTTTTTGCACCCACACATTTACTATTGCCAATAAATTTTTTACACTCTTTAGCCTATTTGTGTCCGTCCAATCTGCGGCCATGGGGTCGACGTGTGTCTGGTTACCCGGGAGCTGCGATGTGCGCTGTGCGCCCTCCCTTTCCCCTCCCCTCCACACCAGTTGGATGCGGGGGGCTGGGTGGGCGTTGCCACCGTGCATCGGCGTCACGCCCCTGACGCTATGCGTGTGATGTCCCTTGTGGGTGGCCTATCGCACACGCGTCTGGTATACCAGCTTGGCTGACATGCGGTGAGTCACTGCGGCGTTCCACCGGGGTGTCTCTCCGTCTGTGCAGTGCCAGCATGACGTTGGAGGGGAGCTTGTGTGCATACTGGGGCCGCATTCCATTCCCCATTTCATCAGAATTCCACTGTTGAGTCAGCACAGTGCTTGTACATCCAGACCTTCCTGTTTTCAATTAGGCTTCTCAACTTTTTGGGATTCACCAAGGTAAACCCATAACATTACCATGGCCTTGGGTTTTTTATACATATATTTTCTACTTCTAGGTTATCCTTTGGATGTACATTGCCACAGATATATATTATTTTTTACTTTATATACTTTAGAAATTCCATCTATTTATGGGGAATGGTGTGCGTGTTCCCGGATTACCGGTTGGGTCCCCTTCTCAGCTCCCGGGCCGGGCTCAATTGGCAGACCCTAGGCATGTGGTTTCGCACGGTCCCAATGTTGGTTATATGCGAGTACATTTTTGTCATGGCCAGTTACTTTTAATTTATTTCTCACCATATTATATGGGTATCTACATTCCTTTTATAGAATATGGATGCACTTGGCTCCTGAGTAAGGATGAGCTCAGGCGTGTTCGCACACGCCACATGCAGAGCCCGCCAGGAAGTCGGCACTGCGCTGCGCTAATCACAGGCAGTGAGACATTTCCCGTTGCGCGGCTACAGAGACCGGGAAATGTCTCACTGCCTGTGATTAACGCAGCGCAGTGCTGACTTCCTGACCTTTGAGACAGATCATTTATTCTTCTTCATATATATATTTTTCAACAACATGTATTTCCATCAAGACCATTATAGACACTTTCGGTATTCCTATTTTACATATTTTTTATAGAGCATTCAGCATCAACTCCTGATGAGTCATAATTACCGACAAAATGTGTGGAGCTCTACAGGATGCAACCCTTATTATATACAGTACATGGCAATACCCCATTTCATTTCTATATACCAGGGATATGCAATTAGCGGACCTCCAGCTGTTGCCAAACTACAAGTCCCATGAGGCATAGCGAGACTCTGACAGCAGCAAGCATGACACCCAGAGGCAGAGGCATGATGGGACTTATAGTTTTGCAACAGCTGGAGGTCCGCTAATTGCATATCCCTGCTATATACTATGGTTACCCTACTATACCTACCTATTCTACATGTAGTTTTTTACTTGTTATAATACACTGTCTAATCATGGTCCCATTTTATGTGTATTTGTCTTTTGCTATTTTGATGTGTTCTGCATGTCCAGGATTTTATCCTTTATATACCCTATTTGTGCCATCATCATTGCCCATGTTAATAAACATGTCATTTATCTTTTATCTTCTTCTTCCGTGTTATTACCTGCCTTATTTAAAGTCCCAAACCTTTTAGCTTCTATCCAGATTAAGTATGGAGGTGCATCTCCTCTTATGCACCTCATTTAAAGTCCCAGTATATTGCTTATATACACCCCCCCCCCTTCTTTGTATTCTCAACATTATATTGAAACAAACTATAGCTTTAACCACATCTCTTGCCCAGTCTGTCTCTTTTGTGTGCGCATTTTAGTTTGCTAATTTTCAGTTGCCTGCAGCCAAAGGCCGGATTAACATAGGGGCTATTGGAGCTGCAGCTCCAGGCCCCTTTTTCAAGATAGGCCCATTTGGCCCAAAAAAAAAAAAAAATCAAAAAAAAAAAAAAGACCTTGAGGATTGTAGCTCGGCGACCAGGGGCCACAGAGATGCCATATTTGGGGGTTATGTAGCTGAAGACCCACCCCACCACTGGTCATATGGGGCTGCTATCATTTATGGTTCCGGAGATAAGATACGGGGCTGCTTGCACAGCCTGTCAGACGCTATATACAGAGCGGACAGTTTAAATACAAGCTGACACACTCTGCAGAAGACTGAGAGGATGAGCTCACAGTGCTTATAATAATCATTTGTATATTACGAAGACTGCTTTCACACTATGCCAGTAAAATAGCGGTAAAACGCTGCTATTTTACCGTCGGATTTGCGGCACATTTCGGCCGCTAACGGGGCACTTTTAACCCCCGCAAGCAACCGAGAAAGGGTTAAAACCGCGCAAGATGCGCCACTACAGCAAAGTATTGATGGCGGTACGGCGGTGCTGCACATTGATTTCAATGGGCAGGAGCGCATTAGGAGCAGTGAGTTAACCGCTCCTAATGCGTTTCAAAGAAGTTGCTGGCAGGACTTTTTCCGATGCCCTGCCAGCGCACCGCTCAAGTGTGAAAGCCCTCGGGCTTTCACACTGAAGTGAATAGAGCAGCTGTTTAAGGGCGGATTGCAGGCGCTATTTTTAATGCTATAGCGCCTGCAAAACGCCCTCAGTGTGAAAGGGGTCTTATACTTCTCTCCTACATGTAAAAATCATCATTTGTTTTTTGCTAGAAAATTACTCAGAACCCTCAAACATTATATATATTGTTTTAGCAGACACCCTATGGAATAAAATGGTGGTCTTTGCAACTTTTTATGTTACACTGTATTTGCGCAGCAATTTTTCAAACGTGTTTTTTTTGGAAAGAAACTGTTTCATTCATAAGTTAGCACGATTTTTTTTTGTATACTATGCGATGCTTTAAATTTTTTTACAGGTTACATGTTTAGAGTTGCAGAGGAGGTCTAGTGCTAGAATTATAGTTCTCGCTCTAACGATCGTGGCGTATGTAACCTGTGTGTATCTGGCTCTGATACTAGCCAGTGCCTACCCAGCCACTGACTAGTATCTCTCCCCAGCCTGTCCCAACACACCCTCACCTGATGACCTGTGGATGGGGGAATCACTCCTGCAGTGTTAGTTATTGTGTTCTGCCTGTGGATACAATCAGTGTTGCTAACTATAGCTGGCAGCACTGATTATTTTGGGAAAAACCTGACAGGCTGGTTGTACTCAAGTCAGATAATAGATTGACTTGTGTAAAACCAGCTAGCCCATACAAAGATCGACTATGGCTGGTCTCTGCTTAATTGGCGTAATTTCAATCCATGTATGGCCCGCTTAACCACTACGCAGTCCCTAAACATCCTTCCACAAACATTTACATTTTTTCCTTTCCAGATTCCTTCATCCTCCTCACCTGTACATACGCTCCACACTTCTCTCCTGCCCGCTGTCATACTCTCCACACTCCTCTCCTGTACATACAGCTCACTGTCATACCCTCCACACTTCTCTCCTATACATAGTGCCCACTGTCATACCCTCTACACTTCTCTGCTATTCATAGTGCCCACTGTCATACCCTCCACACCTCTATCCTGTACATACTGCCCACTGTCATATCCTCCCCACTATTCTTCTGTACATACTGCTCACTGTATTACCCTCCACACTCATCTCAGTATCATACTGTCCACACTCCTCTCCTGTACATACTGCACACTTTCATAAACTCCTCTATTGTACATAATGCCGGCTGTCATACCCTCCACACTCCTCTCCTGTACATACTCCTTGCTCTCATACCCTCCACATTCCTCTCCTGTACATACTGCCTATTGCCATACCCTCCCCACTCCTCTCCTGTATATACTGCCCACTGTCATACCCTCCACATTCTTCTCCTGTACATACTGCTCACTGTCTTACCCTCCACACTCATTTAATATACATACTGCTCAGTATCATACCATCTACACTCCTCTCCTGTACATACTGCTCACTGTCATACCCTCCACACTCCTCTCCTGTACATACTGCCCACATTCATAAACTCCTCTATTGTACATGGTGCCGGCTGTCATACCCTCCACACTCCTCTCCTGTGCATACTGCCCACTATCATACCCTCCCCACTCCTCTCCTGTACATACTGCCCCCATTATACCCTCCACACTCCTCTCCTGTACATACTGCCCACTATCATACCATCCACACTCCTCTCCTGTACATACTGTAACCCAACCTTTCCCTCCACACTCCTCTCCTATACATACTGTAACCTAACCTTACCCTTCACACCCCTCTCCTGTACATACTGCCAACTATCTTTCTCTCCACATTCCTCTCCTGTACATACCGCCCCCATCATACCCTCCACATTCCTTTCCTGTACATACTGCCCACTGTCATACTCTCCACACTCCTCTCCTGTACACACTGCCCACTTTCATACCCTCCACACTCCTCTCCGGTACATACCACCCTCTGTCATACCCTCCACACTCCTCTGCTGTGCATGCTGCCCACTGTCATGCCCTTTAAACTCCTCTCCTGTACATAGTGCCTTCTGCCATACCCTCCACACTCCTCTCCTGTACATAGTGCCCACTGTTAGACCCTCCACATTCCTCTCCATCATCTGCATGTACTTCCCAGTTTTATACCGTCCATACTCCTCCCCTATGCATCTTACCCACAAAAACAGTTCTTTAAAATTATACTGAATATCCTCAATGTTACCAGCTCTAGAATGGGCACACTTTTGTTAGTTCAACTAAAGGAAATCTTTTCAGTCCTCATATTTGTTCTGCCCCATTATTAGTACTCATTTCATTTTGTGATTACAGATTACTACTGTGATGTATAGAGGAACATAGGGGATCTCAGCTACTCTAAATATAGCACTGGTGAAAAAAGTGCCCCTTAAAAATATTTTTGAAATGTTGGCAACTATGCACTTAGGCACTGACCAAGGGCCACCGGGTCAGTAGGGGGCCCTATAAGAGGCTCCTGGGATCCTGTGATAATAAAGCGGTAGTAAGCTTCGCTAACATTACTACTTTTTAGAGACCCTGAGGTAGGTTATGCCATAGTATACTAATATGTACAGCATATTAGGACATTAAGGTACACTTAAATTGTCAGACTGAGCCCTCCAGTGCTGCGCTGTGATCAATCCGGCGGGTCCTGGGCGCTTCCATCTTCACCCGGTCTTCCTTCTGGGCTCTGTGCCTTCAGTCACTTGCCTTGGCTGGGCTGCATTGATGTCATTCCCACGCATGCTCATCCTCTCTCTCTCATCCCCCCTTTCTCTCTCATGCTCCCTCCCTTACCCCTCTCTCATCCTCTCTCTCTCTTTCTTATCCTCCCTCTCCCTCTTTAATTTAATTTGTTATAACAAAAAATTGTTTGCATATTTATTTATTTATTATTTATGAAAGGCCCACCAAAATCCTCAGCACCAGGCCCATGATGTTCTTAATCTGGCCCTGCCTGCAGCTGCTGTAGTGTGCCCTTAAGGGCCAGTTCACACCACATGCAGTCCAGTGTGTTTTTTTTCTGCATCAAAAATGCATGGAAAGTAGGTTATATGGTTTCCAATGGCATAGTTCACACCAGTCATTCAGTTCCAGGGCGTTCCAGTTCCCGAAAAAAAAGTAGAACATGCTGCATTTTACCTGCACTGGACTGTACAGGAACGTGGTTATACGCATAAAAAGCCTAGCGGAATGCACTGGATTGCATTAAAAATGCACCAGACCCCAGTACAGTAAAGAAAAAAACAGGAAAAATAAGAAAAAAAAAACGCATTAAAAACGTGCATGCAAAAATGGAGTGTGTTTTGTGGTGTGAACCAGCACTTAGCCCAAGCAAATGACCTATGCTGTTTTGCATCAGCATCAGCATATGACTGGTGTAGTGGGGATTAGGGACACTGATTGGGGACAGTATGTTAAAAAAGGAAAAAAACTAAAATGTGTGTACAAAAAAACTTAAAGATTTTTCATTGAAATATATTTTTAATTTATGTAACATACTTTCATCCCAGTAGTTCAGGGTCACCATAGCAATACTGTACTGCTCTGGGTGGTGGATTCCATTTATTTATGTTAACATTTTGATTGGTGAATGAAAATCTTTGTACCAGCAATACTTTGAACTGTCATGCATGAGTTTCATGACAGCTGTGATTACTACTGATCTGTGAACTAATGATCTGTGAACTAATGTTCAGACAAAGGAACACCTGGGTAGCTGTGACCATAACATAATTTCATTTGATGTTAGCTGTAAGCAAAAATCACATACGTGAAAGATAAAAACACTTAATTTCAAGAGAACTAATTTTCCAAGGATGAGGGCTGCTCTCCAGGACTTATGCCGCGTACACACAACCGTTTTTCATGACAAGAAAAATGCAATTTTTAAAAATGGTCGTGAAAAACGGTCGTGTGTATGCTCCAGAGCATTTTTCTCGACGAGAAAAATGGCTGAAAAAAAATTAGCTCTATTTTTTATCGTCGTTCTTTTTAACGTAGTGAAAAACGGTCGTGTGTATGCTTTTACGAGGGGAAAAAAAACGTGCATGCTCAGAATCAAGTATAAGACAGGAGCGCTCGTTCTGGTAAAACTAGCATTCGTAATGGAGATAGCACATTCGTCACGCTGTAATGGACTGAAAAGCACGAAGAGTGAAAAGCGCGAATCGTCTCTCACCAAACGTTATGAACACGAGGATCAGCAAAAGCGTCCAAAAGAGTGGCGCCATTCTAATGGAACTTCCCCTTTATAGTGCCGTTGTACGTCACCGTGCTTTGCTCAAGCGTTTTTTTTTTCATGAACGTGTATATGCAAGGCAGGCTTAAGAGGAAACACGAAAAATCACGTAGAGAAAAACGTTGGTTTTTCCCATGACAAGAAAACGGTCATGTGTACGCGGCATTAGACTGGGAGAGAATATTGGCATCAATGGGCACAGAACAGAAAAGGGAACTCTTCAAAAAGACTGTTTGTGAACTCACTGCAAAGTATATTACCATGGGCAATAAGTTTAAAAGGCTAAAAATAAAACCTATGTGGCTCACGGCCAAAGTAAAAAAAAGCTATAAACTATATGAAAAAATCTTTTAAAAAATATAAAAATGAAGGAACACTAGTGTCATTTAAATGTTACAAAGAATATAACAGAATATGTAAAAAGGAAATCAAGGATGCAAAAATTCAAAAGGAACGACAGATTGCAAAAGATAGTAGGACAAACCCCAAAAAATTATTCAAATATATTAATAGTAAAAAGGTCAAGTCTGAGCATGGGTGGGTGACTGGGGACAAAGAGAATGCTAATTTATGAAATACTTTCTTCAGCTCTGTGTATACAAAGGAGCATGGGGGAGCTCATGTCCATAAAGGGGGTGGTAGTGACACTGCCCCAAATCCACAATGGCTCAAAAGTGATATGGTCCAGAAATATTTAGACAGAATAAAGGTGGATAAAGCACCTGGACCAGATGGCATCCACCCACGGATCCTAAAATAATTGAGCTCTGTAATTTCAAACCCATTGTATCAAATTTTTAGGGACTCATTAATGACCGGAATAGTACCACTGGATTGGCGCAGGGCCAATGTGGTGCCTATATTCAAAAAGGAAACAAAGTCTTTACCAAGTAACCATAGACCTGTTAGTTTAACTTCTATAGTTGGGAAGATACTGGAGAGATTATTAAAAGACCACATAGATGAGTTCTTGCTGGAAAAAAATATTTTAAGCAACAGACAGCATGGATTCATGAAAGACAGAAGTTGTCAAACAAACCTGATTTCTTTTTATGAAGAGGTAAGTAAAACCTTGGACAGAGGGGTGGCGGTGGACGTGGTATACTTGGATTTTGCAAAAGCGTTCGATACAGTTCCGCACACACGGCTCATATGAAAGGTAAAGTCTACAGGCTTGGAAATATCAGTTTGTAAATGGATAGAAAACTGTCTATAAGACAGAATTCCGAGAGTAGTGGTTAATGATTCTTACTCTGAATGGTCTAAGGTTATCAGTGGTGTACCCCAAGGTTCAGTGCTGGGACACTTACTTTTTAATATCTTTATAAATGATATTGGGTCTGGGATCAAAAGTAACATTTCTGTCTTCACAGATGACACTAAGCTATGCAGTGGAATAACGTCCTCACAGGATGTCTCCATTTTACAAGCCAACCTCAATGCACTGTCTAATTGGGCGACAATGTGGCAGATGAGGTTTAATGTTGATAAATGTAAAGTTATGCACTTGGGGGCTAAGAATATGCATGCATCATACATACTAGGGGGAGTTCAACTGGGGGGATCCATAGTGGAGAAGGATCTGGGGGTTTTGGTAGATCATAAGCTCAATAATGGCATGCAATGCCAAGCTGCGGTTTCCAAAGCGAGCAAAATCCTTTCTTGTATTAAGAGAGCTATGGACTCCAGAGAGAGAGAGATATAATTGTGCCCCTGTTCAAATCATTAGTAAGACCTCATCTGGAATATGCAGTTCAGTTTTGGGCACCAGTTCTCAAAAAGGATATTGGGGAACTGGAGAAAGTGCAGAGAAGGACAACCAAACTGATAAGAGGCATGGAGGAGCTCAGCTATGAGAAAAGATTAGAGGAACTGAATCTATTCACTCTTGAGAAGAGGAGATTAAGGGAAGATATGATCAACATGTACAAATACATAAGGGGTCCATATAGTGAACTTGGTGTTGAGTTATTCACTTTACGGTCAACACAAAGGACAAGGGGGCAGAGGAAAAGAGGAAAAGAGATTTAATCTCCAAATACGGAAAGGTTTCTTCACAGTAATGCCTCGTACACACGACCAGTTTTCCTGACATGCCAAAAACTGACGTTTTTCCCGACGTGATTCCTCTCAAGCCTTCCTTGCATGCACACATTCAGGCAAAAAACAGCTTGACCAAAGCGCGGTGACGTACAACACGTATGACGGCACTATAAAGGGGAAGTTCCATTCAAATGGCGCCACCCTTTGGGCTACTTTTGCTGATCCTCGTGTTAGTTAAAGTTTGGTGAGAGACGATTCGCAATTTTCAGCTTCGTGCTTTTCAGTCCATTACAGCGTGACGAATGTGATATCTCCATTACGAAAGCTAGTTTTACCAGAACGAGCGCTCCCGTCTCATACTTGTTTCTGAGCATGCATGTTTTTTTTCCCCTCGGAAAAAGCATACACATGAGCCGATTTCACAACGAGAAAAAGACCGATGGGAAACACGACAGGAAAAAAGAGCGCAGGTTCTAATTTTTTTTTTGCGGGCAGTTTTCTCGTCGGGAAAACTGCTATGGAGCATACACACGACCGGTTTTCCCGACCAATCTAAAAAATGGCACTTTTCTCGTCGGGAAAACCGGTCGTGTGTACGAGGCATTATAGCTGTGAAAATGTGGAATAGACTCCCTGCAGAGGTGGTTCTGGCCAGCTCAGTAGATTGCTTTAAGAAAGGCCTGGATTCTTTCCTAAATGTACATAATATAACTGGGTACTAACATTTATGGGTAAAGTTGATCCGGGGAAAATCCTCTTGGGGGATCAGGAAGGAATTTTTTCCCCAGCCATAGCAAATTGGATCATGCTCTGCTGGGGTTTTTTGCCTTCCTCTGGATCAACTGCGGGTATATGGGATTGTATGATATTATCCCATATTAAAATAAATTTTTTATTTTTTTTATGGTTGAACTGGATGGACTTGTGTCTTTTTTCAACTTGACTAACTATGTAACTATGTGATAAATATATAAAAGTGATCTGGTGCCACCAGTGATGCACCTCCATCCCTAATAGCCATACATATAGAAACACAACTTTACCCTGGGACTTTGCCCTGATTTTAAAAAGTTTTATATTCTACATTTATTTGGGCAGCAGCAAAAAACAATTACCATATATACTCGAGTATAAGCCGACCCGAATATAAGCCGAGGCACCTAATTTTACCACAAAAACCTGGGAAAACGTATTGACTCGAGTATAAGCCTAGGGTGTCCATCTGCATGCCTCACTGTGCCCATGTGCATGCCTCACTGTGTCCATGCCTCACTGTGCCAATGCCTCACTGTGCCCATGCTTGACTGTGTCCATGCCTCACTGTGCCAATGCCTCACTGTGCCCATGCTTGACTGTGTCCATGCCTCACTGTGCCAATGCCTCACTGTGCCCATGCTTGACTGTGCCCATGCCTCACTGTGCCAATGCCTCACTGTGTCCATGACTAGACTGACGTTTAACATGGGAGTCTATGGAAGGGGTGCCCGGCTTTGAATAATCGGTGCTCCCCGGCCGTAGGTCCCCCGGACAACAACCTTTGCACACTTGTAGAGGAAAAGTGGGGCTACATGTTTGCCAAGCTTGGGGTCGGCCGGCCAGTACCGGGTCCCCAAAGTCCGTGAGATCAGGCGCAAAAAGGTGACTCGAGTATAAGCCGAGAGGGGCATTTTCAGCATAAAAAAATGTACTGAAAAACTTGGCTTATACTCGATACAATACATTGTATTGAAACAATAATTTCATGGTGCTACATTTTGCACAGCACTTTACAATAGGGTTAGAAGGACCCTGCTCATAAGAGCTTACAATCTAAATTGGTTCACAAATGTCACAGTGTACAGCAGGCAACACATTTTAAGGTTACAACAACTCTCACGACCCCAACCATCCCCATCAATTTGTTGTTAGGTGCAAAGTTCTCAAAAACAAATTTGGATTATGGTAAGCAGGAAGCTGCATTTCTCTACATGATTAAGAAAAGTTAGGAGTTGTAAGACTAGAACAATTGGTATGTGTTAGTAGCAATAATAAGACAAGGGTCAGCAGATGCTCAAAAACCATAAGCCCATAACTTCAAAATAAAGAAACCTGGTAGTAGCAACAAAAGTATACAAATACTTGAATATCTTATAATATAAATATAAAAGAGTTTATAAGACACAGAGTATGAGTTTCAATGTGATATTATTGCTTGCTGGAACTCTGTCCAAGTGGAACTGGACTAAGTGGTGAGTTAAAACCAAGAGTTTAAAACAGGAGGTTATAACAGGGGTCATAGTACCTGTGTAGTGTGAGTAACTGAGTGTTGTCTGAGTAGTGTGTGTGGATCATTAGTACTTGTGCATTGTGGGTGCACGCTGGTCTGCGAGTGCACGTAGGTCTGCGAGTGCACGTAGGTCCATTGGTCTGCGAGTGCACGCTGGTCTGTGAGTGCATGTAGGTCCGTTGGTCTGCGAGTGCATGCTGGTCTGCTGGACTGCGAGTGCACGTAGGTCCGTTGGACTGCGAGTGCACGCTGGTCTGCGAGTGCACGTAGGTACGTTGGTCTGCGAGTGTACGTAGGTCTGCGAGTGCACAAAGGTCCATTGGTCTACGAGTGCACGTAGGTCCGTAGGTCTGCAAGTGCATGCTGATCTGCGAGTGCGTGTAGGTCCGTTGGTCTTCGAGTGCACACTGATCTGCGAGTGCACGCTGGTCTGCGAGTGCGTGTAGGTCCGTAGGTCTGCGAGTGCATGCTGGTCTGCGAGTGCACGTAGGTCTGCGAGTGCACATAGGTCCGTTGGTCTGCGAGTGCACGTAGGTCCGTTGGTCTGCGAGTGCACGCTGGTCTGCGAGTGCACGCTGGTCTGTGAGTGCACGTAGGTCCGCTGGTCAACGAGTGCATGCTGGTCTGCGAGTGCACGTAGGTCCGTTGGTCTGCGAGTGAACGCTGGTCTGTGAGTGCACGCAGGTCTGTGAGTGCACGTAGGTCCGTAGGTCTGCGAGTACCTGTGTATTGTCTTTTTGAGTACCTGTGTATTGTCTTATTGAGTAGGAGTGTCAGGAAGCTAGTTGTTAGGTAATTTGGACAGGGTATAATCCCCAATCCTCATTAAATTAATAGGTACGATCCCCGGCGGGTGTGGAGAGGCGACTCGGTGTACATCTTGCGGCATGTATGCATTCCTTGATCATCCGAATACTGCTGTGCAAAATGTAAGCACATTGTTTCCCTGGAAGCCCAGGTTCTGAATCTGGGGAAGCAACTGTCAGCACTGAGAAAACCCTCCACACTAAAGGAGAGCCGGGAATGTACCCGGCAGGTGACGGCAGGGGCCAGCACAGAGGTGGGTAGAGACAAAGAGGTGCAGGCACTAGAAAATAGTAGATGGGTGACAGTCAGGAAGGGTAGAGGGGGAAGTGCCAGGGAGGCCTATCCAGGGCTGGAGCATCCCAATAAGTACACTCCATTGAGTGACATTGGTGAAACCAGTCAGGGACCAGCACTGCTGGAGCTGAGGGACTCTCCTAGCTGCCGGGGGAAGAACTCCTCCAGTGAGAGTGCGGGGGGAAGTGAAGGAAAAGGAAAGACAGATTCTGGTGGTAGGGGACGGAGAGGGCAATCTGTAACAAAGACCTGAAGTGCCGAACTGTATGTTGTCTATCGGGCGCTCGGATTTGGCACATCACGGATCTGGTGGACAGATTGCTGGGAGGGGCTGGGGAAGATCCAGCTGTCATGGTGCACGTTGGCTCCAATGACAATGTCAGAGGCAGATGGAGTGTCCTAAAGAACGATTTTAGGGACTTGGGAGCTAAATTGAGGAAAAGGACCTCCAAGGTGGTATTCTCAGGAATACTACCGGTACATCGAGCCACAACAGAAAGGGAGATTAGGGAAGTAAACAAGTGGCTGAGGAGCTGGTGTAGTAAGGAGGGGTTTGGGTTTCTGGAGGACTGGGCCAACTTCTCAGTCGATAACCAGTACTATAGAAGGGATGGACTGCACCTAAATGAGGAGGGTGCAGATCAGCTAGGAATGAAGGTGGCCAAATAGTTTGAGGGGTTTTTAAACTAGGTGATTGGGGGGTCCAGAGGTAGAGATAGTCAGCGCGGAACATATTCCAGAGGGTAGTGTTGGGGCATTAGTGGTAGGGTAACCAAAGCACATAAACCCAAGGTAAGTATAGTAACAAGTCCTAGTTGCAATCTCAGAACACCCAATAAGAGGATAGTATGCGACCGGCCTAAACTACGTGGTATGTTCACCAATGCCAGGAGCCTGGCCGACAAGATGGGTGAACTAGAGATGCTGTTGTACGAGGAGGATTTGGATTTTGTGGGAATTTCAGAGACCTGGTTCAACAGCTCTCATGATTGGCTGGCAACCATTCAAGGGTATACCCTTTATCGCAAGGATAGAGAGGATAAAAAAGGGGGAGGGGTATGCCTATATATCAAGAATAATGTACAAGTGAATGTGAGAGATGACATCACTAAAGGAGCTAGTGAGGAGGTGGAATCCTTATGGTTAGAGCTCCAAACGGATGAAGCTAAGGGGAAAATAATACTGGGAGTATGCTATAGGCCCCCAAACCTGAGGGAGGAGGACGAGGAGACAGATCTCCTATCACAATTTGGATTAGCAGCAAGGATGGGAAGTGTTACCATAATGGGGGTTTTTAATTATCCAGACATAGGCTGGGCAGAGGGAACCACGCATTCATCTAAGGCTTGCCAGTTCCTAAATGTCTTGCAGGACAATTTTATGGGTCAGATGGTAGATGCACCAACTAGAAATAAAGCATTACTGGATCTACTGATTGAGTATACAAAAATAGTGTAGCGCTGGAAAGAACTGTATATATCTATACAGTTAAAATTAAATACGTGAAAAAAGTATCAAAAACACTAATAAAACAATGCAAATAAACCAATCAAGTTCATAAGTGCCCGTGAAGAAAGAAGATTATCAAATAAATGTGTAGAGGATTTCCTCTATATTGATGATAAGAGTTCCACAGAGAAGATATCCGATGAAGCTGGTAAGTGCTATTCCAACAATAAGTGAAGATCCCGCCACCAAAGTGAGAAATGAAGGCTTACCAAACAGCCTGCGACCGCCCTTCTCAGGGGGGTCAAAACAAGCTTAGTAGAGCGATGTTCACTCCATGGAAGGCAGAGAAATTCCAGTGAAGACACTTCATCCACAATAGGCGAGTCTCCAGAGACGTGTCTGCACAGCTGATCCAAATCGGAGATGAAAAACACTCTTGATTGATCAGAGTGAATAATCCTCAGCAGTTAAAACGATGTCCAAAGAGAAGAAAGAAAAACTTTCCATACTGTAGCATTCATCAGGGAAGTTTTATTAGAAATGAACAGGAGAGAAAACAGCTCTCACATAGGTATAAAAATAATGATAAAACGAGAAAATCCTTGCAAGGAAATAAAAAAGCTCAGAGTTTCTGTCAAAGGCTGATTCGCGCGTGCGCAATGCATGTGCGTGTCACCCTACGCCGTTTCGTCAAATGTGACATCATCAGGGGCCCCTGATGATGTCACATTTGACGAAACGGCGTAGGGTGACACGCACATGCATTGCGCACGCGCGAATCAGCCTTTGACAGAAACTCTGAGCTTTTTTATTTCCTTGCAAGGATTTTCTCGTTTTATCATTATTTTTATACCTATGTGAGAGCTGTTTTCTCTCCTGTTCATTTCTAATAAAACTTCCCTGATGAATGCTACACTATGGAAAGTTTTTCTTTCTTCTCTTTGGACATCGTTTTAACTGCTGAGGATTATTCACTCTGATCAATCAAGAGTGTTTTTCATCTTCGATTTGGATCAGCTGTGCAGACACGTCTCTGGAGACTCGCCTATTGTGGATGAAGTGTCTTCACTGGAATTTCTCTGCCTTCCATGGAGTGAACATCGCTCTACTAAGCTTGTTTTGACCCCCCTGAGAAGGGCGGTCGCAGGCTGTTTGGTAAGCCTTCATTTCTCACTTTGGTGGCGGGATCTTCACTTATTGTTGGAATAGCACTTACCAGCTTCATCGGATATCTTCTCTGTGGAACTCTTATCATCAATATAGAGGAAATCCTCTACACATTTATTTGATAATCTTCTTTCTTCACGGGCACTTATGAACTTGATTGGTTTATTTGCATTGTTTTATTAGTGTTTTTGATACTTTTTTCACATATTTAATTTTAACTGTATAGATATATACAGTTCTTTCCAGCGCTACACTATTTTTGTATACTCACTTTGTTTGTACCTTATATCAAAGTTTTTTTTGGTGTTTAGCAGCAGGTTTCCTTAAGGGACATATTCATTTATTTATTTTTTTAAATCACTTTGCACCTAGCGCGAATTTTTATTTTTTATAACCATGGATCTACTGATTACCAACAATACAGACCTGATCACGGATTTGGAAATAGGGGGCAATTTAGGTAACAGCGATCACAGGTCAATTGGCTTCAGTATAAATCACACAAATAGGAAACATAAGGGGAATACAAAGACACTGAATTTCAAAAGAGCCAACTTTCCTAAACTACAAACCTTGCTAGAAGGCATACATTGGGATAAAGAAAAAAGAACAGGGAGGAGAGATGTGTTTGCTTTAAGAGCATATTAAATAAGGGCATTAGCCAATGCATCCCATTGGGTAATAAATTTAAAAAAGCAAGCAAAAGTCCTGGATGGCTCAACTCCAATGTAAAAATGCATATAAAAGCAAAGGAGAAGGCCTTCAAAAATACAAGGTTGAGGGATCATCATCAGCATTCAGACTTTATAAAGAATGCAACAAAAAATGTAAGGGTGCAATTAGGGCGGCTAACATAGGACAGAATTAAAATTAGACTTGGGAAACTTAACATTAATAAATCACCGGGACCAGATGGCTTGCACCCGAGGGTACTTAGGGAACTCAGTCAAGTATTTGCCAGACCAATGTTCCTAATTTTTACTGACAGTCTACTGACTGGAATGGTACCAGCCGATTGGAGAAAAGCCAATGTAGCACTAATATTTAAAAAGGGCCCAAAATACATCCCTGGGAATTACAGACCAGTTAGCCTAACATCAATAGTATGTAAGCTCTTTGAGGGGATGATAAGGGACTATATACAAGATTTTAGTAATGAGAACGGTATCATTAGCAGTAATCAGCATGAATTCATGAAGAATCGTTCTTGCCAAACCAATCTATTAACCTTCTATGATGAGGTGAGTTGCCATCTAGATAAAGAAAGGCCCGTAGACGTGGTGTATCTGGATTTTGCAAAAGCATTTGACACAGTTCCCAATAAACGTTTACTGTACAAAATAAGGTCCGCTGGCATAGACCATAGGGTGAGTACATGGATTGAAAACTGGCTACAAAGGCGAGTTCAGAGGGTGGTGATAAATGGGGAGTACTCGGAATGGTAAGGGGTGGGTAGTGGAGTCCCCCAGGGTTCTGTACTGGGACCAATCATGCTTAATTTGTTCATAAACGACCTGGAGGATGGGGTAAGCAGTGCAATCTCTGTATTTGCGGATGATACTAAGCT
This sequence comes from Rana muscosa, assembly GCA_029206835.1. Classification (NCBI taxonomy): domain Eukaryota; kingdom Metazoa; phylum Chordata; class Amphibia; order Anura; family Ranidae; genus Rana; species Rana muscosa. The sequence goes on along the minus strand of CM055123.1, from coordinate 337,697,665 downwards.
AAGTAGGGCAATAACCTTGCAAAAAGATCTGAACAAATTAATGGGGTGGGCAACTACATGGCAAATGAGGTTCAATGTAGAAAAATGTAAAATAATGCATTTGGGTGGCAAATATACAAATGCAATTTATACACGGGGGGAGAACCTCTGGGGAAATCTAGGATGGAAAAGGACCTGAGGGTATTAGTAGATGATAGGCTCAGCAATGCCATGCAATGCCAAGCTGCTGCTAACAAAGCAAACAGAATATTGCCATGCATTAAAAAGGGGATTAACTCCAGAGATAAAACGATAATTCTTCCGCTCTACAAGACTCTGGTACGGCCGCACCTGGAGTATGCTGTCCAGTTCTGGGCACCAGTCCTCAGGAAGGATGTACTGGAAATGGAGAAGGGCAACAAAGCTAATAAAGGGTCTGGAGGATATTAGTTATGAGGAAAGGTTGCGAGCATTGAACTTATTCTCTCTGGAGAAGAGACGCTTGAGAGGGGATATGATTTAAATTTACAAATACCATACTGGTGACTAGACATGTGCGATTCGTTTCGTACGAATCGAAAATTCGGAAGCATCCAAAATACGAATTTATATGCTTCCGGATTTTACGAAATACGAAATTTTGGATCCGAATTTCTCAGACAAAATAAGAATGTTCGTTAATATCATTTTATTATTGTCATAATAATTACGAACATTGGTTATGAATTTAAAAAGCAAACCCAGGAAGTCAGCAAAGCACAGGGATGGTGGGAGCCTCTCATAATTAGCACAGCAGGGGTACAGCCCCAGGAGGAAGTCAGCACAGCACAGGGATGGTGGCAGACCCTCATGATGAGCACATCAGGGCACAGCCCCAGGAGAAAGTCAGCACAGCACACTGAGCACAGGGATGGTGGGAGCCCCTGAATTTTCATTAGGTTTGTTAACTTTTCGTAAGAATTACGAACATTCGTTATGATGAATTTAAAAAGCAAACCCAGGAAGTCAGCAGTGCTCATTCATCATAACGAATGTTCGTAATTTTACAAATCTAACGAAAATTCGTATTTCATACGAATCCAAATTGAACTTCGGACACGAATTACGAAATATGAATTTTCGGCCAATACGGAACGGAATGAAACAAAACGAATTTATTGACGGCGCCCATGTCTACTGGTGACCTCACAATAGGATAAAACTTTTTCGCGGAAGGGAGTTTAACAAGACATGTGGCCACTCATTAAAAGTAGAAGAAAAGAGGTTAACCTTAAACTACTGTGAGGGGGTTAGCTCGGCAGCGGGTGTGTGTGACCCCCGGGATGGGCTCCCCACACAAAAACAGGCCCAGCAAACGGAGGTTGTGGTTTTCAAAATCAAAAAGGTGCGGTTTATTTTCTATTTACAGTGACAAAACACAGCAAAGCAAAAGAAACATAAATAAAATAAATCCTGGTCAACTTGACCTCTGACTAAACATACAGGTTTCCTAACTAACAACTGGGATCAGCCTAGTGCTGTCCTAGTCCCTAAGTCCCTGGTTTTAAATGTCCAAGCAAATAGCCACACAGGCTTTGTCTCACCGCACAGGGGTTCACTCTCCCTAGACAGTCCACACAGGTCTGGGTCCAGGCATGAGCAAACATCTAATGAAGCTGGGAGTTTTTATAGAGGCCTTAAACGAGCTGACAAGCTTCAGCTGGTCTCATCAACTCCCTGCCTGCACGACGCCCAGCACTCTCCCTAGTTGTATAAGTCGGCGTAAAGCCTGAATCTGGGCGAAATATATCTACCCCCCTGGATGCAACCAGGTGACTTTACCTTCCTGCTGTCACATACCCCCCCCTCTTGTTTTAACCTCGGGGTTGGAACACCAGCAATCAGGCATTCATGTACTCGAGACAAAGCATCCACATTCCCCATTTGAACGCCAGGGCGATGCTTTACTGTGAAGTTGAATTCCTGGAGGGCCAGGAACCACCTATTCACTCTTCTATTTGTTTCCTTGTTTTGAGCCATCCACTTTAACGGAGCGTGATCCGTAACCATGTCAAAGTGCCTACCTAGCAGGTAGTACCGAAGGGAATCTAGAGCCCACTTCACCGCTAAACACTCCTTTTCAACGGTGGCGTAATTTACCTCATGGGACTTCAACTTCCTGCTGAGGTAAATGACTGGGTGCTCTTCCCCGTTCCAGACCTGGGACAATACTGCTCCTAACCCCACATCTGACGCATCACTTTGTACGACAAAGTCTTTAGAGAAGTCGGGTGAGTACAACACTGGCTGGCTACATAAGGCTTGTTTCAAGAATTGGAATGCTGCCTCAGCCTCGGGGGTCCATTTAATCATGACCGACCCTTTCCCCTTCGTCAGGTTGGTTAGGGGCACAGCCTTAGAAGCAAAGTGGGGAATGAATCGCCGATAATACCCAGCGATTCCCAGAAAGGCTCGTACCTGCTTCTTGCTGTTGGGACGTGGCCAACTCTGGATGGCCTCGACTTTGTTGAGTTGGGGTTTTATTACTCCCCTCCCAATGGTGTACCCAAGATATTTGGCCTCCTCCTGCCCAATGGTACACTTCTTGGGGTTAGCCGTAAACCCCGCTTCCCGAACAGAGTCCAGGACTGCTTGCACTTTTGGCAGATGTGAGGCCCAATCTGTGCTATGGACAATTACGTCATCCAGGTAAGCCGCAGCATACTTCCGATGGGGCCTCAGCATCTGGTCCATTTTCCGCTGGAATGTGGCTGGCGCATTCTGTAACCCGAACGGCATTCTTTTATATTGGAACGCCCCGTCTGGGGTTACAAATGCGGTTTTCTCTTTGGCCGACTTGGCCAGGGGGATTTGCCAATACCCTTTTGTGAGGTCAAGAGTCGTCATGTATCGGGCTGTTCCCAGCCGGTCGATCAACTCATCTATACGTGGCATGGGGTAGGTGTCAAATTTTGTAACTTTGTTCAACTGACGAAAATCGTTACAAAATCGCCAGCTCCCATCCGGTTTAGGCACCAACACAATGGGACTAGACCAATCACTTTGGGACTCCTCTATCACCCCTAAGTTCAGCATTTTCTGTACTTCCTCCCGTATTGCCTCCCGTCGGGCCTCTGGGATCCGATAGGGTTTTAACTTCACCCTTTCACCGGGCGGGGTAATGATGTCATGCTCTACCCCAGATGTTTGTCCCGGCAGCTCAGAGAATACCTCCTTGTTGCGAAGCACAAACTCCTTAACCTCCTGTTGTTGGGGTTGTGACAAGGTGGCTGCTATTCCAACCTCAGGAATCACGCAACCAGTTTGAGCTGGTGACCAAGTGTCTGCGACTAGGGACTCTCTATCCCTCCAGGCTTTCAACAGATTAACGTGATAGATCTGTTCGGGCTTTCGCCTTCCTGGTTGTCTGACCTTGTAATTCACTTCACTCACTTTTTCCATTATCTCATAGGGGCCTTGCCATTTGGCAAGGAATTTACTTTCAACCGTAGGGACAAGTACCAGTATCCTATCCCCCGGGGAAAAGGTACGGGTCTTGGCTCCACGGTTGTACACTCTCTGCTGTGCTAACTGCGCTTGGGCCAAATGTTCCTTCACAATGGGCATTACCTGTGCAATTCGGTCTTGCATCAGGGCGACATGCTCAATCACACTCCTGTGGGGAGAACTCTCACTTTCCCAAGTTTCCTTGGCAATATCCAACAGCCCTCTTGGGTGTCTCCCATACAGTAACTCAAAGGGGGAGAATCCCGTAGAGGATTGGGGCACCTCCCTAATAGAAAACATCAGATAAGGAAGTAGACAGTCCCAATCCTTTCCATCTCTATCCACCACTTTCTTCAACATTTGTTTTAGGGTTTTGTTGAATCTTTCAACCAGCCCATCGGTTTGGGGGTGATACACAGATGTACGTAATTGCGTCACTTTGAACAATTTACACAGCTCCTTCATAACCCGGGACATAAAGGGTGTACCTTGGTCCGTAAGCAGTTCTTTACAAATACCCACCCGGCTAAACACAAGAGATAGCTCTTTGGCTATGGTTTTGGCCGAGGTATTTCGGAGAGGGATCGCTTCTGGATAACGGGTGGCATAGTCCATTATAACTAATATGTACTGGTGCCCCCTAGCGGATTTGATTATAGGCCCTACCAAATCCATGGCGATCCTCTCAAACGGGACCTCAATGATGGGTAGAGGGACCAGCGGGCTACGGAAATGTGGCATCGGGGCCGACCTCTGACACACAGGGCAGGAGGAACAATAATTTTCTATGTCCTTCATCACCCCCGGCCAATAGAATCTCTGTAATACCCTCTCTCGGGTTTTCTCTGTCCCTAGATGACCTCCAAGAATGTGCCCATGGGCCAACTCCAACACCAACTTCCTGTAAGGTTTGGGCACCACCAGCTGCTCAACGGTTTCTTCTGCCCTTTTTGCCACCCGATACAGTAGGTCCTTCTCTACGCTGAAGTATGGGTAAGTGCAGGTATTATCTGGGTTCACTAACTCGCCATCTATTTTCACTACGTTTTCCCGTGCCTTTATTAGGGCGGGGTCTTTCAACTGTTCTGTGGCAAAGTTTTCCCTGTGAACCTCAAGATCAGAAAACTCCACAGACGGTAGGTTTTCGTCTGAGGAGGTGGGCTCCTCTCCAGTTTCTTGAGTCTCCCCTGCCAATACTGTTAAGGGAAATTCCGGAGAGTCCTCACCACTCTCAGGGGAGTTCTGGCTATCACATTCCTGGTACATAGGGGCACCAGTGGGGGGCTCAGGATCATCCCACAGTTCCCAGAACTTCGGAAAATCCCTTCCCACAATGGCGTCATGCGGTAACTGAGATACTAAGCCCACTGGATGAGAGAGGGTACTTTTGGGGGTCTCGAAACACACTGTAGTCACTGGATACTCTCGGGTGTCCCCATGCACACAAATAACAGCTACCTTGCTATTCCCAAAGACCTCTGTTTTAACTAACTCAGTCTTTATCAGGGTCACAAGGCTACCTGAATCCAGCAATACCACAACATTTCTACCATTAACACACATTTTGCATAAATGTTTCTCAGTTCCTCGAATGGCAGTGCATGCGACTGTCGCACACAGCGACTGACGTCTGCCCGTCAGAAAGTCACACTGCATGGGTTCCTCCACAACCGGGCAATTGGCTGCAATATGTCCCGCTTGCCGGCAGCGGTAGCAAACGATCCTTCTTGCCGCCTCTTGAGCCGCTGATTTCCCAGGCTGTTCTCGCCAAACTTGGGGTAGAGCTCCCACCCTCTCACTCTCTCCACCCTCACCCCTTGGAATCCTCTTATCCGCCCCTGGGGATGGTCTGGTCTTAGGGTGGAAAGTCCGAGTGTCTCTGGAAGAGGCCGTCAGGTTCTCTGTAGCCAAGTATTTCTCCACACGATCCACAAGACCATCGGCCGTCTCTGGGTCTCCATGGCTTACCCACTTTTGGATGGCAGTAGGAAGAGCTCTCAAAAACCGATCCATTACAACACGTTCCACAATCTTTGGTGCGGACAAAGTCTCTGGCTGTAGCCACTTTCTGCTCAGGTGAATGAGATCATACATTTGAGACCTGGGGGGTTTTCCAAGCTGGAAAGTCCAGTTATGCACACGCTGAGCCCGGACAGCCTGGGTGACACCCAGCCTTGCCAAAATTTCAGCTTTTAGCATCACATAGTCTTTTGCTTGGTTAGGCTCTAGGTCATAGTAAGCTTTCTGCGATTCACCAGTTAACAGAGGAGCCACCAGTCCAGCCCACTGCTCCTCAGGCCACTTTTCTCTTTCAGCGGTCCTTTCAAATGTGGTCAAAAATACCTCTGGATCATCCTCTCCAGTCATTTTTGTCAATAAACGACTCACCCCAAAGGACGCGGTATTAGTGGGACGGCTTTCCTCACTGGTCTGCGGACGTTGCTGCATTACTGCTTCCATTTGTTGTAGTCTCTGCTCTTGCTTCTGTAACAGGTCTATGAAGCGGGCCTCAGATTGCTGCTGGGCTTGTTGCTGAGCTTCCAGACTCTGTTGGTGAGCTTGCTGCTGGGCTGCAAGGCTCTGTTGATGAGCTTGCTGCTGGGCTGCAAGGCTCCTTTGCAAACCTGCATTTGTCTGCTGTTGATTGGCATTTGCTAGAGCCAGCTGTTTCAGTATCTCCTCCATGCTGGCTTAAAAAAAACTGCCACTGGTTCTCCACCAACTGTGAGGGGGTTAGCTCGGCAGCGGGTGTGTGTGACCCCCGGGATGGGCTCCCCACACAAAAACAGGCCCAGCAAACGGAGGTTGTGGTTTTCAAAATCAAAAAGGTGCGGTTTATTTTCTATTTACAGTGACAAAACACAGCAAAGCAAAAGAAACATAAATAAAATAAATCCTGGTCAACTTGACCTCTGACTAAACATACAGGTTTCCTAACTAACAACTGGGATCAGCCTAGTGCTGTCCTAGTCCCTAAGTCCCTGGTTTTAAATGTCCAAGCAAATAGCCACACAGGCTTTGTCTCACCGCACAGGGGTTCACTCTCCCTAGACAGTCCACACAGGTCTGGGTCCAGGCATGAGCAAACATCTAATGAAGCTGGGAGTTTTTATAGAGGCCTTAAACGAGCTGACAAGCTTCAGCTGGTCTCATCAACTCCCTGCCTGCACGACGCCCAGCACTCTCCCTAGTTGTATAAGTCGGCGTAAAGCCTGAATCTGGGCGAAATATATCTACCCCCCTGGATGCAACCAGGTGACTTTACCTTCCTGCTGTCACACTACGTAGAGGGTTCTTTACTGTAAGAGCGGCAAGGATGTGGAATTCCCTTCCACAGGTGGTGTTCTTAGCGGGGGGCATCGATGGTTTCAAGAAACTATTAGATAAGCACCTGAAAGACCACAACATACAGGGATATACAAGGTAATACTGACATATAATCACACGCATAGGTTGGACTTGATGGACTTGTGTCTTTTTCAACCTAACCTACTATGTAACTATGTAATTATGGGGTTATTACCCTTAAAGTAAATCTCTGTTATAAATGCTGAAGTGGGTGGCGAGGCTGCTTCAGGTAAGGGCTGGGGACCCAGAAACTGTGGAAGATAAAAGCAAGAGAAGGGAGAGAAATGCCAGGCAAGTCCTAATACAGCATGGTTTATTGGAGATAAAATTCAATAACAGAAATAGATTGCATTCATTGAGCTGACAAAGGAGCCGTGGCCGTGTTTCCGAAACAAGCTTTGATTGGTCGGTTATAGTGGTAGGCGGCTCCCAGGTCCACAGCTTCAGATCATCTCCACGCCGAGTCACCCAGCCGGCGATCAGCCTGAGAATCCTTGAGGCTCCAGCTTTCCTGCTGCTCAAGGTGCCCGCAGTTCACCATCCAAGGATCACATCGGCGGTTTCGGTCACTTTGCTGGACTTGGCAAGCCCGCATCCACTGAGCACTATGTGAGTGCAATCTATTTCTGTTATTTAATTTTATCTCCAATAAACAATGCTGTATTAGGACTTGCCTGGCGCTGCTCTCCGCTCTCTTGCTTTTATCGTTCACAAGCCATAACCACAGACAGGAAAAATACACACAAAATTGAAGCCATGTCTACAAAAACCCATTTTTGAGAAACAAATGCACAATAATTACAGCAAACACACAAAACAAACATCAAAACAACCCAAAAAAAATGCAAAGAATGACAGCAATAATCTGGCCTCTTCTAAAACAAAGAAAACCCCACTACTGCAGTCCTTTGTAAAATGGTAAAAAGGTTGGAATGTGAGCATGCCTACACACTCCCAATAAAAGATACGCCCGCCAGTGTCATTCAATCGGGCTATTCATTATGCCTAAAGTGTCTGCACCTGATGAAATACTCTCCCCAACTGTGTTAGGCTGGGTTCACACTTGTCCGACAAATGCTCCGACATTGGGAGCTCATGTCGCATGACGTGTGAAAATCAATGTTTCCCTATGGGAGCCATCTTAACTGGTCCGACTTTGAAAATGCTCCCTGCACCACTTTGGTCTGACTTTGATCCTACTTCAGCCCATTGAATATTATTGAAGTCGGATCAAAGTCGGAACGCCGTCTTGCCTGATCCGACTTTGGCATGGGACTTGTGCTCTGATGATCTTGAGGGGAAACTCCACGCCAAATAAAAAAAAACAAAAAACGGCATGGGTTCCCCCTCTAAGACCATACCAGGCCCTTTGGTCTGGTATGGATTTTAAGGGGAACCCCCTACGCCAAAAAAACGGCGTGGGGGTCCCCCCAAAATCTATACCAGACCCTTATACGAGCAAGCAGCACGGCTGGTCAGGAAAGGGGGTGGGGACGAGCGAGCGCCCCCATTCTGAATCGTACCAGGCCGCATGCCCTCAACATGGGGGGTGGGTACTTTGGGGCAGGGGGGCCCTGCGCCCCTCACCCCAAAGCACCTTGTCCCCATGTTGATCAGGACAAGGACCTCTTCCCGACAACCCTGGCCGTTGGTTGTAGGGGTCTGCGGGCGGGGGGCTTATCGTAATCTGGGAGCCCCTTTAATAAGGGGGCCCCCCAGATTCCAGCCTCCCACCCTATGTGAATGAGTATGGAGTACATCGTACCCCTAACCATTCACCTGGAAAAAAAAGTTTAAAAAATAAAACACACTACACAAGTTTTTTAAGTAATTTATTAGGCAGCTCTGGGGGGTCTCTTCCGACTTCGGGGGTCTCTTCCGACTTCTCCGCTCTCTCCGGCCTCTTCTCCGCACTCTCCGGTTCTTCTCCCGCTGTCCAGTGTCTTCTGCCGGGCTCCTCCGCTATCTTCTGCTCTTTTGCTAGCTCTTGCCCGGTCTTCTCCGTCGTCTTCTTCCCTCTTCCCTTCTTCCGATGTTGACGCAAAGCTCTATCCCGCTGTAATGCTATGTGCGTTGTGCGCAATGACTTATATTGGCATGGGGCATGGTCACGGGGTGAATGTCACCCGTCACCCCGCCCCGTATGACGGCACCGACCCATCATGCAACGGTGGTGACGTCATAAGGGGCGGGGTTGTCGGGAAGAGGCCCTTGTCCTCAACAACAGCCCCCCGCCCCAAAGCACCCACCCCCCATGTTGAGGGCATGCGGCCTGGTACGGTTCAGGAGGGGAGGCACTCACTCGTCCCCCACCCCCTTTCCTGACCGGCCGGGCTGCGTGCTCAGATAAAGGGTCTGGTATGGATTTTGGGGGGACCCCCATGCCGTTTTTTCAGCGTAGGGGGTTCCCCTTAAAATCCATACCAGACCAAAGGACCTGGTATGCTCCTAGAGGGGGAACCCATGCTGGTTTTAAAAAAAAAATTGGCGTAGAGTTCCCCCTCAAGATTTATACCAGACACAGTGCCTGGTATTGTCGGGGATCAAAGTCGGATCCCTGTTCATTGAAGTCGGACGCATGTCAGACTTCAAGTCGCAGGGCAAAGTCGGATCCAAAGTAGTATGACTGTCGTGTCGTACCAGTATGAACCCATCCTTAGCCCTTAGCTATGTGTATTAATTCACAGACTACAGGCCAAAGATCTAAGTCCATTAGCATGCACAGAAAGAAAGCAAGAGTTATATAAGCATATGTACCTGTGCAATGCACAACAGAAAATGTGAAATGTCCAAACCCCCGGGGAATGCTCAATGCTAAAAAAAAAATATATATATACAGTGGGGCAAAAAAGTATTTAGTCAGCCACCAATTGTGCAAGTTCTCCCACTTAAAAAGATGAGAGAGGCCTGTAATTGTCATCATAGGTAAACCTCAACTATGAGAGACAAAATGTGGAAACAAATCCAGACAATCACATTGTGTGATTTGGAAATAATTTTTTTTGCAAATTATGCTGGAAAATAAGTATTTGGTCACCTACAAACAAGCAAGATTTCTGGCTCTCACAGACCTGTATCTTCTTCTTTAAGAGGCTCCTCTGTCCTCCACTCATTACCTGTATTAATGGCACCTGTTTGAACTTGTTATCAGTATAAAAAAAGACACCTGTCCACAACCTCAAACAGTCACACTCCAAACTCCACTATGGTGAAGACCAAAGAGCTGTCGAAGGACACCAGAAACAAAATTGTAGACCTGCACCAGGCTGGGAAGACTGAATCTGCAATAGGCAAGCAGCCTGGTTTGAAGAAATCAACTGTGGGAGCAATAATTAGAACATGGAAGACATACAAGACCACTGATAATCTCCCTCGATCTGGGGCTCCACGCAAGATCTCACCCCGTGACGTCAAAATGATCACAAGAACGGTGAGCAAAAATCCCAGAACCACACGTGGGGACCTAGTGAATGACCTGCAGAGAGCTGGGACCAACGTAACAAAGGCTACTATCAGTAACGCACTACGCCGCCAGGGACTCAGATCCTGCAGTGCCAGACGTGTCCCCCTGCTTAAGCCAGTACATGTCCGGGCCCGTCTGAGGTTTGCTAGAGAGCATTTGGATGATCCAGAAGAGGATTGAGAGAATGTCATATGGTCAGATGAAACCAAAGTAGAACTGTTTGGTAGAAACACAACTCGTCGTGTTTGGAGGAGAGAGAATGCTGAGTTGCAACCAAAGAACACCATACCTACTGTGAAGCATGGGGGTGGCAACATCATGCTTTGGGGCTGTTTCTCTGCAAAGGGAACAGGACGACTGATCCGTGTACATGAAAGAATGAATGGGGCCATGTATCGTGAGATTTTGAGTGCAAACCTCCTCCCATCAGCAAGGGCATTGAAGATGAAACATGGCTGGGTCTTTCGGCATGACAATGATCCCAAACACACCACCCGGGCAATGAAGGAGTGGCTTCGTAAGAAGCATTTCAAGCTCCTGGAGTGGCCTAGCCATTCTCCAGATCTCAACCCCATAGAAAACCTTTGGAGGGAGTTGAAGGTCCGTGTTGCCCAGCGACAGCCCCAAAACATCACTGCTCTAGAAGAGATCTGCATGGAGGAATGGGCCAACATACCAGCAACAGTGTGTGACAACCTTGTGAAGACTTGCAGAAAACGTTTGACCTCTGTCATTGCCAACAAAGGATATATAACAAAGTATTGAGATGAACTTTTGATATTCACCAAATACTTATTTTCCACCATAATTTGCAAATAAATTCTTTCCAAATCAGACAATGTGATTGTCTGGATTTGTTTCCACATTTTGTCTCTCATAGTTGAGGCATACCTATGATGACAATTACAGGTCTCTCTCATCTTTTTAAGTCGGAGAGCTTGCACAATTGGTGGCTGACTAAATACTTTTTTGCCCCACTGTATATATACAAGTTGTGAGTCCTTGAGCATGGGGTGGGTACGAAGCAGGAAAACTCAAATTTGGGGGGCTGCTTCCCCTAAATTGCTGACAAGCACATTCTTCATCAGCATCCAAAACACATGTCCAGTATTTTCTATCTATTCCAATGGATATAGCTCACCCCAGTGCAGCGTGATATTTGTAATGGCAGCTCTATTGTTTACATTATGTGAAAAGTTTCTAAAATGTACCATAATGCAAAAAACATATTATTATTAGTTCAGGTACTTACAGTGTATAGCACTGTCACTTTACACAGCGCTTTACATATATATATTATACATTCACATCAGGTCCTGCCTTCAAGGAGCTTACAATCTAAAGTCTCTAACTCACATTCATACACATATTAGGGACAATTTAGACAGAGGCCAAATCAACTACCAGTCTTTGGAGTGTGGGAAAAAAAAAAAAAACATGCAGGCACAGGGAGAACATGCAAACTCCAAAGCAGGTAGTGCCATGGTTGGGATTCAAACCAATGACCCCAGTGCTGCTAGACAGAAGTGCTAACCACTTAGCCACTGTGCTGCCACATGCATGTAGACTGCATCTCTATGGTATGAACCAGCCCTAAGTTCAGAGGATGACACCACTATTCCAAAGTGACACACACAAGAAAAGAAAAAACAAAGCAGGGATTCACTGTTTTCACCTCCGTTCCATCATGTACATTAAACCATGTGATTTATCCTTGTACTTGTGAGTAGATGCACAATATTTATTACACAAAATCTGCAGGTTGCACTATGAAATGTATGGAATGCTTGCTTATCCTTTACAAGGCTTAATGTACATGGCAGAGTGGAGGTGCAAAACAGTGAATCCCTGCTGATGTACCCTGGAGTTCCTGACTGCCATTGAACAACCTGTTGCTGCGATATGCCATATGCAAGGCTGTGGATGGATGATTATTGACAACATGCTGCTAAAAGTAAGGTGACCAGATTTTTTAAATGAAATCCGGGGACATATTTATTTTTTTACTAGTAATGGCGGCAATCAGTGACTCTCTGCCCGTCGCCGCCCGCCTCACAGCCTGTCAAGTCTCACTCTTCGGGCCCCGGCTACTACTGGGTGGGGAGCAGAGGAAGATCACACCGCCAGGGAAGGTAAGGAGATAAGTAGGCAGGTGGCTGGTCGGGACTTGAGCCAAGGCAGAAGAACATGCGACGCGAGCGGAGCTGGATGGGCATGCACCCGAAACTGAAGACCAGCACATGATCATCAGAAAGGGGCACAGATAATGGAAAAAAATACACTCCCTAATCTAGTAGGCATGGCGGAGTGGGGGTGTGTAATTCAGATTTTTTTTTTTTTTAATTCTGCACTGACTGTCTTTGAAATTGCTCCAGCCCCTGTCCAAATCCAATCCGGGGACAAAACCGGGGACAGACTTGGTCCGGGAACAGTGTCCTCAATCCGGGGACTGTCCCCTGAAACCAGGGATGTCTGGTCACCCTAGCTAAAAGACCACCTATTTTTTGGGTCTTCGTGCTTGGTAAGAGGCTGCATTTGGTGTTGGTGTGCAATTCACAAGTCTGCTAATTGGCATTAATGAGTGAAAACATATGGCAAGATTTGCAATGATAGTGGAACCCTCCTACACAAAACTACTTATTTTATTTTGGCATTTACATATAGGTGGTGGACTTACATCAGGATTTATGTTGTGTGAGGGGGTTAGCTCGGCAGCGGGTGTGTGTGACCCCCGGGATGGGCTCCCCACACAAAACAGGCCCAGCAAACGGAGGTTGTGGTTTTCAAAATCAAAAAAAGGTGCGGTTTATTTTCTATTTACAGTGACAAAACACAGCAAAGCAAAAGAAACATAACCAAAATAAATCCTGGTCAAGTTGACCTCTGACTAAACATACAGGTTTCCTAACTAACAACTGGGATCAGCCTAGTGCTGTCCTAGTCCCTAAGTCCCTGGTTTAGTAAAAGTCCAAACAAATAGCCACACAGGCTTTGCCTCACCGCACAGGGGTTCACTCTCCCTAGACAGTCCACACAGGTCTGGTTCCAGGCATGAGCTAACATCTAATGAAGCTGGGAGTTCTTATAGAGGCCTAAATGAGCTGACAAGCTTCAGCTGGCCTCATCAACTCCCTGTCTGTACGACGCCCCACACTCTCCCTAGAGGTATGAGTCATCCATGAGCCCACTAGCCTTATACAACTCTCCACCTAGTTGTATAAGTCGGCGTAAAGCCTGAATCTGGGCGAAATATATCTACCCCCCTGGATGCAACCAGGTGACTTTACCTTCCTGCTGTCACATACCCCCCCCTCTTGTTTTAACCTCGGGGTTGGAACACCAGCAATCAGGCATTCATGTACTCGAGACAAAGCATCCACATTCCCCATTTGAACGCCAGGGCAATGCTTTACTGTGAAGTTGAATTCCTGGAGGGCCAGGAACCACCTATTCACTCTTCTATTTGTTTTCTTGTTTTGAGCCATCCACTTTAACGGAGCGTGATCCGTAACCATGTCAAAGTGCCTACCTAGCAGGTAGTACCGAAGGGAATCTAGAGCCCACTTCACCGCTAAGCACTCCTTTTCAACGGTGGCGTAATTTACCTCATGGGACTTCAACTTCCTGCTGAGGTAAATGACTGGGTGCTCTTCCCCGTTCCAGACCTGGGACAATACTGCTCCTAACCCCACATCTGACGCATCACTTTGTACGACAAAGTCTTTACAGAAGTTGGGTGAGTACAACACTGGCTGGCTACATAAGGCTTGTTTCAAGAACTGGAATGCTGCCTCAGCCTCGGGGGTCCATTTAATCATGACCGACCCTTTCCCCTTCGTCAGGTTGGTTAGGGGCACAGCCTTAGAAGCAAAGTGGGGAATGAATCGCCGATAATACCCAGCGATTCCCAGAAAGGCTCGTACCTGCTTCTTGCTGTTGGGACGTGGCCAACTCTGGATGGCCTCGACTTTGTTGAGTTGGGGTTTTATTACTCCCCTCCCAATGGTGTACCCAAGATATTTGGCCTCCTCCTGCCCAATGGTACACTTCTTGGGGTTAGCCGTAAACCCCGCTTCCCGAACAGAGTCCAGGACTGCTTGCACTTTTGGCAGATGTGAGGCCCAATCTGTGCTATGGACAATTACGTCATCCAGGTAAGCCGCAGCATACTTCCGATGGGGCCTCAGCATCTGGTCCATTTTCCGCTGGAATGTGGCCGGCGCATTCTGTAACCCGAACGGCATTCTTTTATATTGGAACGCCCCGTCTGGGGTTACAAATGCGGTTTTCTCTTTGGCCGACTTGGCCAGGGGGATTTGCCAATACCCTTTTGTGAGGTCAAGAGTCGTCATGTATCGGGCTGTTCCCAGCCGGTCGATCAACTCATCTATATGTGGCATGGGGTAGGTGTCAAATTTTGTAACTTTGTTCAACTGACGAAAATCGGTACAAAATCGCCAGCTCCCATCCGGTTTAGGCACCAACACGATGGGACTAGACCAATCACTTTGGGACTCCTCTATCACCCCTAAGTTCAGCATTTTCTGTACTTCCTCCCGTATTGCCTCCCGTCGAGCCTCTGGGATCCGATAGGGTTTTAACTTCACCCTTTCACCGGGCGGGGTAATGATGTCATGCTCTACCCCAGATGTTTGTCCCGGCAGCTCAGAGAATACCTCCTTGTTGCGAAGCACAAACTCCTTAACCTCCTGTTGTTGGGGTTGTGACAAGGTGGCTGCTATTCCAACCTCAGGAATCACGCAACCAGTTTGAGCTGGTGACCAAGTGTCTGCGACTAGGGACTCTCTATCCCTCCAGGCTTTCAACAGATTAACGTGATAGATCTGTTCGGGCTTTCGCCTTCCTGGTTGTCTGACCTTGTAATTCACTTCGCTCACTTTTTCCATTATCTCGTAGGGGCCTTGCCATTTGGCAAGGAATTTACTTTCAACCGTAGGGACAAGTACCAATATCCTATCCCCCGGGGAAAAGGTACGGGTCTTGGCTCCACGGTTGTACACTCTCTGCTGTGCCAACTGCGCTTGGGCCAAATGTTCCTTCACGATGGGCATTACCTGTGCAATTCGATCTTGCATCAGGGCGACATGCTCAATCACACTCCTGTGGGGAGAACTCTCACTTTCCCAAGTTTCCTTGGCAATATCCAACAGCCCTCTTGGGTGTCTCCCATACAGTAACTCAAAGGGGGAGAATCCCGTAGAGGATTGGGGCACCTCCCTAATAGCAAACATCAAATAAGGAAGTAAACAGTTCCAATCCTTTCCATCTCTATCCACCACTTTCTTCAACATTTGTTTTAGGGTTTTGTTGAATCTTTCAACCAGCCCATCGGTTTGGGGGTGATACACAGACGTACGCAATTGCGTCACTTTGAACAATTTACACAGCTCTTTCATAACCCGGGACATAAAGGGTGTACCTTGGTCCGTAAGCAGTTCTTTACAAATACCCACCCGGCTAAAAACAAGAGATAGCTCTTTGGCTATGGTTTTGGCCGAGGTATTTCGGAGAGGGATCGCTTCTGGATAACAGATGGCATAGTCCATTATAACTAATATGTACTGGTGCCCCCTAGCGGACTTGATTATAGGACCTACCAAATCCATGGCGATCCTCTCAAACGGGACCTCAATGATGGGTAGAGGGACCAGCGGGCTACGGAAATGTGGCATCGGGGCCAACCTCTGACACACAGGGCAGGAGGAACAATAATTTTCTACGTCCTTCATCACCCCCGGCCAATAGAATCTCTGTAATACCCTCTCTCGGGTTTTCTCTGTCCCCAGATGACCTCCAAGAATGTGCCCATGGGCCAACTCCAACACCAACTTCCTGTAAGGTTTGGGCACCACAAGCTGCTCAACGGTTTCTTCTGCCCTTTTTGCCACCCGATACAGTAGGTCCTTCTCTACGCTGAAGTATGGGTAAGTGCAGGTATTATCTGGGTTCACTAACTCGCCATCTATTTTCACTACGTTTTCCCGTGCCTTTATTAGGGCGGGGTCTTTCAACTGTTCTGTGGCAAAGTTTTCCCTGTGAACCTCAAGATCAGAAAACTCCACAGACGGTAGGTTTTCGTCTGAGGAGGTGGGCTCCTCTCCAGTTTCTTGAGTCTCCCCTGCCAATACTGATAAGGGAAATTCCGGAGAGTCCTCACCACTCTCAGGGGAGTTCTGGCTATCACATTCCTGGTACATAGGGGCACCAGTGAGGGGCTCAGGATCATCCCACAGTTCCCAGAACTTCGGAAAATCCCTTCCCACAATGGCGTCATGCGGTAACTGAGATACTAAGCCCACTGGATGAGAGAGGGTACCTTTGGGGGTCTCGAAACACACTGTAGTCACTGGATACTCTCGGGTGTCCCCATGCACACAAATAACAGCTACCTTGCTATTCCCAGAGACCTCTGTTTTAACTAACTCAGCCTTTATCAGGGTCACAAGGCTACCTGAATCCAGCAATACCACAACATTTCTACCATTAACACACATTTTGCATAAATGTTTCTCAGTTCCTCGAATGGCAGTGCATGCGACTGTCGCACACAGCGACTGACGTCTGCCCGTCAGAAAGTCACACTGCATGGGTTCCTCCACAACCGGGCAATTGGCTGCAATATGTCCCGCTTGCCGGCAGCGGTAGCAAACGATCCTTCTTGCCGCCTCTTGAGCCGCTGATTTCCCAGGCTGTTCTCGCCAAACTTGGGGTAGAGCTCCCACCCTCTCACTCTCTCCACCCTCACCCCTTGGAATCCTCTTATCCGCCCCTGGGGATGGTCTGGTCTTAGGGTGGAAAGTCCGAGTGTCTCTGGAAGAGGCCGTCAGGTTCTCTGTAGCCAAGTATTTCTCCACACGATCCACAAGACCATCGGCCGTCTCTGGGTCTCCATGGCTTACCCACTTTTGGATGGCAGTAGGAAGAGCTCTCAAAAACCGATCCATTACAACACGTTCCACAATCTTTGGTGCGGACAAAGTCTCTGGCTGTAGCCACTTTCTGCTCAGGTGAATGAGTTCATACATTTGAGACCTGGGGGGTTTTCCAAGCTGGAAAGTCCAGTTATGCACACGCTGAGCCCGGACAGCCTGGGTGACACCCAGCCTTGCCAATATTTCAGCTTTTAGCATCACATAGTCTTTTGCTTGGTTAGGCTCTAGGTCATAGTAAGCTTTCTGCGATTCACCAGTTAACAGAGGAGCCACCAGTCCAGCCCACTGCTCCTCAGGCCACTTTTCTCTTTCAGCGGTCCTTTCAAATGTGGTCAAAAATACCTCTGGATCATCCTCTCCAGTCATTTTTGTCAATAAACGACTCACCCCAAAGGACGCGGTATTAGTGGGACGGCTTTCCTCACTGGTCTGCGGACGTTGCTGCATTACTGCTTCCATCTGTTGTTGTAGTCTCTGCTCTTGCTTCTGCAACAGGTCTATGAAGCGGGCCTCAGATTGCTGCTGGGCTCGTTGCTGAGCCTCCAGACTCTGTTGCAAAGTTGCGTTTGTCTGCTGCTGGGCTGCAAGGCTCCTTTGCAAACCTGCATTTGTCTGCTGTTGATTGGCATTTGCTAGAGCCAGCTGCTTCAGTATCTCCTCCATGCTGGCTTAAAAAAAACTGCCACTGGTTCTCCACCAACTGTGAGGGGGTTAGCTCGGCAGCGGGTGTGTGTGACCCCCGGGATGGGCTCCCCACACAAAACAGGCCCAGCAAACGGAGGTTGTGGTTTTCAAAATCAAAAAAAGGTGCGGTTTATTTTCTATTTACAGTGACAAAACACAGCAAAGCAAAAGAAACATAACCAAAATAAATCCTGGTCAAGTTGACCTCTGACTAAACATACAAGTTTCCTAACTAACAACTGGGATCAGCCTAGTGCTGTCCTAGTCCCTAAGTCCCTGGTTTAGTAAAAGTCCAAACAAATAGCCACACAGGCTTTGCCTCACCGCACAGGGGTTCACTCTCCCTAGACAGTCCACACAGGTCTGGTTCCAGGCATGAGCTAACATCTAATGAAGCTGGGAGTTCTTATAGAGGCCTAAATGAGCTGACAAGCTTCAGCTGGCCTCATCAACTCCCTGTCTGTTCGACGCCCCACACTCTCCCTAGAGGTATGAGTCATCCATGAGCCCACTAGCCTTATACAACTCTCCACCTAGTTGTATAAGTCGGCGTAAAGCCTGAATCTGGGCGAAATATATCTACCCCCCTGGATGCAACCAGGTGACTTTACCTTCCTGCTGTCACAGTTGATTGATTTATGAATTGATATTTTTTCTTTATTGGTGTGTCACTGTGGAATAGTTGTGTCACCCTCTGATTTTTTTTTTTTTTTATCTTTTAATTTTTATGTGTATGTAGCGATACCCCCAGCTAAGAGAGCCGCTGGTATGATGTTTCGGGCCTGTAACACACCGCTGTCAACCCCCAGCAATTGGCTCTACCCTCCCTTGGCACAGCTAGTAGGGGATAATAGGATTGTGAGACCTGCAACTTTAGGTCAGGCAATCCGGCAATAAATGCACACAGTGATATGGTATAACTGACACTGACCGTCCCCTCAAAGTAATTATACCAACAACTTGTCTGCTTAATCCTGGTATTTTTACTGAACGAAATGGTTAAGCAGATAAACTGTATACATTAGCATATTCAGAGCCCTGCAATAAAAGGTATTCAGCAAATAAACAGATATACAATTCTGTACACACACAACTAGCAGACCCCGCTTGCAGCTCCCCTCCCTCGTGGGCAAGATGGCGCCCAGCAATGTCTAAATTTAGAAGTCAGGCCTGACTGTTCTATGTGTAGGTTCCGTGGAGATGGATCTTCGCTAGCAAATGGTGGTGCACTTTTGAAGATAAAATTGTAATCCACAGGAATAGGTACTTATAAACTTGAGGAATAAAGTAAAGTCACTAATGCTACTCAATGCACTGTCCCTCCGGTGTGCAGATGCAAACTCTAACTGGTGAGTCCCGAACAACAAACACTGGGCCTAGAGATCCTGTACTAATCTGGACCAGTCCACGTCCATATCATCCATCGCTGTGTCTCGGTACACAGGTTCCACGACACCCGGGTCTTCGGTCCTCCTGGAAGTAGTAGATGGGTAGCAGGATGAGACGTCCCTCAGGCTCCTCAGTGGAAACGGAAGGCTCTTTGGAAGCACAAGGCCTAAACTTCAGGCCCTGTCAGGAACAACAGACTCAGCACTGAGTTCCACTTGCTGGGCGGGCGATGTCCAAAGAGACCGTACTCCGGTCCGCCCCTCAGTTAAATAGCAAACCCTAGCAGTCCTTGCGCGGGGCAATGCACCCTGGGTATGGTAGTCTCTGGGTTCTTAAAGCAACACCCCGCTACACACTCGCCCCACTTAAAATCTTTGGTCCCCAAAGATAATATTAGCATTATTTACAAACAATAAAATTTATGGCTGCAAAGGAGCTGGGCAAGGGAACCTCCCACCAACCTTGGTAAGGGAGATTGTCTTGTCTACAGGTCATATTGGTGGAAGTGACCTGCCTAACTGTGCTAGAGAGTGAGCTGGGGTTGCCCTCCAGAAAATGCACAGTGGAGGGGCCAGGTTTCTCTATTGTCCTTCTCGCAGTCACTACAGTATCTTCAGAGCATTCTCCCATCTGAGTGTAGGTTAGTTTTCGGGGAGGGCGAATAGCTCTTTTCACTCTTTGCTCCCTGGGGGCTAAGGTATCAGGCACAATGGGTTCTTCCATTCTTCCTTCCACTGGGACAGGTGTAGTAGATCCTACTGCTTCAGGGGCATTCAAATCTGGTGCAGAGAGGTACAAAGAGTCTCTTGGGTCTTCAGCTGGGACAGACTCTAGGGCATCTTCCCATTCCTCAGTCAGAGTACCGGATGGAATGAACTTAGCAGCTTCAGCATTTAGGGTGCCATCAATGGTAACTTCACAGGGTGAAGGATCCATGACCATGGGTTCAGGTGCCTGAGTTGGCGATAGCCAGTCCAGTTCCATTTCCTCATCTTCACACTGGTCTGTGACATCCATCTCTAATGACAGAGTGGTTTGAGACCTGGTGTTAGGCCTAGGGTTATTGGAGATTGAAGGTGACTCAGGAGAATCCGGAGTAGAAGGTATCCGGACTGCTTCGGAGAGAGGCAGTA
The DNA here is from genome assembly GCA_029206835.1 of Rana muscosa. Taxonomy (NCBI): domain Eukaryota; kingdom Metazoa; phylum Chordata; class Amphibia; order Anura; family Ranidae; genus Rana; species Rana muscosa. Next base: position 337,677,230 of record CM055123.1, on the reverse strand, counting down.
AGTGGTTCCTGTGCCAGGTTTTCAAGGGTCCCACTTTTCCTTCAGGTTTCAGCTGGTACACTGGCAAGCCAAGCAATTTTTTTACAAATTACATACGGCTGTGATTTCCATCTGTCAGCAAGCTTATGCTTTCCTGGAACACCCAGATTCTGCAACAGCACTCTGTCTCCTGGTTGCAAGTCATGGATCCGGACCCTGAGGTCAAAATTTTGTTTGTTCCGGGCTCCTCTCTGGTCGGAAGTGGCTTGTGTCTTCTCATAAGCCAGTCTTAAGCTTTTCCGCAGCCTGTCCACGTATCCCTTGTGTGAAGCAGCCAATGTGTGGTCTATCGAAGTACCAAAGGCCAGGTCTACAGGTAGTCTCGCTTCCCTACCGAACATTAGTCTGTAAGGGGAGTATCTGGTGACATCACTAGTTGTGCTATTGTAAGCGTGCACTATGGCAGCTATATGCTTGCCCCAATGTTGTTTTTCCTCGCTGCTCAGGGTCCCCAGCATATTCAACAAAGTTCTGTTAAACCTTTCTGGTTGGGCATCTCCTTGTGGGTGATAAGGGGTTGTGCGAGTCTTCTTTATGCCTAAGGAATCCAATAAATTTCGGATCAGTCGACTTTCAAAGTCCCTCTCTTGATCCGAGTGAAGGCGTTGAGGTAGTCCGTAATGTACGAAATACTTCTCTACGAGTATCTTGGCCACAGTGGTCTTTAGTTGGAAAGGCCTGGGAGTATCGGGTGAAATGGTCGGTTATTACCAGAACATTTCCATTTGCACCCAAATCAGGTTCCAGACAAAGAAAATCAATGCATACCAAGTCCAAGGGCCCTTGGCTTTGCAGATGGCCCATTGGGGCAACTTGATGGGGCAGTGTTTTTCTTTGTATACAGCGAGCACATGAGTGACAGTACTCCTTCACTTCAGCCCGCATACAGGGCAAATAGAATCTGCTCCTTATGAGCTGAAAGGTTCTCTCTGCCCCTAGGTGGCCATGGTTGTCATGTAGGGCAACCATAACAGTCTTTCAGTGTTTTTCCAGCAGGAATAGTTGCCACTTGTCTTCCAGGTCATCAGAGGGGCCCCTTCGGTAGACCACCCCTTGATGCATCTGCAACCTGTCCCATTCCTTGCGCAGTAAGCGGGATCATGCAAGAGTCTGTCCGGATCCTGGTCTTCTAAGGCTTTCAAAGCCAATCTTCCCAATGGGTCTTCCAGCTTGTCCCGTCTTATATCCTTCTTTGATAGTTTAGGCAAGTCCTCTTCACCAATCTGAGTTACATCACAGTAATATTTGGGCACTCCAACAACTGAGACTCCAATTTCTTCTGCTCTTGATCCTCCATTAGCCTGGAGCTCTGTTCCCTGACACAAAGCCCGTACCCCCTCTGGGGTTACCTGGGTCCAGTCTTCTGCCATGCAAGTGGGAGCATGAGATCTTCTGGACAAGGCATCAGCATCTCGGTTTCCAGTCCCAGGCCTGTACTTCAGGCTGAAATTGAACCCTGAGAGGGCTGCCAACCAACGGTGTCCGGTGGCATCCAGTTTTGCTGTGGTTAGAAGGTAAGTGAGTGGGTTATTGTCTGTTTTAACCACAAAGTCAGCTCAATATAAGTAGTCCTTCAGTTGTCCACCACAGCCCACTTCAAGGCCAAAAACTCCAACTTGTGGGTGGGGTAATTCTTTTCAGCTGGGGTTAAACTCCTACTCACATAAGCAATGGGTCTTAGCTGCTCTTCATACTCCTTATATAATATTCCTCCCAAACCATCATGGCTGGCATCCACGTGTAATTCATAGGGCTTTTGGGTGTCCGCATAGGCCAAGACAGGGGTAGTGGTCAAACTCTCCTTCAGCTTAGTGAAAGCCTCTTCACACTTCTCAGTCCACTGGTCTTCCACTGACTCCTCCGGTTTCCTGGGGCCTGAGTCATCCTCCTCTCCCTCTGTCTTCAACAGCTCGTTCAGAGGCTTGGCAATTCTTGCAAACCCCTCCACAAACCTGCGATAGTAGGAGCAGAACCCCAGAAATGACCTAAGCTCAGTCACTGTGGTGGGCCGGGGCCAGGAGGTGACTGCCTCCAATTTGTCGGATCTGTAGATACTCCTCCTTCAGACACTATGTGTCCCAGGTAATGGACTGAAGACTGGTAGAACTGGCACTTCTCCCGGGAGAGCTTGAGTCCCTCATCACTGAGTCTCTTCAAGACCTTCTCTAGCCTCTCCTCATGCTCCTCCAGAGTCTTCCCAAAGACGATGATGTCATCTAGGTATACTAGGACTTCAATGAGGTTCATGTCCTCCACCGTCTTCTCCATCAACCGCTGGAAAGAGGCAGGGGCTCCCGACAGACCTTGGGGCATACGGTCGAATTCATAGAACCCCACCGGGGTAATGAAGGCTGTCTTCTCTCTGTCTTCTGGGTGCATTGGGATTTGGTAGTACCCGCTCTTCAGGTCCATTACACTGAACCATTTTGCTCCAGACAGACTCTGCAGAGCATCCTCTATTCTTGGGGTGGTGTATTGGTCAGGTATTGTCCTCCTGTTGAGGGATCTGTAGTCTATACAGAGTCTCAATGACCCATTCTTTTTCCTGACTACCACAATTGGAGAGGCATATGGGCTCCTGGATTCCCGGATAACACCAGTTCTCTTGAGCTCTGCAAGTTGCTCACACAGATCTTCCAAATCAGCCAGGGGGACCCGCCGGACTCTCTCCCTAAAAGGTTTGTCTTCTTGTAGACGGATCTTGTGAGTGGCACTTTTCGCACATCCTACATCAAACTCATCCTTGGAGAAGATCTCCCGCCACTTTGCCAACTGGGCCCTGGCCCTCTCCTTCCATGCCAGGGGTAGGGCCGGGTTCTCCAAAGTGGGCTCCCCTCCTTCTTCCTTCTCTAAGTCAATCAAGGCAACTGGGGTAGCGGGATTCACTTGGCCCAACAGCATCCGGGCTGGAATCTTCACAGGTGAGTCAGTGGTGTTTCTGATGCTCACTGGCACCCTGCCGTTTGCCTTCTTCAGGACTCTCAGCGGGACTACTTCGGGGATTACCTCCAGTCCTGGGTGGGTACCCAGAGGGTCTGGTTCCAGGACTACAAAGGGGCCAGGTTGTTCCCAGGTGAGCTTCACAGTGGCCCTCAAACAGGCTACTTCACCAGGCTGCAACACTCTCTCTTTCTTCTCCAGTCTCCAGACTTTGCCTACCCCCTCTTCTGGGGCTTTCTGTTCCAGGACCAATCGCTGATAGGCCAACTGCAACATGGGGTGGATTCTGGCTGTCGAGGTGCCCTGCTCTTGTGCTAGAGGGGCCAGTAGTCTCCTGACCAGGTCAGTGTTGGTTCCTATTATCAGAGAACTTTTGTTGGCCCCTGGTGGGCAAGGACAGACTACTGCCAGGGTGTCAAAGACCTCTGTCTCTCCTGCTACTGAGGGGTCAAAGGCCAATCTAATTGGGAGGTAGCCGTCATATGGAAAGCTCTGGGTGCCAATTCCCCATATTTCCAAGTCTTCTAGCTTCTGCAAAGGCAAATGTCTCAGATGCTTTAGGTAGAAATCCCGATACAGGAGGGTTACTTGAGCCCCTGTATCCAGAATGGCCTTCGTGTAGACTCCCTCCACTTGAATGGGGACCACTGGGGAGGGTCCCACTAGCTTGGCTGGAAACTTCTTCAGGGAGGCCTCTTTCCCTGGGCCCATGGTTTTGGCCTTTGGTGTTTTTTTCTTTTTCCATGTTTTCCTGGATCTTAATCCCTGTCGGGCCTGGTATGCATTGATTTCTTGCGATTTTTGGGGTTTTACCTCCAGGTGAGGGGTATTAAGTGCTTTTGATGGGGAATTGTTCCCCTCACTTCTTGGCTTCTCTTGCTTTCTGATTCCAATGGAGCTTGCTGGAGATGATGGGCACCTGGTTGACTCCTTCACCGGGGCCCTCTGGAGTTTTCTGCCGGCTGGTGGTAGGTGCCTCTGGTCTTCCTCGGACTGGGGCACACTCGCCCAACATGGCCAACTCCTCCACAGTTAAAGCAAACAGCTTCTCCTCTATCCCGCGGGGAGACTGGTGTTGAAGCGCTCTGATACAGCTCCTTCCTGACTTCTTCTTTTTCTCCAACTCCTGAGTTCTTTGCCATTAAAGAGGTCAGCATTTCTAATACTTGGGTCATCTGTGACTTTAAGATCGCCACCTCCGAGTCCTGTTCAGTGGCCATGGCGGATCTGACCCCAACTGAGGGGGGAAGGGTGGGTTTCTCTGTTGCCTGTTGGTCTTTGCCTGTTGGTCTTTCAGCAGAACCTCTTCATCCCTTATTATTCGCACAAGGTCCGGGTAGTTCAGGAACATGACCCCTCCAGAGGTTTTCAGATGGAGCCAGACTGGATCAGAACGTAATGCTCCCCTTAAAATCTGCTTCATCCTAACCGCATCTATGGCTTGTGGCAGCATCCCCTTCTTAAGGACAATTTGGTACAGCATCTTGTTTAATCTGCGAACATATTCAGACAGTCTTTCTCCTGGAAGTTGAAGGGTATGCTCAAACTGGTAGACTAAATCGACCACTTTTTTCAATTGGCCAAATTCTTCCTGCAACATAGTTAAATAGTCATAGGCAGTACAAGCAGCATTGCTGAACCTAAGGTTCTTCACGGCTTTAGCAGCAGCACCCTTTAGACTTTCACTTATGCGCTGCTTCTTTTGGGCTTCCGGTATTTCCCATCCTTCCACAGCCTGCATCGCTTGTTCAATCCAGGTGTCGAAATCCTCTTCCCCGAGTGGTACAGGTTGTTTTCCTGAAAAGATCCTGATGCCGCGTACACACGATCATTTTTCCCGTCGGGAAAAATTACATTTTTTCCTTTGGACGAGAAAAACGATCGTCTGTGGGCTTTTTGCCGTTTTTCCCATCGGGAAAAACGGCATTAATCACGATGAGAAAAATTAGAACATGTTCTAATTTTTCTCATCGTTTTTTCCATCATTTTTTTCCGCGGCAGTTTTCCCATAGGGAGACACTGCCGCGGAGCCCACAGACGGTCGTTTTTCTCGACAAAGAAAAAAATGACGGGAAAAACGGTCGTGTGTGGGGGAAAATGCCGTTCCCCGCGTTTTTCATTTTATTTCATATCGTGATTCACGGCGGTGTTTTCACCGCCGTGAATCACGATCGTGTGTACGCGGCATGAGCTTCCGGTACCCGGCCTCTACATGTACCGTACTACTCTTCTGGCACTTTGTGACAAGGTCCCCTAAAGCATTTAAAAGTTCAGGGCCTATAGTGGTTAGAGGTATCCCCGGGGCTATCATCTCTTTGGAACTCTTTGGAATTTTGGGTGATTGCGGAGGTTCCTTCTTTATAATCTTTGCGTGCGCCAAGTGGTACGTCTTATTGCCTATGGGCTGCACACTCTGGCCTCTAAATTCTTCCGGCATTTCATTACTTCCACTCTATCAGCGCAAAGGTGGGGGAATTCTCTTCCTCTGGACTGAGGTCAATTAACCATCCTTTATGGTCCAGGGACAGGAGCTCTACGAGCCGTTCTATGCCACTCTCCGACCAATCCTCTCCGGGGAGTTCAATCACTGCAGCCATGTCCAGGGAGACATCGGCAGATAAGCACCACTGGGTCACCATTAACGGATCCATGCCGGTACTTCTGGTGGGCTTGATTGCAGCGTACAGGTATCCCGGACTCTGAGCCCCCACGTGTAGCGATACCCCCAGCTAAGAGAGCCGCTGGTATGATGTTTCGGGCCTGTAACACACCGCTGTCAACCCCCAGCAATTGGCTCTACCCTCCCTTGGCACAGCTAGTAGGGGATAATAGGATTGTGAGACCTGTAACTTTAGGTCACGCAATCCGGCAATAAATACACACAGTGATATGGTATAACTGACACTGACCGTCCCCTCAATAAAGTAATTACACCAACAACACAGCATTAGCATATACAGAGCCCTGCAATAAAAGGTATTCAGCAAATAAACAGATATACAATTCTGTACACACACAACTAGCAGACCCCGCTTGCAGCTCCCCTCCCTCGTGGGCAAGATGGCGCCCAGCAATGTCTAAATTTAGAAGTCAGGCCTGACTGTTCTATGTGTAGGTTCCGTGGAGATGGATATTCTCTAGCAAATGATGGTGCACTTTTGAAGACAAAATTGTAATCCACAGGAATAGGTACTTATAAACTTGAGGAATAAAGTAACATTGCTAATGCTACTCAATGCACTGTCCCTCCGGTGTGCAGATGCAAACTCTAACTGGTGAGTCCCGAACAACAAACACTGGGCCTAGAGATCCTGTACTAATCTCTGAGCAGGTGCTCTCTCACCCAGCCGGACACGTCCGTATCTTCCGTCGCTGTGTCTCGGTACACAGGTTCCACAACACCCGGGTCTTCGGTCCTCCTGGAAGTAGTAGATGGGTAGCAGGATGAGACGTCCCTCAGGCTTCTCAGTGGAAACGGAAGGCTCTTTGGAAGCACAAGGCCTAAACTTCAGGCCCTGTCAGGAACAACAGACTCAGCACCGAGTTCCACTTGCTGGGCGGGCGATGTCCAAAGAGACCATACTCCAGTCCGCCCCTCGGGTTAAATAGCCCACCCCAGCAGTCCTTGCGCGGGGCAATGCACCCTGGGTATGGTAGTCTCTGGGTTCTTAAAGCAACACCCCACTACATGTATTTATGATGTTGGGACACATATCACATTTTTTGGAATAATATTATGGTCTTTTGCATTGGAATACATATGTAGCGCCCTGCTCCTATTGGGTAGGCGCTAGTGTAAATTTAGTTGTCTGAGCTGTAGTTTAGCTCAGAATAATTGTATCAAATTATTGGTCTCTGTTCCAGTTCAGTTGGGTTGCACATTTTCCACCTGACTGTAGGTGTCGTTGTCTCCACAGGTCAAGGTTGAAATCGCAGTAGGCTGGATGCATTGGGTATTCCTTTCCCAGAAACAGCGCAGTAGGAGTGGTCACCCGCTGTGCATTCTGGGAGAGGGTACTTAAGGGACAGACACCGTTTTCTCAGGGTCTTCTGATCCTGACCTGACGGCCCTCCTGGCCTTAGGGATGTGTTAGCAGTTTTTTCTGCCTCGGGGCCTGCAGGCCCGAGGCTCCGTTACTGAGAGTAGGCCCAGGAGTTTCTGGGGCCTACTGACCTGGGGGTAGTCCTGTGTCGCCTTGCCTGCGGGAAGGGACCGAACAATTGAGGGCTCAATTGGAGGACGCATCTGGATAAAAATCTACCTCACAGTGCTGCCGGCTGGCTGAAAGATCCTGACACTGTGTGTTATGTTTTCAGAACTTTATCAAGTGAGTGATTACACAAGTCTGTGGCAGAGACTTTTGAGCGAGCTCGCACCGGCTGCTAGGTCAGTGAAGGAGGCCTGTCCGGGGGGTGCTAGATCCAGTGTGGAAGCTGTTTGTCCTCTGGATTAAAGAAAGTACCCGTGATCCGCAAAAGCAAGGTACCTGAATCTCCCCAACCTTCCATCCCTCTGTCTGGAAGTTCTTTAATAAAACCCTTGAGAAAAAGAGACTAAAGCCCTGTACACACGATTGGATTTTCTATGGATTCAAATCCGATGGATTTTTCCATCGGAATTCCAATGAAGCTGACTTCCATCAGTCTTGCCTACACACCATCAGTCAAAAATCCAACCGTCCCAAATGCCGTGACGTAAAACACTCCAACGAGCCGAGAAAAATTAAGTTCAATGCTTCTGGGCATGCGTCGACTTGATTCTGAGCATGCGTGGATTTTTTCTCCGATGGAGTTCCACACAGACGATAAATTTAAAACATGTTCTATTTTTTCTCACCGATGGAAAAAAGACCGATGGGGCCCATACACGATTGGTTTGTCCGATGAAAAAAGCCCATCGGACTGTTTTCATCGGTAAAACCGATCGTGTGTGCAGGGCATAAGTGTTTGGAGCAGACATTTGTGAACAACTCTTCAAGGAAGACCCCTAAGACGGACGAGGTGAACAGTAAGGTAACGGCAGGCCCAAAATCTTAAACCAGTGGCCCCTGCGGGGGTATTGCTACACATATAACTAACACACATCAAATTTAGTAACACAGCGCAACATTTGTATTCCTTTTAATTTTGCTTCAGCACTGGTATTCTGTGCAGTTCGTGAAGACAGCTGTGGAAGTTGTGATTTTGATTTTCGTTAGTTACTGAGTAGGGATGAGCAGAACACCTCCCGGTTCAGTTTGCACCAGAATATGCCAACAGACAAAACATTTGTGCGAACATGCAAACACTGTTAAAGTCCATGGGACACGAATGTGAACAATCAAAAGTGCTCATTTTAAAAGCTTAAATGCAAGTTATTGCCATAAACAGTGTTTATGGATCCGGGTGCTGGCACAGGGGATATGTATCAATGCAAAAATTGTTTTTAAAATGGCCATTTTTTCAGGAGCAGTGATTTTAGGAATGCTTAAAGTGAAAGTGATGCCGCGTACACACGACCGTTTTTAATGTCATTGAAAAAAACAACGTTTTTCTCAACGTGATTTTTCGTGTTTCCTCTCAAGCCTGCCTTGCCTACACACTATCGTTGAAAAAAAATGCTCGAGCAAAGCGCGGTGACGTACAACACATACAATGGCACTATAAAGGGGAAGTTTCATTATGTTGGCGCCACCCTTTTGGTTGCTTTTGCTGATTTCGTGTTACCGCGTGTTAGTAAAAGTTTGGGAAGAGACGATTCGCGCTTTTCAGTCTTCGTGCTTTAAAGATCGTTTTCGGGAGTTCCGTTTGTGCTTGTGGGTTCGTATCTGTCTTTCAGTGCTTGTAGTCAGTTCGTATCTGTTTTTGCAGTGCGTTCTTGTCCGCTCATTACTGTTTTTCAGCTCGTTATTCAGAGACCTTGCTGTTCTTCAGTGCGTTCTTTTAGTTCGTTCTGATTAGATGACCCTTTTGAAGCCATGTTGCGGGTACGTTCTTGTCGCCGAGATCGTGCTGTGCTTCTGGGCTTGTTGCTATGTCCCAGATCCGGTCCATGAACAGGGTGAGGAGGAGTTCTTGGACCAAGAATTGGTTGCTCCAGCGGGACCAATTCTGTCACATGCCTCTGCTGTGGGAGATCCAGGAGAATAACCCTGATGACTACAGGAATTTTCTTAGGATGTCTGACCCCGTTTTTCAGCAGCTCTTGGCTTTGGTGTCCCCCTATATCACCAGGCAGGACACCGTTATGCGGGAAGCCATTACGGCTGAACAGAGGCTAGTTGATATGTTGCGCTACCTGGCAACAGGGAGAAGCTTGCAGGACCTCAAGTTCTCGACAGGCATCTCCCCCCAGGCTATGGGCATCATTATCCCAGAAACCTGCTCCGCCATAATCCAAGTCCTGCAGGAGGACTATATTAAGGTAAGTTTTCTCCTTTAACATCACATTCTATGTATTTTATGCTTGCTAATGTATAGTATTTTTTTAACTGTCTCTAATTACCATGATTGTAATATGCTGTGAATGTCCCCTTTGTCCCCATGCATGTTGTAAGCTTTTAATGCTCCATTTTTTTGGGCCTACATGCATATTTCCAAAAACCAACCTCTCCAGCATTCTATCCTGGGCCCAAACACACCTAGCCTAGTCACTTCCCAATGTTTTTTGTCAGCTCCATTGTAGTGCTTAGCTTGCCCCCCCCCCCAAATTTTTTGATTTTGTATAATTCTTAAAAATTCTTACATAGTACTAGAGCCTTTATTTATGATGTCCCCCAACTCATCTCAACCCCCCCCTAAAAGAATTTCACTGGTCCATCAGAGGGGGTGATGAATGTTTTTTTTGGTCATTTTTAGCTCTTATTAAAGCGGAGCTCCACCCTAAAGTGGATTTTCCGCTCATCGGAACCCTCCCCCCCCTCCGGTGTCAAAATTGACACCTTTCAGGGGGGAGGGGGGTGAAGATACCTGTTTAAGACAGGTATTTTCACCCACATCCGGGAGTCCTCTCTGCGGCAAATCTGCGGGAGACACGTCACTTCCCGCAGAATACCCATAGTGTTCTGGGAGACACTCGGCTCACAGAACACAGGAGGACCAGTCAGAACTGCGCAGCGCGACTTGCGCATGTGCGGTAGAACCGGGCAGTGAAGCCGCAAGGCTTCACTTCCTGGTTCCCTCACCGAGGATGGCAGAGGGGGCAGCAGAGTGACGAGCGATCGCTCGTCCTCTGCTGCGGACGTCGCTGGACTGCAGGACAGGTAAGTGTCCAAATATTAAAAGTCGCTGTAGGCTTTTAATAAAACATTTTTTGCTGCGGAGCTCCGCTTTAAAATACTCCTTCCAAATTAATGTTACACTGATGTTTTGCCAAGAAGGTTTTATGATAATCTGCTTGCAATGTTTAGGTATCAAAGTCTTATTTTTTTTTATTTGACTCCACAGTTACCTTCGACGCCACAGGAATAGGAGAATGTGGCATCTGAGTTTTCTCAGCGGTGGAACTTTCCCAACTGTGGAGGAGCCATTGATGGCAAGCACGTCCGCATCGTGCCACCACCCCATTCGGGATCCTTTTTTTAAATTATAAAGGGTTCCACAGTATTGTGCTTATGGCGGTGGTGTCTGCCAACTATGATTTCCTTTATGTTGACGTTGGGAAAAATGGGCGGATGTCTGACGGTGGAGTTTTTGCCCAGACAGATTTCGCCGACCGGCTTCAATCAGAGGACCTGGCATTGCCACCTGCGGCAGAGAATGAAGATGGACTACCCTTTGTTTTCCTGGCAGATGAGGCGTTTGCGCTCGGTCCCCATTTGATGAGGCCTTTTCCACAAAGGACCCTCACCCCTGAGAGGAGGGTCTTTAATTATAGGCTGGCCAGAGCGAGAAGGGTGGTAGAAAATGCCTTTGGCATCATGGCCAGTCGTTTCCGCCTTTTTCTGACCTCTCTCAACATGGGGGAGTACAAATGGAATCATATAATAATGTGCTGTTGCATACTACACAATTTTTTAAAAAGACATTCCAATAATTACCTTTCTTCAGTTGCCCTTCAGGGCACACAGTTCTCAGATGGACCATTGCCAGCCCAGGTAGCTGGCCCTACAGGCTTGGCCCCCCCAAAATGGGCGTGATGTGCGCCAACGCTATGTAGACTATTTTATGGGTAGGGGGGCCATTGCAATGTCTGATCACATTTGAAAATTTCTTTGGAATAAAAATATACTTTATAATGAAAACATCTTGTTTGGTTTTATTTTGGTTGATTTGATCTTTCTCCTAGGTCAGTGATGGTGAACCTTGGCACTCCAGATGTTTTGCAACTACATTTCCCATGATGCTCAACTCCACTGCAGAGTGCCTTAGCAACATGGGAAATGTAGTTCAAAACCATCTGGGGTGCCAAGGTTCACCATCACTGTCCTAGGTTATACTACTGCAGTTGTAGTGCCATGTTTATTTTTCTGAAGTAAATTACCATCATTTTCAGTGTAAACACACCCATTTTTTTTGGGGGGGGGGGCAACATTGATATAAGAAGCCACACATTGTTGATTCCAAAATATTTTTTTATTGGAGCACAATTTTTGGGTTATTTTTATAAAAATAGAAAATGTTATAATTTTAGTTTTTTGGGATATTTTTCTTGCTAAAACGCATGAACCATATGTTCAACATGTACAATAGTACTTAAAACAATTAAAAGCTTACAAAACCAAATCTCAAATCAACAAACAAAAAACAAAATAACATTTTAGCCCATATAAAAGATTTAAACCCTCCCAAGAACATGTCGTATTTTTTTTATTCTTTGCTCCAGCTGCTTGCTCTTTTGCCTCATCTGGAACAAGTTTTCGTTAATTTGCTCCAGGTCACGAGAGCAGACCCTAAGTTCTTTTATCAACATCTGGGCACTGTGTCTGGTGAATGTTGCTTGGGCCGCAGGCATTAAAGCACCTTAAATTTAGAAAAAAACAATGTCTTAATAAATATACAGGCCTACATCTATTACCTGAGGCTGTGGTGTATGACACTGACCTGTTGTGTTGTCATTTTCCACTTCTTCCTCCACATCCTGCGGTTGTGGGTCTTGGGTTGGTGGTGCGGGGCTCCCAGCCTCCTGTCTCGAAGCTCTTTGAAGCCCTATGAGATAGAACCCAAAGGTAGACTTGAGTAAATAAATATATTTAGGCCTGAAAGAGGAATATTAATCATTCTTTGGAAGTGTGGTACAATTGTCTTTTTTGTCAATATTTCTAAGCTGAACACATGATTGTATCCATTACCAAAGCTGGTAGATTGATCTATTTTGGTCAGGTTTCACACATGGAAACACACCAAGTATCCACTGGATCACCTGTGTGTGACACTATAAAAAGCTTGTTCTTGTGGCCCACACTTGTGCTAATGAGTCCAGCTGTGTATGCAGCTGCTGAGCATACTCTCCTAACCGTACACTGAATCCAGTTACATTAGTTAAATATAGTTACCAACACATATACACAACCATGTTTCTAAAAAATTCTCACATAAACAGTTCAAGATGTCAATTTTCATGTTCTTGGGCACAAGAATCAGTCGTAGGAATCATCGGTCAATCGTTCACTAAATGACGATGTTTTGGTCTGATACAGTGTTAACTACATTTGATCATTCCTAAATAGGCATGTTCAAATTTAGTTAACACTGTATTCTCCAAAAAACATTGTATTATTGATAATGAACGATGATTTCTACGGTCGATTCTTGTGCCCAAGAACATGAAACCTGACATCTTGAACTGTACTACATACATTAAATAAAAAGCACATGCAGCACCATGCTTTTACTAAAAATCAGAGTAAATGTAAATCTACTTACTTTTTCTGATCACTTTTTTGATTTTCTGGTATTGCTCCGGCTCCCTCAACTTTATGTCAGACCATCTTTTGCGGATCTGTTCTTTGGATCTGCGAACCCCAAATTTCCTGGCCAGAGTTTGTACCACTTTATCCATGATTTGAGCCTTCACCTGATTAGGCTTTTTGTATGGGCCATGTTTAGCATCGTAATCCTCCCTCAGCAATATTGTCACCATTTCCACCATCTTCTCAAATGCCATGTTTGTGGCCTTGTATCTCCTGGATCTGGTCTTGGCTACTTCCAAACTTTCCTCCTCATATCGGTGAGTCTCCGCTATGTTGTGTATCATTAGGACGAGCGAGAAGGGGCAGGGAAAGTAGTATAACGAACGTCAGGGGCGGGAAAAGCGTGCGGAGCGTCACGCATGCGCACTGTAATATAACGGAAATAAGCATCGTTGAAAACGACGTTCAGTGAGTGGAAGAAGGTCGGAAGCAACGAACGTGTAGATCGCGGGTACGTAACATTTTTCATACTTGATAAGTCTAGGGTTGAGCGGACCCGAACTGTAAAGTTCGGTACCGTACAGAACTATTGTGTTTTTGGGTCCCGGACCCGAACCCTAACAATTCACTGTATGTTCGGGTCCGGTGTTGGGCAATATGCATGTAAAGTCGCGCTTGTTTCCCGTGCTTAGAACTGTCCCTGCACAAAGTGTCATTTTTGAAGGAAAAAATGTCATTTAAAATTCCCTCGCGGCTATAATGAATTCTCGGCTCCCGGCAATACATAGAAAAGTCATTGATTAAAAAAAAAAAAAAACGTGGGGGTCCCCCCAAATTCTATTTGCAGGCCCTTTAGGTCTGGAATGGATATTAAGGGGAACCCCGCCGCAAATGTAAAAAAAAAATGCGTGCGGTTCCCCCAAATATCCATATCAGGCCCTTCAGGTCTGGAAAGGATTTTAAGGGGAACTCCACCCCAAACTTCGTAAAAAAATGGCGTGGAGTACCCCCAAAAATCCAGACCAGACCCTTTATCCGAGCACGCAACCTGGCAGGCCGCAGAAAAAGAGGGGGGACGAGAGAGCGGCCCCCCCCTCCTGAACCGTACCAGGCCACATGCCCTCAACATGGGGAGGAAGTCCCCATGTTGATGGGGACAAGGGCCTCATCCCCACAACCCTTGCCCAGTGGTTGTGGGAGTCTGCGGGCGGGGGGCTTATCGGAATCTGGAAGACCCCTTTAACAAAGGGGACCCCCAGGTCCCGGCCCCCCCTATGTGAATTGGTAAGGGGTACATTGTACCCCTACCATTTCACAAAGAAAGTGTCCAAAATTTTAAAAATGACAATAGACGTTTTTTTTTAATTCCTTTATTAAAGTGGTTGTAAACCCACTTTTTCAACTTGCACCTACAGGTAAGCCTAGATTAAGGCTTACTTGTAGGTGCAAGAAATATCTCCTAAACCTACACGGTTTAGGAGATATTTACAAAAAATAACAGGCGCCACTATCTACGGCGCATGAGCGCCGTAGACAACGGCGCATTCATGTGGTTAATCCCATTCACAAAATCGGCTACTTCCCAGCAATCGCTGGGCGTAGCCAATTGTGACGGCTCTCTCGCGCATGCGCAGAGTGACGTCTCCACCGCTCCGGCCAATCACAGCGCCGTGTGATTGGCTGGTGCGGCGATACCCGGAAGTAACCTTCCGGCTATCGCCGCAGCGATGGATGCGGCTGAAGAGGGAGACGAGGACGGCTACGGGGGCCCCGATCTAAGGTAAGTGATGCATAATGAGCTATTATGCTAGTCATATTAGCTCATTATGCCTTTCTCTTACAGGTAGTTTTAAAAAAAAAAATTCTAAGGGTTTACAACCACTTTAATGTCTTCTCTTTTCTTCCATCTTCTTCCATCTTCTTCTTTTCTCCATTCGGGTTTCTTCCTCCATCTTCCTCTTCCTCTTCCTCTCCATCTCCATCTCCATCTCCATCTCCATCTCCATCTCCATCTTCATCTCCATCTCCATCTCCATCTCCATCTCCATCTCCATCTCCATCTCCATCTCCATCTCCATCTCCATCTCCATCTTCATCTTCATCTTCATCTCCATCTCCATCTCCATCTCCATCTCCATCTCCATCTTCATCTCCATCTCCATCTCCATCTCCATCTCCATCTCCATCTCCATCTCCATCTCCATCTTCATCTTCATCTTCATCTTCATCTCCATCTTCATCTTCATCTCCATCTTCATCTCCATCTTCATCTTCATCTCCATCTCCATCTTCATCTCCATCTTCATCTTCATCTCCATCTTCCTCCGGCTTCTTCTTTCTTCGGCCGCTCCGTTTGAATTGGAGGTTCCCGCTGTGTGACGCTTCAGTTCTTCAGTTCTCCTCTTGGTCCGCTGCCACCCGGTTACCCCGCCCCCTCTGACGCACATGGATTTCACAGGGACTTTCCCCGTGGTGTCAGAGGGGGGCGGGGGCCACCGGGTGCCAGCGGACCTAGAGGAGAACTGAAGAACTGAAGCGTCACACAGCGGGAACCTCCAATTCAAACGGAGCGGCCGAAGAAAGAAGAAGCCGGAGCAAGATGCGGACGAGAAGACCGAAGGAAGAAGGAAGATGAAGATGGAGATGAAGATGGAGATGAAGATGAAGAGGAAGAGGAAGATGGAGGAAGAAACCAGAATGGAGAAAAGAAGAAGATGGATGAAAGGAGAAGACATTAATAAAGGAATTTAAAAAAACCGGCTATTGCCATTTTTAACATTTTGGACACTTTCTTTGTGAAATGGTAGGAATACAATGTACCCTTACCAATTCACATAGGGGGGGGGGGCGGGATCTGGGGGTACCCTTTGTTAAAGGGGTCTTCCAGATTCCGATAAGCCCCTTGCCCGCAGACCCCCACATCCACCGGGCAAGGGTTGTGGGGATGAGGCCCTTGTCCCCATCAACATGGGGACTTCCTCCCCATGTTGAGGGCATGTGGCCTGGTACGGTTCAGGAGGAGGGGGGGCGCCTGGTATGGATATTTGGGGGAAACGCACGCATTTTTTTTATTTGCGGCAGGGTTCCCCTTAATATCCATTCCAGACCTGAAGGGCCTGGTAATTGAATTTGGGGGAACCCCCACGCTTTTTTATTTTTTGTATCAATGACTTTTCTATGTATTGCATTTGACGGGAGCCAACAATTCATTATAGCCTGGAGTGATATTTAAAGGAATTTTTTGACTTCACAAATGACACTTTGTGCAGGGACAGTTCTAGGTACTCCTTTACTTTTTTGGAGCCATTTTAGTTCTCAGAAGTTCGGGTCCCCATTGACTTCAATGGGGTTCGGGGTCAAGTTCGGTCCCGAACTCGAGCTTTTTACGAAGTTTGCCCAAAACCGTCAAACACAAACATCCAGGTGTCCGCTCAACTCTATGATGACTGATCAATTGCTGAGTTTGTGGCCTATATATGGTGATAAAGATTAGCAGTAGTCTTGACTGACATTAGATTTTTTGTCTGGTTTTTGACTTGCAGAAAAGATGCAGGTATTTAAAGACCCTGATTTCATGGCAGAATTCCTGCACAGGTGGAAAAATCTACCGGTTTTATGGGAGACCAAAAATAAAAAAAATAAAAATAAAGACGCCAGGAAGAGAGCACTGGAGACCATGCTGGAATTTGTGCAAACACAGATCCCCACAGCAACAATACAGGATGTGAATAAGAAAATTGGGACCATTAGGGGCACATATCGGACTGAACGGAACAGAGTCCGAACATCAATGCGGACAGGAGCAGCTGCAGAGGACATATACAAGCCTAATCTATGGTACTACCATCAACTAAATTTCCTGGATGACCACCTGGAATCAAGGGAATCCCTTTCCAGCCTTCCCCCCAGAAGGAGCTCCAGCCTTCCCTGCAGCCAACCCTCCAGCCTTCCCTCCAGCCAAGTTGAGGTTTCTTTGGAGGAACAAGCTGAACTCCAGGAGGAGCCTGATTTGAACATTTGGAGCCAGGTATAGTATTTAGCTAAAGATTTCTTGTACTAAAAGTCTAATGTTGTCAAAGATGTTAAACTTGTGTGAAAAATTTGACCATTTACCAAAAAGTGTTTGACATATCAATAGACAGTAGTGGCCAAAAATTATGGGGACAAGAATGAAAAATGCTGGGGTCAGAATGATTGACTTTAATATTTATTAGCATTAAATTAGCAAATGTCATGAGGTGACAAATGTGTGTGATAGATGAAGCAAAAAATTTAAATATGTACCTTTTTTATACAGGATGAGGAGGCAGGCGCCAGTGTGACCCAGGAGGAGGCAGGCGCCAGTGTGACCCAGGAGGAGGCAGGCCCCAGTGGGACCCAGGAGGAGGCAGGCCCCAGTGGGACACAGTGGAACACCAGGCCCCAGATACCTCCTCTGCGTATTCCACAAAAAAGGGCCAGGAGGCTTTTTCAGATGGAGGAGGAGACCCAGGCCCTAATTAGGGAGGCTACTGCGGCCCTCAGAGAGCCCCCCACCGCTGCAGAGGGATTTGCTGCCCTTATTGGGCACAAACTGCCAGAAATGCAAATGGCCCAGCGGCTAAAATGTGAGACCCTGATCTTGATGGTCGTAAACATGGGCATGTTGGGAAAACTCAATGACTTTACTGACGTTGTTGATGTTTGTTATGTCCATGCTCCTGTTCCTGCTCCAGTTCCTGCCCCACTCCCTGCTCCTGCCCCAGTCCCTGCTCCTGCTCCAGTCCCTTCTCCAGCCACAAGATCACCTCCATGGACACAGCCTCCAAGGAAGGCTGCAGGGAAGCCTGCAGTGAAGGCAACAAAGAAGAGCAGGAAATAAGCCCAGGATATGTCCTTCAGATGGTCCCAATTTTCTTCTTTACATCCTTTGCCGTTTGCTGTGGTGATCTGTGTCTGCACTAATTCAAGCAGGGTCTCCAGTGCTGTCTTCCTGGCTTCTTTAGTTTTCCTTTACCTGTGGTTTTGTTTTGCCTTAACCTTTCATTTGTTTTTAGGCCAGAATAAATGGTATTTTTGTTTCATGATAAAAATTGAACATGTGTTTTTATTCTAAATAGAGAGTTTGCTAGTGAGTAGGCAGGGACATTGCAAAAAAAAAATTTGGAAATTAACAAGGGACACTAACCTCCTTGAGGGTAAATTAGAATAAATAATAATGTTGTTGTGGTAACTTGACACACTCAAAAATATCAAATAATAATGGAAAGCAGTCTAAAATATTATCCAAATAATAATCAAAAAGAACATCTTCAATACAAGATGGTAACTCAAAAAAATTTGGTATTTGGGGAGATCTGGCTTACAATAAATATAGATTAATCATGAGAAAACAATAAATAATAAAGAAAAAACTTTTTCATAACTCTGTGAGAATATCAGCAGCAAAAGAATTGGATTATTGCAGCATTATAACGAAGAAAAAAATGTGCTGCATTAAACAATGTAATAATTTCCAGCATGACGAATGTGCTATCTCCATTACGAACGCTAGTTTTACCAGAACGAGCGCTCCCTTCTCATCACTTGCTTCTGAGCGCCTTTTTCACGTCGTTAAAGCCTTCACACGACCGTTTTTCATGACGAGAAAAACGACGACGTGAAAAACGACGAGAAAAATTAGAGCATGTTCCAATTTTTTCATGCCCATTTTTCACGTTGTGAAAAATGCTCTGAAGCCCACACACGATCGTTTTTAATGACCATTTAAAAAAATGACATTTTTCTCGTCATTAAAAACGGTCGTGTGTACGCGGCATGAAACAATAAAAATTAAATATTCCTTTAAAAATTGTGCCTGGGGGATCCCCTTAGTCTGCCTGTAAAGTAGTGCATTTCCCCATGTTTATAACAGTACCGCAGCAAAATTACATTTCTAAAGGAAATTTTTTCATTTAATTCAATTGCTCGCAGCTGTAATGTATTGCCCGATCCCGGCAAAATACATAAAAAATCATTGAAAAAAAATGGCATGGGTTCCTCCCAGTCCATTAACAGGCCTTTCCCATTCACATAGTAGTGGGTTGGGATCTGGGGGCCCCAAAGCACCCTCCCCATGTTGAGGGCATGTGGCCTGGTACGGTTCAGGAGGGGGGCGCTCTCTCATCAACCCCCCTTTTCCTGTGGCCTGTCAGGTTGCATGCTAGGATAAGGGTCTGGTATGGATTTTGGGGGGGAACCCCATGCCATTTTGAAAAAAATAATCGTCACGGGTTCCCCTTAAAAATCCATACCAGACCTGAAGGGCCTGGTATGGACGGGGAGGGGATGCCGTTTTTTTTCTTAATTCTGTCATAGGGCTCCCCTTAAACACTTCAATACTCTATATTATATATTGTACACTGCACTCTATACCCTGCACTGTATTATATATACTACACTGACTGCACTATATACTCTGAACTGCAGTATATATACTATACAGGCTGCACTATATACTCTGAACTGCAGTATATATACTATACGGACTGCACTATATACTCTGCAGAAATATTGAGCCGTAGGTGTTGGTGGTGCCAGAACACGGTAACCCCTCACAGTTACCTTTGTTGGGTGCAGGAATGGGCCCTGCTTTTAAATATCATTTCAAAAATTGTATCATTTCAAAAATTGTTAATACATGCCCCTGTTAAACAGGGGCAGAAAAATTGGGCCTTGGGTGGTGGTGGTGCCCTAAACCAAAAATATTGTTGGAAGCTAGCATCATCATGATTGAGGAGGAATAGGATAGGCAGTCTTCAAGGGATCCCAGATGCATAGCAAATTCAATCAGATACATCAGCATCAGGTGCTTGATAGCTGCTGATCCAGGACTGATTCATTTTTTATAAATGTGAGCCTATCAACAGAGTCTGTGGAGAGGCGCACTTTTTGATCCGTTACAAACCCTCCAGCAGCACTGAATGTGCGTTCAGAAAGCACGCTGGATGCAGGACAGGCTAGTAGCTCAATTGCATATTGAGCAAGTTCTGGCCAGTGGTCCATTCGATTCTGAGTCCCCTGGGTCACTAAGGATCACATTATCTGTAACTACCTCCTCCCAGCCGCGTAAAACTCCTTGCGTTTCTGGGGACTGAAAACCATCCCTTGAAGACTGCTGTGTGTTATCCTTGACATCCATGCTGACACAATCCTCCTCCTCCTCTTCTTCCTGTGTGTTTGGCGGCCCCGCAGGAATGCTATCTGGATAAAGGGGGCCTTGAGAGGAAAGTCCTCCTCTTCCTCCCGTTGTTGTGCCTCAAGTGCCCTGTCCATGATTTTACAAAGTGTGTGCTCCAGCAGGGAGACTAAAGGACAGTGTCACTGATGCATGCATTGTCACTGCTCACCATCCTTGTAGCCTCCACAAATGGTAACAGAACAGTGCATGCATCCTTGTTCAGTGGCCACTGGTGTGGCGAAAAGAAGCCAAGCTCCCCTAACCCTGTCCTGGTGCCATACTCGCACAGGTACTCATTGATGGCCCTCTGCTGTGTGTGCAGCCGCTGCAGCATTGCCAACATTGAGTTCCACCTGGTGGGAATGTAACAAATGAGGCAGTTGGTGGGCAGGTTGCATTCCCTTTGAATGTCACCCAGCTGAGCACAGACCACAGACTTTTCTGGCTTGCCTCAGGAGATCGTGTAAGCCTAAGTACCTAAGTACCCAATTCAGTAGGTGTGCCAAACATTGCCCATGGGTAAAGTGCCCCTGTCAGAGGGCGGAGAGAAGGTTGGTGCCATTGTCGCATACAACCATTCCTGACTGAAGCTGGCGTGACATCAACCATCTCTGAGCCTGCCCCTTCAGAGATGACAGAATCTCTGCCCCAGTGTGGCTCCTGTCCCCCAGGCAGACCAACTCAAGCATCCCATGACATCTTTTTGCCTGACTGCTCGCGTAGCCCCTTGAGCATTTAGGTAGCACTGCTGGTTCAGAGGACAATTCTGCAGAAGAGGCCATAGAGGAAGAAGAAGAGGAGGGAGGGGAGCATACAGATGTTTTGGCAAAATCGCCACTAGCTTTTTGGAGGCGGGGTGGCGGAACAAGCTCCAACACTGAACCCTGTCCTTTATCCTTCACAGCTACCAGCAGAGTTACCCAGTGCGCTGTGAAGGAAAGGTAATTTCCCATGCCTGCTGGACCATGAGTCAGCGGTAATATGAACCTTACTGCTGACCGCCCTGTCCAACGAGGCCAAAACATTGCCTTTCAAATGGCGGTAGAGAGTTGGAATAGTCTTACATGAAAAGAAATGGCATTTTGGAACCTTCCGCTGTGGTACAGCACATTCCACAAATTCCCGAAAGGGGGCTGAGTCTACCAGTTGAAAAGGCAGCAGTTGCAGTTCTAGCAATTTGGCCAAGCTAGCATTTAGACACTGAGCATGTGGATGGCTGGGACCAAATTTCTTTTTACGGTTCAGCATTTGGGGTAGGGAAATTTGCCTGCTGAAATCAACTGGTGGTGTACTGTTAGCAGATTGGCTGCAAGTACTTGGGTTTGAGATCCCAGATGAGGAGCAAGGAGAAGTCTGCCTTTTTCTATGATGTGGGTCTTTCAGATGTTGCTGCCAACGGACTGCATGGCAGGTCGTCATATGTCTGGTCAAGCATGTGGTGCCCAAGCGGCTGCTGTTCTGGCCACACTTGATCCACTTCAGACATAGGTTGCGATCTTCTGCACACGTGTCAAAAAATGCCCACACCAAGGAACTTTTAAAAGTCAGTGGGGAGTCAGCAGCGCCCTGCACCTGCGGAGCTCTGCGGTGTGATGCAATAGGGTGGCTGCCCTTAAGCTGACCCCTGGAGGACATTCTGCCTCGTTAGAATTGTGCCTCCTCACTTTTCTCCTCTCTTCTCTCAGGCACCCAAGTATGGTCAGTGACCTCATCATCCCCTCCCTCCTAGTCACTGGAGCAAACTTGGCAGTATGTTGCAGCTTGGGGAACATGACTGGCAGTTTCTTGTCCTTCTGTGGCACCCCCTCTATCTAGGCTCACGTTACTCCCTTCCTCAACCTGGGAACCAACATCGTTGCCTTCAAATTGCTGCGTATCCTCCAACAGCATGTAACAAACACTGTGGTCGAATAATTCCAGGGACTCCTCCGAGTATGATGGTGGGGCTACGGAAGGAGTAACTGTGGACAAGGAGCCAGTGGAATAGACTGTTTTGGCAGCTGTGTTGGAAGGCAAACTACTATGAGCCACTCCATCAACTCTTCTGCATGTTGTGGCTCAATAACACATCCAGCAGCATAAAAAATGGACAAGCGTGCCCCATGGCCATCTACAGAGGCTGCACCATGTTCACGACCATCACTGTTGACTGTAGACACAGAGGCTGCTTGCCCTCTTTTAGTGGCCTGTGAGCATCTACCTCTCCTTGGTGGCCTTCCGGACATGAGGTGGATATTTTCTTTTCTCAGCACACTACACTGTATTATATACTGTGTACACCGCCTGCACTGTATTAGAAACGGTATACTGGCTGCACTGTATTATATACTGTGTATACCACCTGAAGTGTATTAGAATCTGTACACACTGTATTATATACTGTGTACACCGCCTGAAGTGTATTAGAAACTGTACACCACCGAATGCACTGTATATATAGGCTACACTAAATGTAGAGTGTATATATATATATATATATATATACTCGAGTATAAGCCAAGTTTTTCAGCCCTTTTTTTAGGGCTGAAAATAGCCCCCTCGGCTTATACTCGAGTCAGTGTACCTGTTGGGTCGCAGGCGTCCATTTTTCAAAAGTCGCGGCTTCCTCCTGGTCCGTGATAGGCGTTTGACACTGTGTTCTGCTACCACCTATCATGGAGGTCCTCTCATCCTCTGACTTTCCCAGCAGACACTGTGTTCGGTGTTCCACCAATCACAGACGTCCTCTTGTCTGAGGATGAAAGAAGGTCCATGATTGGCGGAACACTGAACACAGTGTCTGCTGGGAAACTGAGTCTGAGGATGAGAAGACCTCCATGATAGGCGGTAGCGGAACACAGTGTCAAACGCCTATCACGGAACGGAACGGGGCCAGGAAGAAGCCGCGATTTTTGAAAAATGGACGCCCACAGCCTGTACAGGTACACTGTCCTACAGGTACACTGATATATAGGTACACTAATACAGGTACACTGACTCAGGCACAGTGAGCACAGTAAGGCTGCAATGATTATGGGCACAGTGAGGTTGCAATGATTATGGGTACAGTGAGGTTGCAAATGGGCACAGTAAGGCTGTAATGATTATGGGCACAGTGAGGTTGGGCACAGTGAGGTTGCAAATGGGCACAGTAAGGCTACAATGATTATGGGCACAGTGAGGTTGCAAATGGGAACAGTGAGGTTGCAATGGGCACAGTGAGGTTGCAATGGGCACAGTGAGGTTGCAAATGGGCACAGTGAGGCGTGCAAATGGGCACAGTGAAGCTGCAAATGGACATTGTTGACCCTCTTTTCCGCTTACAGTAGCTGCTCATTCTCACCCTAGGCTTATACTCGAGTCAAAAAGTTTTCCCATTTTTTTGTGGTAAAATTAGGGCCTCGGCTTATACTCGGGTCGGCTTATACTCGAGTATATACGGTGTATATATATATAATATCAATGAAAAAAGACGGGACACATTCTCCGATGCAATCCATTTACTGATAAATCTTGAACAAATACAAACTTGTAATGCCAATATGCTACTGCACAGTTACGAGCATCGCTGCTCTTTGTCAGGCTGGTCAGGCCTACATACATACAGTTGTGCTCATAGGTTTACATACCCTGGCAGAATTTATGATTTCTTGGCCATTTTTCAGAGAATATCAATAATAACACAAAAACTTTTCTTTCACTCATGGTTAATGTTTGGCTGAAGCCATTTATTATCAATCAACTGTGTTTACTCTTTTTAAATCATAATGACAACAGAAACTACCCAAATGACCCCGATCAAAAGTTTACATACCCTGGTGATTTTGGCCTGATAACATGCACACAAGTTGACACAAAGGGGTTTGAATGGCCATTAAAGGTAACCATCCTCACCTGTGATCTGTTTGCTTGTAATTAGTGTGTGTGTATAAAACGTCAATACGTTTCTGGACTCCTGAAACATCCTTGCATCTTTCATCCAGTGCTGCACTGATGTTTCTGGATTCTAAGTCATGGGGAAAGCAAAAGAATTGTCATAGGATCTGCGGAAAAAGGTAGTTGAACTGTATAAAACAGAAAAGGGATATAAAAAGATACCCAAGGAATTGAGAATGCCAATCAGCAGTGTTCAAACTTTAACCACTTCAATACCATGCACTTATGCACCTTCCCGCCCAGACCAATTTTCAGCTTTCAGTACTCTCACAGTTTGAATGACAATTACTCAGTCATGCTACACTGTATCCAAACAAAATTTTTATCATTTTCTTCTCACAAATAGAGCTTTCTGTTGGTGGTATTTAATCGCCACTGGGTTTGTTTGTTTTTTTGCGATATAAGCAAAAAAACAGCGATTTAAAAAAAAAAAAAAACTTTTTTTTAGTTTCTATTGTAAAATTTTGCAAATAAGTAATTTTTCTTCATAAATTTGTGCCAAAATTTATACTGCTACATATCTTTGGTAAAAATAACCCAAATTAGTGTATATTATTTGGTCTTTGTGAAAGTTATAGAGTCTACAAACTATGGTGGCAATCACTGAAAATTTATCACATCTGATCACGCCTGATGTACTGAAGGCATATCTAATTTCTTGAGACACTAACAAGCCAGGAAAGTACAAATACCCCAAAATTACCCCTTTTTGGAAAGTAGACAGTCCAAGGTATTTACTAAGAGGCATGGTGAGTTTTTTGAAGATGTATTTTTTTCCCACAATTCTTGGGAAAATTTGGATTTTTTTTTATTTATTTTTTACACAAACTGGTCATATTAACAGTTTTTTTTCTCACACACAGCATATGCATAATTGCAACTACACCCCAAAATACATTCTGCTACTCCTCCTGAGTGTAGCGATACCACATGTGTGAGACTTTTACACAGCCTGGCCACATACAGAGGCCCAACATTGAAGTAGCAATTTCAGGCGTTCTACAAGCATAAATTGCACATATCCTTTCTCAACCACCTATTACATTTTTGAAGGCCCTGGAGCACCAGGACAATGGAATTTTCCACAAAATGACCCCATTTTGGAAAGCACACACCCCAACGTATAATCTATGAAGCATTATGAGTCTTTTGAACGGTTCATTTTTTTCCAGAAGGTTTTGGAAAATGTGGAGAAAAAATGAAAATGCATTTTTTTTACACAAGTTGTCCATTTATAAGATATTTCTAACACATAGCATATACATAGCAAAAATGACACCCCAAAATGCATTCCGCTACTCCTCCTGAGTATAGCGATACCACATGTGTGAGACTTTTACACAGCCTGGCCATATACAGAGGCCCAACATTGAAGTAGCACTTTCAGGCGTTCTACAAGCATAAATCGCACATATCCTTTCTCAACCACCTATTACACTTTTGAAGGCCCCGGAGCACCAGGACAATGCAATGTTCCACAAAATGACCCCATTTTGGAAAGCACACACCCCAACGTATAATCTATGAAGCATTATGAGTCTTTTGAACGGTTCATTTTTTTTCCAGAAGGTTTTGGAAAATGTGGAGAAAAAATGAAAATGCATTTTTTTTACACAAAGTTGTCCATTTATAAGATATTTCTAACACATAGCATATACATAGCAAAAATGACACCCCAAAATGCATTCCGCTACTCCTCCTGAGTATAGCGATACCACATGTGTGAGACTTTTACACAGCCTGGCCATATACAGAGGCCCAACATTGAAGTAGCACTTTCAGGCGTTCTACAAGCATAAATCGCACATATCCTTTCTCAACCACCTATTACACTTTTGAAGGCCCTGGAGCACCAGGACAATGGAATTTTCCACAAAATGACCCCATTTTGGAAAGCACACACCCCAACGTATAATCTATGAAGCATTATGAGTCTTTTGAACGGTTCATTTTTTTCCAGAAGGTTTTGGTAAATGTGGAGAAAAAATGAAAATGCATTTTTTTTACACAAAGTTGTTCATTTATAAGATATTTCTAACGCATAGCATTTACATAGCAAAAATTACACCCCAAAATGCATTCTGCTACTCCTCCTGAGTATAGTGATACCACATGTGTGAGACTTTTACACAGCCTGGCCACATACAGAGGCCCAACATCCAAGTAGCACCTCCAGGCATTCTAGCAGCATTAATTGCACATATCATTTTCTGACTACCGATCACATTTTTGAAGGCCCTTCATATATCTAACACATAGCAGGTACATACCAAATAACAAAAGATTACCTGTGGTTTTAGAAGTGCAGTGGTCCACAGAGGAGAGCATCGGTCCAGGCAGCAGGCAGGGATGAGGTCAGCGACAGCAAAAGCAATCATCCAGGCAGCAGGCAGGAATACTGTCCATAGTTCGCACAGGCAGAGATACTGTCAGCACAGCCAGAGCACAGCCAAAGCACAGGTCCAGGTAGCAGGCAGAGGTGTCCCGGCAGAAATGCTGTCCAAAGTCAGTAGAGGCAGCAGGCAGATATATGGTCAACACAGCCAAAGTATTGGTCCAAGCAGCAGGAAGAAACATGGTCCATAATGTCATGGGTCATTACAGGCAGTAATATGGTAAGCACAGCCAAAGTATTGGTCCAGGCAGCAGGAAGGACCATCAAGCTTAGGGCCAGGGGGACAGGGGTAGAGGCTTCTCCCACCCAAATCGCTTTGAAGCCTCTGGGCAACCAGTCCCTGTTCTTGGAGCACAGAAAACAAAAAACAGTTTTTCTCTACTCAGAACGCTATTCTGAAGCCCCTCACATATGTGAGACCCCTGTGTACTAAAAGTAGATGGCCAAAAGATCAGTCCAAGTGGCAGGCAAAAACATGGTCGATTAACAGGCCAAGGTCGGTACACGTGGAAGTCAGAAACATGGTTTAAATCGGCAGGCAGAGGCATCGTCGGTAAACAGGCTGAGGTTGGTGCACGTGGAGGTCAGAAACGTGGTTTAAATCGGCAAGCAAAGACATTGTCGGTAAACAGGCCAGGGTCAGTTAATTAACATGGAAGGTAGTTAGTAACATGGTAGCAGGCAAATGGGGAAATGACAGTCTGTTAATAATAAGGGGAACTAATGGATGTATGATCATTTTTGAAGCAATTTCCGATGTACAGGCCAGGTTGGGAGGGACAATCGGGAAAATAATAGCTGGTGTCTCTTCTTACTCCTCCTCTGCTGCATACACGGCATTTCTTTTGGCGTCTTCTTCCAGATTCTGTGGGGGGATGCTAAAGGGATAGTGTCGATCGTGAAGCCGACTCACACTATCAGAGCGAATGCTTCCTGGGGCGGGATCTTGTTGGTAAATGAGGGCATCGATGATATCTTCAATATATTGGAGGTAGTGGAGTTGGTGATTTTGAGTTGCTTTTTGGTAGCAGACAAACAAATTAAAAAGGGCCATGTGAAAAAGGTGAAACGCAACTTTTTTGTGCCAATAACGGGACTTTCTTGTTGATAAGTAGGGCTGTAGCATCTGGTCGTTTAAATCCACCCCCCCCCATGTACAAATTGTAGTCGTGGACACATTCGGGCTTTACAATGGGGCCGCGTCTTCTTGGTATCTCCACCACGGTGTCATTGTGGATCGTAGGGAGGATGTGGACATCTTTCTTGTCCCTCCACTTCATGGCCAACACTTCCTCGTTCCTCATGAATGCCGATTCTCCAGGTCGCAATTTTTTGGTCAATAAATTTTGTGGGAATCCCTTCCATTTTATTTTTGAAGGTACCGCAGGCCGGGGTTTGTTTACTGTAAAGGTGGCGAAAAAGGGGCAGGCTGGTATAGTAATTGTCAACATATAAATGGTAACCTTTTCCGAACAGGGGGTATGCCAACTCCGAGACAATTTTCCCACTGGTTCCAATATATGTGGGGCAATCACGGGGCTGGAGCTGGGAGTCTTTGCCTTCGTAGATCCTGAATTTGAAGACGTATCCAGTGGCTCGATCGCATCATTTATTTAATTTTAACCCATACCTGGCTCTCTTGCTTGGTATGTACTGCTTGAACTGCAGTCGGCCGGTGAAATGTACGAGGGACTCGTCCACACAAATTTTTTGGTCTGGGATGAAAACTTCTTCAAATCGCTGGGAAAAGGCATTGATTAGGGGGCGTATCTTGTACAATTTGTTGTAGTTGGGATGATCTCGGGGAGGGCACTGTGAATTGTCATTGAAGTGGAGAAAGCGCATAATCATGTTGTATCTTTTCCTGGACATGACAGCGGAATATATGGGCATGTGTTGGATGGGGCGTTTGGACCAATATGAATGGAATTCGTTCTTTTTTGTAAGCCCCATATTGAACATAAGGCCCAAAAACAATTTAAATTCGTCCAATGTCAGACGCCGCCACTGGAACATGTGGGCGTAGGAAGAATCGGGGTTGGCAGAAATAAATTGGGATGCATACAGATTAGTTTGATCCACTATATTCTGCAGCAAATCTTGTGGGAAAAATAAACAAAAATAATTGAATTTAGAAAAATTTGTAGTGTCGGGCTGCACACCTGGCTGTGCGGTGAAAGGGGGGATGATAGCGGATCCTGAGTTGGCAGGCAACCATAAGGGGTTTGCCAGGGCATCGGGAAGGTAGGACTGGGGCTGGATTCTTCGGGTTGGGCGTGCATTTCCATTACTTGTACTGGGCTCCTCTTCCTGGGGTATGGCTCTGCTGGTGGTGGACAGTTCTCCTGATCTTGGTGCTGATCTTGGTGCTGATCTTGGTGCTGATCGCATTCTTTTGGGAGGGACGGTTTCCTCCGGGGACTCGGACTCTGAGCCACTATCCTCCGCTGGCTCGTATTCCGAACCAGAATCGGATAATGAGAGCTCCCCGCTGCTCTCATCATCCGACATGGCAAGAATGGCATATGCCTCCTCAGGTGTGTAAACCCTTTGGGACATTATGGCAGTGCTTATTGGTGGGCCTGTGTAATGGTACTGCTGGTGGTAGTGGTGGCGGTCTGTGTGGTAGTACCGATGGAGGTATTAGTGGTAGGCCTGTGTGGTGGTACCGATGGCGGTATGGGTGGTGGTGGTACCAATGGCAGTACAGGTGGTGGTGGTACCGATGGCGGTACGGGTGGTGGTGGCGGCGGTACCGATGCGGTACAGGTGGCGGTACGGGTGGTAGTGGTAGCGATGGCGGTATGGGTGGTGGTGGTACCAATGGCGGTACAGGTGGTGGTGGTACCGATGGCGGTACGGGTGGTGGCGGTACCGATGGCGGTACAGGTGGCGGTACGGGTGGTGGTGGTAGCAATGGCGGTATGGGTGGTGGTGGTACCAATGGCAGTACAGGTGGTGGTGGTACCGATGGCGGTACCGGTGGCGGTACGGGTGGTGGTGGTACCGATGGCGGTACAGGTGGTGGTGGTACCGATAGTGGTATGGGTGGTGATGGTACCGATGGCGGTACAGGTGGCGGTACGGGTGGTGGTGGTACCGATGGCGGTACAGGTGGTGGTGGTAACGATAGTGGTATGGGTGGTGATGGTACCGATGGCGGTACAGGTGGTGGTACAGGTGGTGGTGGCACTACCGACGGTGGTACGGGTGGTGGTACTGGTACCGATGGCAGCACTAGTGGTGATACTGGTAGCGGGCCTGTGTGGCAGTATAGATGCTGGGCCTGATGGCGGTTCTAGTGGCGGTACTGGTGGCGGTACTGGTAGTGGTACCGATGGCAGTACTGGTAGCCTGTGTGGCGGTACCAATGGCGGTACCGATGGAGGTGGGCCTGTGACAGATGATTGACAGATGGGCTGATTGATTGATTGACAGATGGGCTGATTGATTGATTGACAGGTGGGCTGATTGATTGATTGACAGGTGGGCTGATTGATTGACAGATGGGCTGATTGATTGACAGGTGGGCTGATTGATTGACAGGTGGGCTGATTGGCTGGGCTGATTGATGTGCTGGGCTGTGTGACAGGTCCTCTTTATGGGGGGGGGGGCGTGTTGTGCACTGTAAACTGATGTAGACAAACTACACTGAGCTAACTTACTGATCTCTTCTCTCTCCTCACAGACCGGTGTGTGAGGAGAGAGCAGGGGTCAGGTAGTAACTCCTGCGGTTTGTTTACATTTGTGACCGGCTGTGATTGGACACAGCCGGTCACGTGGTAAATAGCCAATTCATTGGCTGTTTACCCTGATCAGGGACGCGCTGTGTCCAAGGGACACTCGCCTTCCCTGATCCCCGCTCTGCAAGCCTCTGGCGGCGCGCACGGAGCGCGCCGCCGAGTCTGTTGTGACATGTGATCGGCTGTGACTTTGACACAGCCGATCACATGGTAAACAGCCAATGAAATTGGCTGTTTACCGTGATCGGGGAAGCGCTGTGTCCGAGGGACACACGCCGTCCCCGAACACCGCGCTGCGCGCCCCCGCGGGCGCGCGCAAGGCATTATCCTGCAGGACGTCTTATGACATCCAGTGTGGATAATGCAACCACTTCCCGGACGTCAATTCGCTATTGACTGGGCGGGAAGTGGTTAACCACTTCCATACTGGGCACTTATACACCTTCCTGCCCAGACCAATTTTCAGCTTTCAGTGCTGTTGCACTTTGAATGACAATTGCGCGGTCATGCTACATTGTACCCAAACTAAATTTTTATCATTTTTTCCCCACAAATAAAGCTTTCTTTTGGTGGTATTTGATCACCTCTGGGATTTTTATTTTCTGCTAAAAAAAATAAAAAAAGACCGAAAATTTTGAAAAAAAAAGGATTTTTTTTGTTTCAGTTACAAAACTTTTTAAATAAGTACGTTTTCTCCTTCACTGATGGGGCTGCACTGACGGGCACCGATGAGGTGGCACCAATGAGGTGGCACTGATGAGGTGGCATTGATGGGCACTGATGATGGGCACTAATATGCGGCACTGATAGGTGGCATGGATGGGCACGGATAGGCGGCACGGATGGGCATGGATAGGCAGCACGGATGGGCATGGATAGGCGGCACGGATGGGCACAGATAGGCGGCACGGATAGGCACTGATAGGCGGCACAGATGGGCACTGATAGGCGGCACGAATGGGCACTGATAGGCGGCACGGATGGGTACTGATAGGTGGCAGAGATGGGCATGGATGGGCACTGATAGGTGGCACGGGTGGGCACTGATAGGCGGCACTGATGTACTGTAATGGATGCCAATCAGTGCCAAACAATGCCTGCCAGTGATGCCCATTGTGGGCACTGATTGGCATCCATTAGGGGCACTGATTGGCATCCATTAGGGGCACTAACTGGCATCCCTGGTGGTCTAGGGTGGCATACCTGGTGCTGGGCATCCCTGGTGGTCTGGTGGCATCCCTGGTGGTCCAGTGTGGGCATCCTCGGGGGGGCTTCGCTGATAATCTATTAGCACAGACCCCCCCTGTCAGAGGAGCAGCCGATCGGCTCTCCTCTACTAGCGTCTGACAGACGCGAGTGAGGAAAAGCCGATGACCGGCTTTTCCTGTTTACACCGTGATCAGCCATGATTGGACACGGCTGATCACGTGGTAAAGAGTCTCCGTTGGAGACTCTTTACCTAGATCGGTGTTTTGCGGGGTGTCAGACTGACACCCCGCAGCAACGATCGCCGCGATGCGCGCCCCCGGGGGCGCGCAGCGGCTCAAAATCCTGAGGACGTCATATGACATCCAGTCAGGATTTTGAAACCACTATAGGGCTGCATGCTCGAGTCGCCAGAACAAAGCCATTACTACACAAATGCCACAAAGCATCCTGCTTACAATACGGCAAACACCACAGAGACAAGCCTCAAACCTTCTGGCACAAAGTCATTTGGAGTGATGAGACAAAAAATTGGGCTTTTTGGCCACAACCATAAACGCTACATTTGGAGAGGAGTCAACAAGGCCTATGATGAAAGGTACACCATTCCTGCTGTGAAACACAGAGGTGAATCGCTGATGTTTTGGGGATGTGTGAGCTACAAAGGCACAGGAAATTTGGTCAAAATTGATGGCAAGATGAATGCAGTATGTTATCAAAAAATACTGGAGAAACATTTGCATTCATCAGCCAGGAAGCTGATTATGGGATGTACTTGGACATTCCAACAGGACAATGATCCAAAACACAAGTCCAAGTCGACCTGTCATTGGCTACAGCAGAATAAAGTGAAGGTTCTGGAGTGGCCATCTCAGTCTCCTGACCTCAATATCATTGAGCCACTCTGGGGAGATCTCAAACGTGCAGTTCATGCAAGACAGCCCAAGAATTTACAGGAACTGGAGGCTTTTTGCTAAGAGGAATGGGCAGCTTTACCATCTGAGAAGATAAAGAGCCTCATCCACAAATACCACAAAAGACTTTAAGCTGTCATTGACGTTATCGGGGGCAATACACGGTATTAAGAAGTGGGGTATGTAAATTTTTGGTTTGGGTATGTAAATTAAGCCGTACCCCCGTAAAGGCTGCTAGTAGACTCTATACACCATTGGTTACCTCGACTCTGCAAATCCTCTCTTACCTCTGACACCTTGGGTTGCATCCCGCCATAGCTGCGATAGTAATGAAAACTCACACAGTATCACTGAACAACTCAGAAATGTTTACTGGGATGAAATGAACACAAAGAATGGCATGAATAAACACAGCTTAGTTTAACCACTTGCTGACCGCCGCACGACGATATACGTCGACAGAATGGCACGGGCAGGCAAATGGGCTTACCTGTACGTCCCTTTAAATTTGCGGCCCAGCGGGCGCGCGCCCGCCGCGTGCCTCGTGAGTGTGCCCGCGGGTCCCGGGAAATCGATGTTCCCGGGCGGCCCGCGATTGCGGTCGGCAAAGGCAGAACAGGGGGATGCCTTTGTAAACAAGGCATTCCCCTGTTCTGCCTAGTGACACGTCAGGGATCTACTGTTCCCTGTGATTGGGAACAGTGATTGCTGATGTGTCACTGGTAGCCACGCCCCCTAACATTAATAATCACTCCCTTCAGCGCCCTAGTGGTTAACCCCTTCACTGCCAGTGTAATTTTTACAGTAATCAGTGCATTTTTATAGCACTGATCGCTGTCAAAATGGCAATGGTTCCAAAAATGTGTCAAAAGTGTTCGATGTGTCCGCCATAAAGTCGCAGTCACGATAAAAAACGCAGATTGCCACTATTACTAGTAAAAAAAAATAATAATAATAAAAATGCCATAAAATTATCCCCTATTTTGTAGACGCTATAACTTTTGCACAAACCAATTAATATATGCTTATTGCATTTTTTTTTACCAAAAATATGTAGAAGAATATGTATCGGCCTAAAATGAGCAAAAATTTGCTTTTTAAAAAAAAATTGGGGATATTTATTATAGAAAAATGTACAAAATATTGCATTTTTTTCAAAATTGTCGCTCTATTTTTGTTTATAGCGCAAAAAATAAAAACTGCAGAGGTGATCAAATACCACCAAGAGAAATCCCTATTTGTGGGAAATAAAGGACGTCAATTTTGTTTGGGAGCCACGTTGCACGACCACGCAATTATCAGTTAAAGCGACACAATGCCGAATCGCAAAAAGTGGCCCGGTCATTTGGCAGCCAAATGGTCCGGGGCTGAAGTGGTTAACAGTGAATAGGTCTCATAACTGATACACAAAAGTACTTGACATAAATCCCCTACAAGACCTATTCGAACAGGTGGACAGAGAAACAAATACCCAACACTGTAACACATATATTGGATTCTGTATTTTCCCTCTGTGTCCTCAACACACAGACCAGCAAACAGTGATAAACAGTGATAAACATATGTATATATTAAACACAATGTAAATTGAACAATATCCTAAAGATTGGCTCCCCTGTGTTTGTAGTTCAATGCAATAGCAAAGGAATGTAAGGAAGTTGTGCACAGCAGAGAAGAAATGATAAATCTTCCTTCAGTTCTGGTTATCTTCAGCTAGCCTGTTGTTTATACTGCAGTAAATTTGTAATCCAAGATGGAAAAATGAGAACAAAGATGAACTAATCTGCACCCTATCCGAAGGGATGATAACACCTGTATGCTCCTCTTTAACTGTGTTAGAGAGATGTTCACAATACTGACTTTAAAGCACAATGGGGAATATGGGCCCCAAGCGCCTGCTGTGTGAGGCCTGGGAAGAAATAGATTCACATCCGTGGAACTACAAGTATCACCAGCCAGTCTGTAAAGAAATTACTCAGCTGTACTGTTGTAAGCTATGCCCGCTCACCACTACGGAAGGTCAGATGAATAGAGGGTTCCAGACGGAATTCTCTGTGTCTTTGCCCTGTGGCGAAAATGGTGCCACCACGCCGCGCTGCAGCTCCCGGTGAACTGGATTGCAGGTGCCTCCAGATGGTCTGGAACGCAGGTCGGTCTGCTGTGCTGGAATAGCGATGCTGTCCTCTGAGATCCCTCTGAGGCTGGCGATCCGGCTCCCCGCTGTGTAGGCCGCAGATTCTCCACTCCCTGTCACACAGACCTCCTGCTGGCAGGGTCAGAATGGCGTCCAGAGAGAGCGAAAACAGGCCACACCCACTCGTTTATTTCTTCTACCAGCAGGCTGCTCTGTGCGCATAGCATTCTGTTACCTGTGGTCCAGATTTGTCCGGCTAACACTTCCTCATCCCAGACTACATGTTCCATGATGCATTGCTCTAGTATTCTCACAGGAGGGAAAACACACACATAGAGTCCAGCATGCACTAGAGGGAGCCAAACTGATATGTATAAAAAAAACAACGAACGGTCCCTTAATAATAAGCACAGTAGCAAACCTTGGCTACAAAAACTTATGAGCACAACTGTGTATGTGTGTGTATATAGAGTATACACTGAATATATAGTCTATGCTAAATGCAGAGTATATATATATATATATTTTTTTTTCAGAGCCACCGTCCCTATACATCTCGGGCAATTGCTGGGTTAACTATGTACACATGGGTTCTACCCCAAGTAACGTATAAGATCTCAGTTCCCTCTTATAGAGTCTTTGGTACACCCAATAAGATCTGATTCATTCATTTACTTATTTTTCTATCTTACCTTATAATCTATGCATCTCTACTCCTGATGAGTGGCTGTTAATGCCACGAAACGCGTCGAGTTTTGACTCTAGGATGCCATGCCAAGCTTGTTTATACATCATGAATTCTTACAGTTTTTATTGAATTTTTATATTATTTTGATTATAATTTATTGGACCTGTATATGTATCAAAATGCCTACTCCCAGCGGGATTTATGACACGTAGCCCATGTAGAACTAGATACTTGTCCTCTTTATTATGCACATATACATGCCTCATGTAAAGTCCCAAACCCTTCCCTAGATATATACATGGGGATGGAGGCATGTCTATGATACATTTTGGTCGGGTCCAATGGGGTCACTCCTTGTTCTCTCTTTTTTGCATATATATATATATATATATATATATATATATATATATATGTTAGACCAGGGGTCAGCAACCCCTGGCACATGTACCAGACATGGCACGCTGCTGCATTTATGTTGACACGTGAGGCGGGTTGCCATCATCAGTTTTGCTGACAGCGCTGGCTAACAGCGCAGTGGTTGAAATACCCTGTACTGCCGCTTCATGCAATCCCCGCCTCCCTATAGATTCCCAGCGCAGCTACGCTCGTTGGTTGTGTCTGGGTCCCGGTGATGTAAAAAAAAGTCTCGACCTATGCAGGGTCTCGACCACGTCACTTCCGGTGCAGCTACGTCAAAAACACAGCTGATGGCGGGCTCGACTGCGCATGCGCGGCTTCACCGCACCTATACCGCGCATGCGCAGACGCTCGGTTTAGTCCATGAAAATTCTAGACTCGAGCGGGCGGGCGGAGGCGTTGCGAATTGCTTAACATCGTCGGCAGCACGTTTGCTCTGGAGAAGGGGGGCGGGCCCCGTGCATAGCACTGTGTACAGTATATTATTGGGACCGACCAAGGTCGAGAGAAAATATAGAGCTGCACCGCCTCCAGCCCCGCCCCTAGCCTGCTCTACTGAAGGGGGGCGGGCCCCTGTGCATAGCACTGAGTCCAAGTACAGTACTGTGCATTGTTCTGCCATCAAATATGCTGCCTCACTGTGCCCGTCAAACGCAGCCACTGCACCCAGCAAGCGCAGCCACTGTGCCCATCAAAACACAGCCACTGGGCCCTTCAAATGCAGCCACTGCACCCAGCAAACGCAGCCACTGCACCAAGCAAACGCAGCCACTGTGCCCGTCAAACGCAGCCACTGTGCCCTTCAAACGCAGCCACTGCACCCAGCAAACGCAACCACTGTGCCCATCATACGCAGCCACTGTGCCCGTCAAACGCAGCCACTGCACCCAGCAAACGCAACCACTGTGCCCGTCAAACAGCAAACGCAACCACTGTGCCCATCAAAGGCAGCCACTGTGCCCGTCAAACGCAGCCACTGTGCCCGTCAAACGCAGCCACTGTGCCCCTCAAATGCAGCCACTGCGCCCGTCAAATGCAGCCACTGCGCCCGTCAAACGCAGCCACTGTGCCCATCAAACAGCAAACGCAGCCACTGTGCCCATCAAATGCAGCCACTGTGCCCGTCAAATGCAGCCACTGCACCCAGCAAACGCAACCACTGTGCCCGTCAAACAGCAAACGCAGCCACTGTGCCCATCAAACGCAGCCACTGGGCCCGTCAAACGCAGCCACTGCACCCAGCAAACGCAACCACTGCACCCAGCAAACGCAACCACTGCGCCCATCAAATGCAACCACTGTGCCCGTCAAACGCAACCACTGTGCCCAGCAAACGCAGCCACTGCACCCAGCAAACGCAGCCACTGTGCCCATCAACCGCTGCCACTGTGCCCATCAAACCCAGCCACTGTGCCCATCAAACGCACCCACTATTGACGCCACTGTGCCATCAAACGCAGCTACTGTACCCATCAATTGCTGCCAGTGTGTCCCATAAATTGCCGCTACTGTGCCCGCCACTGTGCCCATCAACCGCTGCCACTGTGCCCATCAAACCCAGCCACTGTGCCCATCAAACACACCCACTATTGACGCCACTGTGCCATCAAACGCAGCTACTGTACCCATCAATTGCTGCCAGTGTGTCCCATCAATTGCCGCTACTGTGCCCCATCAAATGCTGCCAGTGTGCCCATCAATTACCACTAATGTGCCCCATCAAATGCTGCCCGGCACTTACCTGTCTCGCAGCGGGTCAGTGGTGGTGTCCTGCACGTCCTCCATGTCTTCTTCCGTCCTCTCTCAGGCATCCAATCACAGCGCCTGAAGTTTCAGCCAATCAGGGGACCGGTAACAGATTCGAGCACCTGATTGGCTAAGAGGCGGTTTAGTGTTAGCAAAGCTGGCTACAGCGGCTGCGTTTGATGGGCACAGCGGCTGCGTTTGACAGGCACAGGGGCTGCGTTTGACGGGCACAGCGGCTGCGTTTGACGGGCACAGTGGCTGCATTTGACAGGTACAGCGGCTGCGTTTCACGGGCACAGTGGCTGCCTTTGACGGGCACAGTGGCTGCCTTTGACGGGCACAGCGGCTGCATTTGACAGGCACAGTGTCTGCGTTTGACGGGCACAGTGGCTGCGTTTGACGGGCACAGCGGCTGCGTTTGACGGGCACAGCGGCTGCATTTGACGGGCACAGTGAGGCTGCAATTGAGTGTGGGGGGGGGGTTCAGTTTGATGAGTAATGTCTTCTATGCAAAGGCTTGCCCCCCCTCCCCCCCACAGGCAAAGTTCTATATTTTTCTTGGACCTGCCATTGTGATATATACAGTTACAGTGCTATGAGTATGCACGGGGCCCGCCCCACTTCAGCAGAGCAGGCTAGGGGCGTGTTAGGGGCTGGAGGCGGTGCAGCACTATATTTTATGTCGACCTCGGTGGCTAGCTTGTCTGCCCCCTTCTCCAGAGCAGGCTAGGGGCGTGTTGGAGGCTGGGCTGCCGACGATGTTGAACAATTCGCAACGCCTCCGCCCGCCCGCTCGAGTCTAGAATTTTCATGGACCGAAATGGGCGTCTGCGCATGCGCGGTATAGGTGCGGTGAAACCGCGCTCAGCTGTTTTCTGACGTAGCCACACAGGAAGTGACGCGGTCGAGATCCTGCATGGGTTGAGACATTTTTTACAACACCGGGATGAAAGCGTGTGTGCTCGGTAGTCGGGTGCCGGTTCGGGATGGAAGCCTGTGTGCTCGGTAGCCGGGTGCCGGTCCCTGGATGGAATGCTTGTGTGCTCGGTAGCCGGGCGCCGGTCCCGGGATGGAAGGGATGGAAGCCTGTGTGCTCGGTAGCCGCGCGTGCTGTGCGTGACGTCACATGCCGGTTCCCGGGCGGCAGGGTCCAGGGGGACAGCTACAAGGGGGAGGCAATGGCTGTGGTCCTGTACCACGTGGAAGCGCTTGAGACACACTGTGAAGGAGGTGGGGTGACTGCTCTCCTCAGTAGCTGCTAAGTATAAGCATTCTTTTCGTGACACTTGCTGGCTTTGCTTCTTTTTTTTGCCTCTGGAAAATTATGGGTCCATGGGGTTTGGTTTGCTTTTGGTGACTGTTGGCTGAGGTTATGGGACTAAGAGGCTATGAATACAGGGGAACAGGGTTGGCTGGCAGTGTATTGTTTCATAAATGGGGTGTTATAACTTTGCAAATTTGGTGGCTGACGTGCGAGTGAATATGTTGCACTATGTGCATGTGCAGTTGTGTGTGCACGTGCAGGAAATGTTGTGCGTGGGTTGGATAGAAGGTAGGATATGCTTGGTAGAGTCATGGTTTGGTGAGTGTGAGATTATGGGGGGGTTATGGTTGTATGCGTTGCATGATCTAAGTATGATGGAGTGTTTTAGCGGACTGATGTTATGCGGAAGGACCCTGATGTAAAGCAGAGGGACCCTGATGTAATATGGACAGACTCTGTGGACCCTGGTGTAATGCGGAGGGACCCTGGTGTAATGCGGAGGGACCCTGGTGTAATGCAGGGACTCTGGGGGACCCTATGTAATTCGGAGGGACCCTAGGGACCCTGGTGTAATGCGGAGGGACTCTGATGTAAAGCGGGGGACTCTGGGGAACCCTGATGTAATGCGGAAGGGACCCTGGTATAATGCAGAGGGACACTGGTGTAAATCGGGGGACTCTGGGGGGACCCTATGTAATTCGAAGGGACTCTGGGAACCCTGGTGTAATGCCGAGGGACCCTGATGTAATGCCGAGGGACCCTGGGCACCCTGATGTAATGCTGAGGACTCAGGGGACCCCGATGTAATGCAGAGGGACCCCGATGTAATGCAGAGGGACCCCAATGTAATGCAGAGGGACCCTGATGTAATATAAGGAGACTCTGGGGACCCTGATGTAATATTATGGAGAGACTCTGGGGACCCTGATGTAATACAGAGAGATTCTGGGGACCCCCATGTAATGCGGAGGGATCCTGGGGACCCTGATGAATGTGGAGGGACCCTGATGTGATGCGGAGGGACCCTGGGTACCCTGGTGTAATGTGGAGGGACCCTGAATTAATGTGGAGCAATAGCGTCCCTAGGGGGGGACCAGAGGGGGCCCTGGCCCCCCCAACATTATGCTGTGCCCTACCATGTGCCCCCCCCAAAAAAAAAAATATATATTTTTTTCGCTCGGGCTTCTGCTGGGGTAACATAGTCTCTCCTGAGAGGGAGAGCGTCCCCAGTCAGCTCCTGTGGGGGATTCCTCCCCCTCCCTCTGCTCGCTGACACTGCATAATGCGAGCACTCACACAACCACAGCCGCTCAATCTGCTCCTTTCCCTGCATCCTCATTGGCATGGAGAAGAGCGAGTTGCAGGAAGGACTCCACAAGCACTGTGGGAGGGGGGAGGGGGGAGGGGGGCCCAAGCCTTCATCTCAGTTACTGAAAAAACAGACTGATTTCTCCCGTCCTTAGGACAGGAGAACCAGCCTATAAATTCCGAGAGTGGTGACTGCAAGCTGAGCCGAGTGTCAGTCTATGACACTCTTTCACAGCCCAGCGAGTCCAGCCCCCCCCCTCACTCTCCTCACATACGAGCAGGGAGGAATACAGCTCCTCCTCCTTCCAGTCCCGCCCACACTGTCCCAGCGTGCTGTATCTGAAGAGAGGGGATGTGTGGGCGGGAAATATGAAAATCAGCAGCATTCCAGGCTGTGTGTGAATGATGCCTGAGATTCTAGCGTAGACCATGGGTAAGTGTGTGCACTGCAGACTGCAGTACACTGTAATCACTGAACTGCATTATCTCCATCCCTTCTCTCCCCCATCTGTCTCCCTCCCCCTCTCCTGTTCTTTCAAGACATTCACAATTTACTTTCGCTTTCAGTTAGGCAGGGAATATACGCATCCACAGATTGCAGGAAAGAAACTTGCATGATTCCCCCATCAACACAGACAGTGCTGACAGGGGAATATCCCTCCTGCCCAGCAATTGTATTCCCCCGACAAACAGTGATTATCACTAGTGACTATAGCAACCACTAGTGATAATCATAAGAGAATCTGCTCATTAATGGTTCAAATCTCAGCTAGTTCCTGCTGAACCAGCTGAGATTTAAACTGTCTATGGCTGGTCTTAGCTCTTAGGCAGCCCATAAATTGATCACTTTTTTTCATTCAACTTGAATGGTTGAATGAAAAAAAAAGGAAATTATCCAATTCCCCCATCTACACATTATAGGTGGATGGGGGAATGTTCCCAGTGTGGACCAGTGCTGGAACAACCAGAGTTGCTGTCCTGTCCCGGCTATTCACAGCGCTGGTCTCTGTCTCCATGGCAGCGGCGGCAGCACATTGGAACCCAGTGCTGGTTACTTTATGGGGCTGATGTACAGGAGGGCCAGCTCAATTTGTTGTTAGAGATGGGCTGGGCATGTTCAAAATTCCACATGCCAGAGCCTGCCAGAAAGCCCACACTGCACAGCGCTAATCACAGGCAATGAGACATTTCCCGCTCCGCAGCTCCACAGATCAGGAAATGTCTCACTGTCTGTGATTAGCACTGTGGAGTGTCGGCTTCCTTGTGGGAGATCGGGCATGTGGGATTTTAAACACACCCGAGCCCATCTCTATTGGTTGTAGACAGTTGAGCTCCCTGCAGGTTGCTTAGCAGCAGTGGCGCCTTCTCTGACATGCTGATCGGGATGCAATCCAGGTGATGCTCCTAGTCAAATCCTAGTGTTAAATATCAGTGATTTTATTGATCAAAGCCCACACTTTACAGGCATAGAGCCCACATGGCCGCTGAACATACAGTTTATATATATATATATATATATATATCAGGGATGAGCCGAACACCCCCCTGTTCGGTTCGCACCAGAACCTGCGAACAGACAAAATGTTCGTGTGAAAACCCTATTAAATACAATGGTCTCGAACGTTCGAAATCTAAAGTGTTAATTATAAAGGCTAATATGCAAGTTATTGTCCTAAAAAGTGTTTGGGGACCCGGGTCCTGCCCCAGGGGACATGTATCAATGCAAAAAGAAGTTTTAAAAACGGCCGTTTTTTTGGGAGCAGTGATTATAATAATGCTTAAAATGAAAAAATAAAAGTGAAATATTCCTTTAAATTTCGTACCTGGGGGGTGTGTATGATATGCATGTGAAGTGGCGCATGTTTCCCGTGCTTAGAACTGTCCCTGCAAAAAATGTCATTTTTGAAAGAAAAAAATGCATTTAAAACTGACTCGCGGCTATTAATGAATTGTCGGCTCCCGGCAATACATACAAAAGTCATTGATAAAAAAAAAAAAAAAAGCGTGGGTGTTCCCCAGAATTCAATTACCAGGCCCTTCAGGTCTGGAATGGATATTAAGGGGAACGCCTGCCGCAAATTAAAAAAAAAATTGACGTGGGGTTCCCCCAAATATCCATTCCAGGCCCTTCAGATCTGGCATGGATTTTAAGGGGA
The DNA here is from genome assembly GCA_029206835.1 of Rana muscosa. NCBI lineage: Eukaryota > Metazoa > Chordata > Amphibia > Anura > Ranidae > Rana > Rana muscosa. The sequence goes on along the minus strand of CM055123.1, from coordinate 337,635,337 downwards.
ACTCCACCCCAAATTTAAAAAAAAAATGGCGTGGAGTCCCCCTAAAAATCCATACCAGACCCCTTATCCGAGCACGCAACCTGGTCGGCCGCAGGGGAAAAGGGGGGGACGAGAGAGCGGCCCCCCTCCCTCCTGAACCGTACCAGGCCACATGCCCTCAACATGGGGAGGATGTCCCCATGTTGATGGGGACAAGGGCCTCATCCCCACAACCCTTGCCCGGTGGTTGTGGGGGTCTGCGGGCGGGGGGCTTATCGGAATCTGGAAGACCCCTTTAACAAAGGGGACCCCCAGATCCCGGCCCCCCCCTATGTGAATTGGTAAGGGGTACATTGTACCCCTACCATTTCACGAAGAAAGCGTAAAAAAATGTTTAAAAAACACACAAACACCTTGAAAAAGTCCTTTATTAAAAAAAAACAAAAAAACATTCCAGCGGTGAAATCCAGTGTCCCGCGGCGATCCCGATGTCCAGCGCTCTCCTTCATTGGTTGTGCCTGAGCGGACCTGATGGGGAACTCCCTCTCAGTATTTTAAATGTATAGACCCGCCCCTTCTAAAGTTCCCCATCAGGTCCGCTCAGCGGACCAGATGCGCAACATGAGAAGGGGCGGGTCTATACATGTATTACCAAAGTGAGAGCAGTCCCCCATCAGGTCCGCCCCCTCGGTATGTCAGACCCGCCTACGTCATTGGCTTGAGCGGGGAACTTCCTTCACTATGTAAATTTAAATTACACAGTGAAGGAAGTTCCCCGCTCAAGCCAATGACGTAGGCGGGTCCGACATACCGAGGGAGCAGACCTGATGGGGAACTTTAGAAGGGGCGGGTCTATACATTTAAAATACTGAGAGGGAGTTCCCCATCAGGTCCGCTCAGGCACAACCAATGAAGGACAGCGCTGGACATCGGGATCGCGGCGGGACACTGGATTTCACCGCTGGAATGTTTTTTTTTTTTTTTTTTTTTAATAAAGGACTTTTTCAAGGTGTTTGTGTGTTTTTTTAAACATTTTTTTACGCTTTCTTCGTGAAATGGTAGGGGTACAACGTACCCCTTACCAATTCACATAGGGGGGGGGCCGGGATCTGGGGGTCCCCTTTGTTAAAGGGGTCTTCCAGATTCCGATAAGCCCCCCGCCCGCAGACCCCCACAACCACCGGGCAAGGGTTGTGGGGATGAGGCCCTTGTCCCCATCAACATGGGGACATCCTCCCCATGTTGAGGGCATGTGGCCTGGTACGGTTCAGGAGGGAGGGGGGGCCGCTCTCTCGTCCCCCCCTTTTCCCCTGCGGCCGGCCAGGTTGCGTGCTCGGATAAGGGGTCTGGTATGGATTTTTAGGGGGACTCCACGCCATTTTTTTTTTAAATTTGGGGTGGAGTTCCCCTTAAAATCCATGCCAGATCTGAAGGGCCTGGAATGGATATTTGGGGGAACCCCACGTCAATTTTTTTTAAAATTTGCGGCGGGGTTCCCCTTAATATCCATTCCAGACCTGAAGGGCCTGGTAATTGAATTCTGGGGAACCCCCACGCTTTTTTTTTTTTTTTATCAATGACTTTTGTATGTATTGCCGGGAGCCGACAATTCATTAATAGCCGCGAGTCAGTTTTAAAAGACTTTTTTTCTTTCAAAAATTACATTTTTTGCAGGGACAGTTCTAAGCACGGGAAACATGCGCCACTTTACATGCATATCATACACACCCCCCAGGTATGAAATTTAAAGGAATATTTCACTTTTATTTTTTCATTTTAAGCATTATTAAAATCACTGCTCCCGAAAAAACGGCCGTTTTTAAAACTTCTTTTTGCATTGATACATGTCCCCTGGGGCAGGACCCCGGTCCCCAAACACTTTTTAGGACAATAACTTGCATATTAGCCTTTATAATTAACACTTTAGATTTTTCCCATAGATTTTTCGAATTTGCCGTGAACACCCCAATTTGTTCGCTGTTCGGCGAACGTGCGAACAGGCAATGTTCGAGTCGAACATGAGTTCGACTCGAACTCAAAGCTCATCCCTAATATATATATATGTGGTTGTACTCTTGATGCTAATAAATACTGTGTTTATTAGATCTGACTGGGAGCATCACTAGGATCACATCCCGATCAGCATGTCAACAGAGAAGGTTATACAGCATTACTGCTGCTAGGTGACCAGCTGGGGGCTCGGCTCTCTATAACCAATAGTGCCAGCCTTCCCCTGCATGCACCCATAATGTCACCAGCACAAAGTCCTAATAGACTGCCGCCGGTGCCAAGGAGACAGATGCCAGGCCAGCGCTGTCAATAACAGGGACAGGACAGCTGGGGAACCCCACAGTGGCAGAACACCAGGGCCCGGTGGCAAGACAACCTTTGCAACCCTGATAGTTCTCCCACTGCTTTGGACCCTTATATTTTCTTGGTGTGCTGGTGACATATATCTCTTGTTTTCTGCCACCCTGGTGGGGCCCCAGTATAGTAGGAAGGGAGCTCACTACAGAACATGTGAAAGGGCCCGTTGTGGGACCGTAGTAAAGGGCCCGAGGATATATATATATTTGCATTTTATAGTTGGCCCCCCTACTTTTGTCCCTGTCCCCCCATGTGCCCCCCCTAAATATGAAAGCTGGAGACGCCACTGATGTGGAGGGACCCTGGTGTAATGTGGAGAGACCCTGATGTAATGCAGAGGACTTAGGGGACCCTTATGGTATTGCGGAGGGACCCTGGGGACACTAATGTAATGCGGAGGGACCCTGGGGACACTAATGTAATGCGGAGGGACCCTGATGTAAAGAAAGAGACTTTGGGGACCCTAATGTAAAGCGAGGGAGAGACTTTGGGGACCATGATAGCATGAGGAGGGTTTATGAATACACTGATTTAATGGGGGGGCTCTTGGGACTCTAATGCAAGGGGGGGAGCTTTGGGGACCCTGATGTAAGAGGAGACTCTGGGGATCCTGATGTAACAGGGAGGACTCAAGGGACCTTGATGCAAGAAGGAGTTGGGGCCCTGATGTAAGGGGGGACTTTGGGAACCCTGATGTAAGTGTTTAGTTAGCGTTTTCTAAAAGTAGTAGTTATTGAAGGTGCAGGAATTGGGGTGATCAGTGGTCTGATGGTACAGGAATTGGGGTGATCTAATGTGTGAAGATACAGGAATTGGGGTAATGCGAGGAGTGAAGGTGCAGTAATTAGACTGATCAGAGGTCTGATGGTGCAGGAGTTGAGGTGATCTGAGGAGTGAAGATGCAGAAATTGGGGTGATGTGAGGTGGGAAGGTGCAGAAATTGACTGATCAGAGGTCTGATGGTGCAGGAATTAGGGGGGTCTGAGATGTGAAGATGCAGAAATTGGGGTGATTTGAGATCTCATGGTGCAGAAATTGGGGTGATCTGAGGTATGAAGATGCAGGAACTTGGGTGATCTGAGCTATCACGGTGCAGAAATTGGGGCTGATCTTAGATATGAAGGTGTAGGAATTGGGCTGATCACAGGTCTAATGGTGCAGGAATTAGGCTGATCTGAGGTTTGATGGTGCAGGAAATGGGGTGATTAAGGTGTGAAGGTCCAGGAATTGAGCTGATCTGAGGTGTGGAGAGGTGCAGGAACTGGGGCTGATCTGGGGTCTGAAGGCACAGGAACTGGAGCTGATCAGGTGTCTACTGTAAAGGTGTATGTATTGGGGCTTATTTGAAAGTGCAGTAATTTGGCTGATGTGAGGTGTGAAGCTGCAGAAATTGGGGCCGATTTGGGGTGATCTGAGGTGTGAAGATGGGCTTTGATAGGCGGCACTTATGCTAAACATCAAAAAAAAGACTGGCATTTTTTGAAAAAAAAAAATGTTTTTCTTAGTTTGTTATAACATTTTACACATAAGTAATTTTACTTCTTCACTGATGTGCACTGATGATGCTACACTGATGAGGCAGCACTAATGGGCAGCACTGATTTGCAACACTTATGGGCACTGATAGGCGGCACTTATGGGCACTGATAAGGTGGCTCTGATGAGGCAGTACTAATATGCGGCACTAATGGGCTGCACTGTTGGGCGCTATGGGCAGCACTGATGTACTGCCCTGATGGGCACTGATAGGCGGCACTTATGGGCACTTATGGGCTCTGATACGGCAGCACTGATTAGGCAGCACTAATGTTGCACTGATGAGGCAGCACTAATATGCGTCACTGATGGGCAGCACTGATAGGTGGCACTGATGGACACTGATGGGTGGCACTGACAGTTGGCACTGATTAGCGGCACTGATGGGCACTCATAGGTGGAACTGGCACTGATAGGTGGCACTGATGAGCTGAACTAATGGGCAATGATAGGCATGGGAGGCACTGATGAGCTGCACTGATAGACCCCCCGCCCTCCCAAATGGTTAACCCACTTCAGCCAGTACACTGAGCTGCACAAAAGGATAGCAACTTATCTGCCCAACTTCCCCAGCCCCATGCAGAGGCAGAGCTTACTTGTAGTTGTTGTACAACACTTCCTCCTTCTTGCTTACAGCGGCGCCGCCCGCACTCCGTTTCCACGAGCCTCTCGGGCCGGTCTATGGATGACGTCATGCCGGCCGGGACTTCGAGCTCCACCTAACAGGGAAGTGTGCTGGACTCCAAGGGGAGGAGCACGCTCAGCCTCAGCGCACTGGTACAGAGGCTATGCAGCGCAGCATTCTCAGCAACTACAAGGCAATGTATGTAGCGGCCGCCGGCCGGCACACTGTCTGTATTGGGCCAGCAGGCCTAAAATTCAGGTGTCTGGTGCTTGCAACTTCTGCAAGGCTAAGTAACGGCCGGTAATTGTGTCTGTATTGGGCCACTATTATGGTAGGGCCCTGGAGCTGCAGCTCCAAAAGCCCCTACGTTAATCCGGCTCTGATGGCAGTATATAGATAAGTATATATACTGCAGAAAATATATGCTCCAAAAAAAATATTAAAACACGGTACTAGCATTATTTAAAAAGCAAGAAAAGATAAATATTGTATAAAGAGCAGAAAAGCACAGCTAAATAAGATTACAAAGAAAATGAAAAATTTCTAAAAATATCTATGTTGGTGTTTCTCTGCATAGTAACAGTTCTATAGTTACAAGTATTGATGTATACTGTTAAATATATATATATAAATGTTAGCCTGTTTATTAATTGGGCTTTCTCAAAAACAGGTTCCCGCTTTTCGAACAACATTTCCAGGCTTGCGAACAAAGGCATTTACTATAGCACATACAAAAAAACAACAACAGAGGGAAGGCACTTTGTAGGTTTCCTAGTCTGAGTGAGCCAATTTGCAGACAAGGTGTTTTAGTAAATCAACCCCGTTTTTACTCAAATACAGTCTCTTTGAGAGCAGACTGTGAGGAATCTAAAGGCCCCAAGCACTTTTGTTGATGGAGGCGCAGTGGGGTCAGAATTAGACTCTGAGGTGGATGGTATCAGAGTGGGCTTGGAGCCACTGCAAACATATTGTTTGATTAACCGTTCACAAACTGACCAAAAAAATCTAAATTGGATTTAATGGGTATTGTGGGCACCCCCCTCCCCCCCAAAAAATAACCTATACCAGACTCTGATCCAAAAATGCAGCCTGGCTGGCCATGAAGGGAGGATGGAGTGCTCTCCCACCCCAAACTGTTCTAAGCCACATGCCCTAAACATGATAGGGGTACCTTGCTGGGGGGTCTCCATGTTAATACCAACCCTGACCTGGTGGTTGTGGGGGTCTGCAGGTGGGGCTTATCAGAGTCCAGAAGTCAGGAAGACAAAGATTTAAAAACAAAAACAACAGTTTTGGTTGGGTTTATATATTATTTTTTTTTATTATTATGACAGGTTTACGTATTTTAGAAAGACTTGTCAGGCTGTTATTAGTGTAATATTCACAATAGGTTAGGCGATAATGTAATAAACAAGCTTGATAAGGTATTAAACAAGCTTAGTGGTCCTGCAATCTCCAGTACAGTCCAGTTAGTTTAGCTCCTGCACTGGGAAGGCTAGCGCAACAGGTAATTAATAAATTAAATGGAAACAGAGCCTGCTACTCTTTCATTTTTAATGACTCAAAGCAAACAGCTTTTCATCTAGAATTATCCACAAGGTTTCCAAAGAATGATACCGCACATCCTGCCAATGATTTCATAGTTTGACACTAATCAGGAATCATATGCTTATGAGTTTATGTCCTATAGTTACCATCTGTTCCTTGTTTGCTAAGACAGCTCTAGGATTTGAAGACTTGTTTTTGCAATTTTTCTGCACCTTTATAAGTAGAACATGCTAAGCACTACTGGACAGCACAAACAATAGTGATGATATCCCTTACATTTATTAATAATGCTGTTGCATTCTGGAATGCACCACACAGACAATTTAAATCTTATGCTACTGAGCAATTTATCCTCTTACTAGCAATTACATAATCTGCAGCAAGCTGAAATCAATGTGCAGAAAAGTGTCTGCCAGCATTAAATTTTAAAGGGGTTGTAATCCCTTGTTTTAAAAAAAATAAAAAAAGTCTTACCTCCACTGTGCAGTTGGTTTTGCACAGAGTGGCCCCGATCCTCCTCTTCTGGGGTACCTTAGCGGCTCTGGTGGCTCCTCCCTGCATCAAGTGTCCACGTTGGAGAAGCACTCTCCTTGGTGGACACCTGGGGCGCTCCTGTGTCCATTCACACAGAATGCAGGACTCGGCCCTACCCGCGGCGCTGCGTCATTTGATTTGATTGACAGCAGTGGGAGCCAATAGCTGCGCTGCTATCAATCTATCCCAGGGCTCGACAAACCCCGGGCGCCAGGTCGCCATTGCGACTAGAATTAGCGACCTGGCGCCTAGGGCAGCACAGCTGGGGAATCCTGTCTCTCCGTGCCCCCCCCTCCGCACCGCGGGATCGCGTCGTGCCGCGCCGGCCGGTAATTGAGGCCGCGGCTTTGCGGCCTTCTGCAGGCCTATGCTTCCTTCTGTGATCTAGCGCCATCTTGTGGTGGCCGTTGGTATGACAAGACAAACAGCAATGCTAATGTAGTTTCCCTGTCTGTTATCACTGCCATCTCCTTCCCTCTAATTAGAACCCCCAAACATTATATATATTTTTTATTCTAACACCCTAGAGAATAAAATGGCGGTTGTTGCAATACTTTCTGTCACACCGTATTTGCGCAGCGGTCTTACAAGCGCACTTTTTTGGGTAAAAATACACTTTTTTTAATAAAAAAATAAGACAACAGTAAAGTTAGCCCAATTTTTTTTAATATTGTGAACGATAATGTTACGCCGAGTAAATTGATACCCAACACGTCACGCTTAAAAATTGCGTCCACTCGTGGAATGGCAACTTTTACCCTTTAAAATCTCCATAAGCGACGTTTAAAAAATTCTACAGGTTGCATGTTTTGAGTTACAGAGGAGGTCTAGGGCTAGAATTATTGCTCTCGATCTACCGATCGCGGCGATACCTCACATGTGGTTTGAACACCGCTTTCATATGCGGGCGCTACTCACGTATGCGTTCGCTTCTGCGCGCGAGCTCGGCGGGACGGGGCGCGTTCCTGGCTCCTAACTTTTTTAGCTGACTCCTAGATTCCAAGCAAATTTGTCAAGCCCTGATCTATCCAATCAGGACACGAGACACCAGCTAGTGCTGGTGTGCTTGTACCCAGCCGTAGGAAGATCGGGGTCAGGTATGTAAAATGGAGGCTCGGGGGGGGGCTGCAGCACCATAGAAGGTATTTCACCTTAATGCATAGACTGCATTACATAGTTACATAGTTAAATAGTTAGTCAGGTTGAAAAAAGACACAAGTCCATCAAGTTCAGGCATGTCCAAAGTCCGGCCCGTGGGCCAATCACGGCCCGTGTTATGGTTTTGGACGGCCCGACTGGTCATTTTGACATATATATCTTTTGTGGCCCCCAACGAATCCCGAGTGACGGGGGCCACAAAATATAGATATGCTGGCTGCTTTGGAGGGGACGGGACGAGTGCCGTGCATACAGGAGAGGAGTATTTCCTGTTTACACGGCGTCCTGTGTAAAAGGAAGTCCCATCTCTTGTGCTGCCATTGGACAACTGTTCTGTCCATCATAGGAGGCGGGACTTTCAATGAAAGAGGCCGCCGAGAAAACAGGAGTTTCTGCTGTATGTCTGTTGGCGCTCCTCCCGCCCCCTCCCTGTCTCCTCCAAGGCTGCAGATGGGCATGAATCAGGCTGCACTGACGGCAATGGCAAGTCTGCATTTATGTCAATGGAGTGGGTGCTGCATTCGTGTCAATGGAGTGGGTGCTGCATTCATGGCAATGGAGTGGGTGCTGCATTCGTGGCAATGGAGTGGGTGCTGCATTCGTGGCAATGGAGTGGGTGCTGCATTCGTGGCAATACGGTGGGTGCTGCATTCGTGGCAATACGGTGGGTGCTGCATTCGTGGCAATACGGTGGGTGCTGCATTCGTGGCAATGGAGTGGGTGCTGCATTCGTGGCAATGGAGTGGGTGCTGCATTCATGGCAACGGTGGGTGCTGCATTCATGGCAACGGTGGGTGCTGTATTCATGGCACTTGTGAGGCTGCAGATGGGCACTGATTAGGCTGCATTGATGGGCACTGACCCTTTTCTTGCTTCACAGTTCTTTATTTAAAATGTAAGATTTTTTTCCTGAAACGTCCTTTTTAAAGTTAAGTTGCGTGTTATAAGCCGATAAATATGGTATATCCAAATAACACGCCCAAGCTCATCTCTTCACCAAACACAGCCACAAAGAGAATTCTTGTTGGGCAGTGTATTAGTGCTCAGACGAACACACTTAGACCAAATTTTAATGGTTTAAAGAATGTCAGGCAAAATGGTCGGCCCTCAAGCATGTTCACTTCATCACATATGGCCCTCTTTGAAAAAAGTTCAGACATCCCAGATCTAGTTCAACCATAAAAAAACCCACAGTTGATCCAGAGGAAGGCAAAAAACCCCAGCAGAGCATGCTCCAATTTGCTACAGCAGGGGAAAAAACTCCTTCCTGATCCCCCGAGAGGCAATCGGATTTTCCCTGGATCAACTTTACCTATAAATGTCAGTACCCAATTATATTATGTACATTTAGGAAAGTATCCAGACCTTTCTTAAAGCAATCTACTGAGCTGGCCAGAACCATCTCTGAAGGGAGTCTATTCCACATTTTCACAGCCCTTACTGTGAAGAAACCTTTCCGTATTTGGAGGTGAAATCTCTTTTCCTCTAGATGTAAAGAGTGCCCCCGTGTCCTCTGTATTGACCGTAGAGTGAATAACTCAACACCAAGTTCACTATATGGACCCCTTATATATTTGTACATGTTGATCATATCCCCCCTTATTCTCCTCTTCTCAAGAGTGAATAAATTCAGTTCCTCTAATCTTTCCTCGTAGCTGAGCTCCTCCATGCCTCTGATCAGTTTGGTTGCCCATCTCTGCACTTTCTCCAGTTCCCAGATATCCTTTTTGAGAACTGGTGCCCAAAACTGAACTGCATATTCCAGATGAGGTCTTACTAATGATTTGTACAGGGGCAAAATTATATCTCTCTCTCTCTCTCTCTAGAGTCCATACCTCTCTTAATACAAGAAAGGACTTTGCTCGCTTTCGGAAACCGCAGCTTGGCATTGCATGCCATTATTGAGTTTATGATCTACCACAACCCCCAGATCCTTTTCCACTACGGATTCCCCCAGTTGTACTCCCCCTAGTATGTATGATGCATGCAGATTCTTAGCCCCCAAGTGCATAACTTTCCATTTATCAACATTAAACCTCATCTGCCACATAGTCGCCCAATTAGACAGAGCATTGAGGTTGGCTTGTAAATTGGAGATATATATACAGTGGGGCAAAAAAGTATTTAGTCAGCCACCAATTGTGCAAGTTCTCCCACTTAAAAAGATGAGAGAGGCCTGTAATTGTCATCATAGTTATACCTCAACTATGAGAGACAAAATGTGGAAACAAATCCAGACAATCACATTGTCTGATTTTTTAAAGAATTTATTTGCAAATTATGGTGGAAAATAAGTATTTGGTCACCTACAAACAAGCATGATTTCTGTCTCTCACAGACCTGTATCTTCTTCTTTAAGAGGCTCCTCTGTCCTCCACTTATTACCTGTATTAATGGCACCTGTTATCAGTATAAAAGACTGTCCACAACCTCAAACAGTCACACTCCAAACTCCACTATGGTGAAGACCAAAGAGCTGTCGAAGGACACCAGAAACAAAATTGTAGACCTGCACCAGGCTGGGAAGACTGAATCTGCAATAGGCAAACAGCTTGGTGTGAAGAAATCAACTGTGGGAGCAATAATTAGAAAATGGAAGACACACACGACCACTGATAATCTCCCTCAATCTGGGGCTCCACGCAAGATCTCACCCTGTGGGGTCAAAATGATCACAAGAACGGTGAGCAAAAATCCCAGAACCACACGGGGGACCTAGTGAATGACCTGCAGAGAGCTGGGACCAACGTAACAAAGTCTACCATCAGTAACACACTACGCCGCCAGGGACTCAGATCCTGCCGTGCCAGACGTGTCCCCCTACTTAAGCCAGTACATGTCCGTGCCCATCTGAGGTTTGCTAGAGAGCATTTGGATGATCCAGAAGAGGATTGGGAGAATGTCATATGGTCAGATGAAACCAAAGTAGAACTGTTTGGTAGAAACACAACTCGTCATGCTTGGAGGAGAGAGAATGCTGAGTTGCAACCAAAGAACACTATACCTACTGTGAAGCATGGGGGTGGCAACATCATGCTTTGGGGCTGTTTCTCTGCAAAGGGAACAGGACGACTGATCCGTGTACATGAAAGAATGAACAGGGCCATGTATCGTGAGATTTTAAGTGCAAACCTCCTCCCATCAGCAAGAACATTGAAGGTGAAACGTGGCTTGGTCTTTCAGCATGACAATGATCCCAAACACACCGCCCGGGCAACGAAGGAGTGGCTTCGTAAGAAGCATTTCAAGGTCCTGGAGTGGCCTAGCCAGTCTCCAGATCTCAACCACATAGAAAACCTTTAGAGGGAGTTGAAAGTCTGTGTTGCCCAGCGACAGCCCCAAAACATCACTGCTCTAGAGGAGATCTGCATGGAGGAATGGGCCAACATACCAGCAACAGTGTGTGACAACCTTGTGAAGACTTACAGAAAATGTTTGACCTCTGTCATTGCCAACAAAGGATATATAACAAAGTATTGAGACAAACTTTTTATATTGACCAAATACTTATTTTCCACCATAATTTGCAAATAAATTCTTTCCAAATCGGACAATGTGATTGTCTGGATTTGTTTCCACATTTTGTCTCTCATAGTTGAGGTATACCTATGATGACAATTACAGGCCTCTCATCTTTTTAAGTGGGAGAACTTGCACAATTGGTGGCTGACTAAATACTTTTTTGCCCCACTGTATATACATATATATATATATATATACGTTATTCCACTGCATAGCTTAGTGTCATCTGCAAAGCCAGAAATGTTACTTTTGATCCCAGACCCAATATCATTTATAAAGATATTAAAAAGTAAGGGTCCCAACACTGAACCTTGGGGTACACCACTGATAACCTTAGACCATTCAGAGTAAGAATCATAACCACTACTCTCTGAATTCTGTCTTTTAGACATTTTTCTATCCATTTACAAACTGATATTTCCAAGCATGTAGACTTTACCTTACACATGAGCCGTGTGCGGAACTGTATCGAACGCTTTTGCAAAATCCAAGTATACCACGTCCATATACCATTAAGGTGAAAAACCATGAGGGTTTACAACCACTTTAAGCCCTGGTTCAAACCTATGCATTTTTAGTGCTTTTTGCAGATTTGCACTGCAGAACATGTTTCATAGGAAACCATGTAAAATGGACTGTAGCGTGTTTCTGCAAAATGCAAAAAGCACGAAAAAAGGAATAGATGTGAACCAGGGCTAAGGCCTGGTTCACACCTATGCATTTTTTAGTGCATTTTCAGTTTTGCAGAAACACTCTACAGTCCATTTAACATGGTTTCCTATAGATGTAGTTCACATCTGTGCATTTTATGGAAAGGGCCAGGTTTTTTTTCTGGTTTTTGGTTCCAAAGACTTCAACGGTTTAACCACTTGCCGTCGTTATACGTGGATACTTTGAAGAGGAATATCATTGTTATGGCAGCAGCTATCCACCATAACCCCGGTACCCTCTTCAAGAGCAGGCGGTCGGCTTTCAGATAAAAGTGATCTCTGTGGCAAATTTGCTGCAAAATCACTTTTATCGGTGGTGGGAGAGGACCCCCCTCCCTCCGGTGCCTTCTGCCGCTTACCGGAGCCAGCGGCAGAAGCGATCGGGTCCTTTCCAGTGTGTGGTTTTTGCAGGGCGGGGCGGAATGTTGCTTTTTTCTGCAGTGCTTTTTGCGGTGCTTGGACACACATTTTTACCACAATTTTACAGCGATTTGTATTTTTTTTTTTCACACTGTATATAGCTGGTTGCTAAGGAGGGGGCCAGGAAGCCGATGGCTGCGTCCTTAACAACCGATGAGTCATCAGTTGTCAGCGGGCTTCCCCGCTGAATGTAAAAAGAAGATTGTGAAAAAAACAGCGTGGGGTCCCCCCCAGGTCCTTGGGTCTAGTATGGATTCGGAGGGGACCCCCACTCCAAAATAAAATAAAAAAAGGGTCCCCCCAAAATCCATACCAGACCCTTATCTGAGCATGCAGCCTGGCAGGTCAGAAAAGGGAGGGGACAAGCGCCCCCCCTCCTGAACCATACCAGGCTGCATGCCCTCAACATGGGGGGGTGGGTGTTTTAGGGCAGGGGGGATCTATGCCCCCCACACCAAAGCACCTTGCCCCTATGTTGATGGGGACAAGGGCCTCTTCCAGACAACCCTTGCCCGGTGGTTGTTGGGGTCTGCAGGCGGGGGGCTTATCGGAATCTGGAAGCCCCTTTAACAAGAGGGCCCCCATATCCTGGCCTCCCCCCATGTGAATGAGTATGGGGTACATTGTACCCTACCCATTCACCCAAAAAAAGTAGTGTAGTGTGAAAAACTACAGTAGACAAATTTTGACAAGTCTTTTATTAAAAATATCTTCTTCTTCCCCGCGTCTTCCTCCATCCTCTCCCACGTCTTCCTCCACCAGTCTTCTCCTTCTCCTGCTTCTTCTTCCACTCTTCTTCTTTCTCCTGTCTTATTTGTCTGGTGTTCTCGTTCCTCTGTTGGCGTCCCTCCTCCGATGCTCCATCCCGCTGATCTGTCTACGCCGATGTCAAGCATGTCTTAGATAATGATGGGGCTGGCCATCGGATGACGTCTACAGATTCTGATAAGCCCCCCCGCCCGCAGACCCCGACAACCACCGTGCAAAATCGTGGTGCTTGTGTTTTGGATGCGGGTCTATTGAAATCTATTACATGCAAAACTCTGCATTTTGTGGGAAAAAAGTCCCCGGCCCTTTCCAAAAATTCAGAAGCATTTATGTGAACGCATTTATGTGAATGCATTTATGTGAACGTCTTCCATAGGAACTTATGTTAAAAAAATTCCCTGCATGTCTGCAAAATGCATCAAAGAACGCATTAATGTGAATCAAGCCTTAGTCACTGAATTGCAAGAAATGTAAGTTGTCTGCTTCTCATTTTTCTTAACTTGCCATTCCCTAATGATATTAAACAGTTGTTATGCCAAAATCTCCCCATATAGAAATACTGTATAGTCAATATAAGGCCAACCATATATGGACTGATGCTTGCAAGTGATATGGCTCGGGGTGGAATTTCAGTACTATTAGCTGTAACCCTGAGCCAGACTCGGGATCGCATCGCAGTATCCAGGCAAAGTAACTTACCTTGTCCCCTGGATCCTGCGATGTCTCCCCGCTGTGTCTGCGAGCTGTCTCCTCGCTCGATTCACACAGTGCCCGAGTGCCGCCGAGCTCCGTTCCCTGCGACTTTGTGACGCACGGGGCGGAGATCGGCGCCAAATTCAAAAAAGTAAAAACACAGTACACATACAGTACACTGTAACATTACAGATTACAGTACTGTATAAAAAAATTACACATCCCCTTTGTCCCTAGTGGTCTGTCCAGTGCCCTGCATGCACTTTTATATTATAAATACATTTTTTTTCTGCCTGGAAACTGGAGATTGTCCATAGCAACCAAAAAGTGTCCCTTTATGTCAAAAGTGGTTTTAGACCAGCTAGAAAACAGCGATAATAAATTAGAATCACTTGCAGAATTGAGCGATAGCGATTTGTGGGGAAATTCTTCATCAAACACTAAATCTAATGACAGCGACAATTCTGCAACTGAGCAAATTTCAGTGTTTTGGATTTGATTACATTATTGAATAATTTTTATTATTATTATATTATTATTTGTTAAAATTGTTTATAGTTATTTATTATATTATAATTTATGATTTTGTCTTTCAAACTTTATCGTACCCGGGATGTCTACTAGACTCTTGTTTGGACAGATTTAAGTGAGTTATTCCTAAGAATTGCAGGCCTACAATATAAAACGCCAAATTTCCATGCAAAATAATGGTACCGCTTTCAGCACCTAAAGTCTGAAATAATCATACCGCCAGGGAGGTTAAGCACCTCTTAGCCACAATTAATCATAGATACTTCATTAATTTAGGGGCCACTGTACAGAAAGTACTCACCCGTTTAAACTTTCACACAGAAAAAAATAGAAAAAACATGCATAAAACAAACCCAAGTGCATAAACATGCATTCAAGAGTACAAAAATGGCAGGTGTTTCTGATGGTAGAAGTAGGGATACTTTACAAAAGAAATTTACATATATTACATTTAATAAATGTATTAACATATAATACAGAAAAAGAGGAATTTTGACTTGTAAATCCCAGATTTTGGAGTACCGTGTTTCCCCGTAAGTAAGACCTACCCGTAAAATAAGACCTAGCGCTATTTTCCAGGAGGGCTGCAATATAAGCCCTACCCCGGAAATAAGCCCTAGTTTAAAATGCTTGTAAAATCCTATAATCCACACTATTACAGTAGTATATAATGTACAATGTGTGTGTTTCTGTAATATAATTGCAAGATAAAGAGCTCTGGCAGGTCACAGAAGCACAGAGAGGCGCTATAACGAAGGTATTTGGCACAATTATATTACAGAAACACACACATTGTACAATATATACTACTATAATAGAATGGACTATAGGATTTTACAAGCATTTTAACTCTGTTCACACTGGGGATTCCTGTCAGGCAGGGAGAGAGTGGGGGAGAGGAGACAGCACATTACATGGTAAGACCTACCCCAAAAATAAGCCCTACTGTGTCTTGCTGCAACTCTAATAAAGAATGTTCCGGATCCTCTAGAGATAGGATTATATCGTCAGCATACAGTCCCATTTTATGTTTGTCATGTCCTATCTTAACCACTTCAATACCATGCACTCATACAGCTTCCTGCCCAAGCCAATTTTGAGCTTTCAGCGCTGTCGCAATTTGATTGACAATTGCGCGGTCATGCAACACTACCCAAACAATTTTTTTATCATTTTGTTCCCACAAATAGAGCTTTCTTTCGGTGGTATTTGATCGCCTCTGCGATTTTTATTTTTTACATAACAAATAAAAAAGAGTGAAAATTTAGAAAAAAAAAAAGTTTTTCTTTGTTTCTGTTTTTTTTTTTTTTTTGTAAATAAGTACCTTTTCTACTTCAATGACGGGCACTGATAAGGCGGCACTAACGGGCATTGATAAGGCGACACTGATGGGCACCGATGAGGTGGCACTGATGATGGGCACTGATAGGCGGCACTGATGGGCACTGATAGGCGGCACTGATAGGCGCTGATATGTGGCACTGGTATGCGGCACTGATGGGCACTCATAGGCGGCACTGATGGGCACTCATAGGCGACACTGATGGGCACTCATAGGCAGCACTGGTGGATACTTATGGGTGGCACTGATAGGTGGCACGGACGGGCACTGATAGGCGGGCACTTATGGGCACAGATGGGCACTGATAGGTGGCACTAATGGACACTGGTAGGTGGCACTGATGACTGGTGGCTGGCATTGCTGGGCATCATGCATTTTTTTGTGCCATGATGGTGCCAATCAGTGCCCATTTGTGGGCACTGATTGGCATATATTTTTTCTCTCTTTCTGCATGTGGATGGCCATGGGGGACTTACCTGGCCATCCACATACTTGGGGTTCCCTGGTGGTCCTGGGGGGCTTCCCTGGTGGTCCAGTGTGGGTATCCGAGGGGGGGCTGCGCTGATAAACAATCAGCGCGAACCCCCCCTGTCAGGAGAGCCGCCGATCGGCTCTCCTCTACTCGCGTCTGTCAGACGCGAGTGAGGAAGAGCCGATCAACGGCTCTTCCTGTTTACATTGTGATCAGCCGTGATTGGACACGGCTGATCACGTGGTAAAAAGCCTCCGCCAGAGGCTTTTTACCGAGATCAGTGTAGCGGTGGGTCAGTCGCCGCGATGCGCGCCCCCCTGGGCGCGCGGCGGCTGTTATCCCGCAGGACGCCATATGACGTCCAGTGTGGATAACTGAACCACTTCCCGGACGTCAATCTGCTATTGACGGGGCGGGAAGTGGTTAACCAGCCTGGCGGTATTCCCGAGTGTGGCTCGGGGTGAGATTTTAGTGCTATTATCGGTAACCCCGAGCCACACTCAGGGTTGCATCGCTGGATCCTGGGAGAGGTTACTTACCTTGTCCCCTGGATCCCGCGATGTATTTCCGCAGTGTACGGCGGCCGGATCTTCCGCCCGATGCACTGTGTTCCCCTGATTTTCTTCCCTGCAATTGTCGCGACCCAGGGGGGTGGAACCGGCGGCAAATTCAAATGTATAAAAGCACAAACACACTGATACAATGTAATCCTATTGGATTACAATACAAAATAAAATAAAGTGACCTTAGATTGCCCCCCAGTGCTTTCTCCAGTGCCCTTGTCTGCAGTTTTACTATACTTTGTGTCTATAAACTGCACAGCGACCATGGCATCAAAAAAGCGCGCCTCCACCTCAAAATCGCTATATGACCTGCTGTAAAACAGCGACACAGAATGGGTTGCAGAGGAGTTGAGTGACAGCGACTCATGGGGAAGTTTGTCATCAGACACAGAAAGCGATTTCAGCGATGATCTTGCAACTGTGCCCAGCGATGTGCAGACTTGGTGCTCGATTGATTGCGGTACGGAGCACGTAGCGCCCCCAAGATTTCCGTTTACAGGAGCACCTGGGATCATAGTGGATGTTGAGGATGACAACCCCTTGGCATACCTCAAGCTCTTTTTGACTGGTGAGGTTATTGCCAAAATTGTTATGTAGACAAATTGTTACCAGGAGCAACAAGCTACCCATCAGCGGTTTTCAAGGACCAGAAAATGGGAACCGGTAACCAGAGAGGACATCTGGAAGTTTCTGGGCCTTATAATTCTACAAGGAGTGGTGGGGAAACCCCTGCAGAAATGGTACTGGACAACCAACAAATTGCTGGCCACTCCTTTTTTTGGCACCGTTATGTCGGAATACAAGTTTTCGCTCATAATGAAATATTTGCATTTTGCAAAAAATGAAGACTTTGATGAGAGTTCTCATCCAGCTACAAAACTGAATTTTTTTAAAAATATTTATCAACTTATTCTGAAGAATTTCCAGCAGACCTATGTGCTGGACAGAGACATAAGTATTGATGAAAGTCTTATGGCCTACAAAGGAAGACTTAGCTGGATACTGTTTATTGCATCAAAGCGAGCTCGATTTGGTATAAAGTAATTCATGCTGTGTGAATCCAGCACTGGGTACATCTGGAATTCGGTCCTGTTCACCGGGAAAGGGACCAATTTCAGCGAACGATTCAGCAGTTTTGGAATGGCAACCGCTTCGGTTCTTTCTTTGATTGAGCCATTGCTGAACCAGGGCTACTGTGTCACCACAGACAATTTTTATACGTCCCCAGAACTCCTAGTCCCTCCTTCTGAACAAGACGGATGCATATGGGACCGTTAGACCTAACAGGCGTGACATGCCGCCAACCTTTGCCAATAAAAAACTCAAGGCAGGAGAAATAGTTGCCTGGCAGAAAGGTAAAATGATGGCACTGAGATGGCGTGACAAAAGAGACGTGTGCCTTATGAGTACCATTTACAACACCTCTACTGTCATGGTACATACCAGTAGTGGAAAAGATGTAATGAAGCCACAGGTCGTGTTGGATTACAACAATACCATGGGAGGTATGGACAGGGCTGACCAGGCCATGACCTTTTATCCAGCCATGAGGAAGCAACAAAAAAAATATTATAAAAAAATCTTCAGGCATCTGCTTGAACAGTGCCTGTGGAATGCATTCATTCTCCTGAAAAAAAAGAGTGACAGGCCTATGATTCATGCAGACTTTGTGTGGAAGGTTGTCAAACTCATATTTCTGAAGCACCAGACGCCAACGGCTGTAAACAGATCTGGACGTCGGGCTGCTGGCGTTGTGAACACGGAACGCCTGACTGGTCGTCACTTTATGGACCACATTCCACCAACTAAAAAGAAGACAGCACCCACAAGGATGTGTGTGGTTTGCTGCTCTAAGCGTGACGACACCGGAAGGAAAATCCGAAAAGAAATCCGTTTCTATTATCCCGATTGTGACGTTGGACTTTGTGCTGTACCTTGTTTTAAAATTTTCCATACCCGAGACGTTTACTGACGCAATATGACTTCTAATATTGCACCCTTGTTTGAGCAAAAAAAATGTCAGTGTTTTTGATTATATTATTTACTAAAATGTATTGAATAAAAAGTATTATTATTATTAAATTATTATTTGTTATTATTATATTATAATTTATGATTTTGTGTTTCAAACTTTATCATACCCGAGAAGTCTACCAGACTCTAGTTTGGAAAGATTTAAGTGAGTTATTCCTAAGAATTACAGGCCTACAATATAAAACGCCACATTTCCATGCAAAATAATGGTACCGCTTTCAGCACCTAAAATGTGAAATAATCATACATTTTAGGGATTGTGATAATGATTGCTTCTAGCATTTCTTTATGATTTTTTTTTATTTTTAGTTACTTGGTTAAAGACATCTGTTTGATAATATATCAATAAAAGCTTTGTAGTATTCACTCGATAAGCCATTTGCTCCTGGGGTCTTATGAAGAGGTAAAGAGCTACTAACATTACGTGTCTCTTCAACAGAAAATGGTTTGTTGAGTTTTTGTAATGTGTTATGATCCACCGAAGGTAGACAGATCTTATTTAACCCTTTCAATACAGGGCTTTTTATACCACTTCCATACCGGGCCTATTCTGGCACTTCTCTCCTACATGTACAAATCATCATTCTTTTGCTAGAAAATTACTCAGAACCCCGAAACATTATTTATGTTTTTTTTAGCAGACACCCTAGGGAATAAAATGACGGTCATTGCAACTTTTTATCTTGCACGGTATTTGCACAATAATTTTTCAAACGCTTTTTTTTTTTTTTTAAATGGTTTCATGAATTAAAAAATAACAAAACAGTACAGTTAGCCCAATTTTTTTGTAAAATATGAAATATTATGTTACGCCGAGTAAATAGATACCTAACATGTTACGCTTTAAAATTGCGCACACTCATGGAATGGCGCCAAATTTCGGTACTTAAAAATCTCCATAGGCGACGCTTTGAAAAGTTTTACAGGTAACCAGGTTAGAGTTACAGAGGAGGTCTAGTGATAGAATTGTTGCACGCGCTCTAACGCACGCGGCGATACCTCACATATGTGGTTTGAATGGTGTTTACATATGTGGGCGGGACTTCCGTGTGCGTTCGCTTCTGAGCGCGAGCTACCGGGGACAGGGGCGTTTAAAAAAATGTTTTATTATAAAAAAAATATTTTCCTTTTTTTTTTTTTTTTTTTTTTTTTTTTTACACTTTTTTTTTTTTTGATCACTTTTATTCCTATTACAAGGAATGTAAACATCCCTTGTAATAGGAATGGTGTGTGTGACAGGTCCTCTTTATGGAGAGATGTGGGGTCAATAAGACCCCACATCTCTCCTCCAGGCAGGAAAGCATGAGATCAGGAAAAATAAATCACTGATCTCATGCTTTCAGCCGCAATCGCGGCTTTGTTTACTTTTGGGAACCCGGGCGTGACGTCATCACATCGCGCCCGGGCCTCCGACGGTCATAGAGACGACTGGTGACTATCTGGTCACCAGTCATCTCTATGCTCGTCATGTGACCAGACACCGGCGCCGGACAATTCTTTCTCCGGGCCCCCAATGGCACGGGAGAGCCCGGAGAAGCACCGGATGACGGCGAGGGGGGGGATGTCCCCTTCCGTCGCCTATAAGAACGATCAAGTGGCGGAACGCCGCTATGATCATTCTTATCGTGCACAGAATCGCCGGCAGAAGAGAAGGATATCTGAATGATGCCTCTAGCTGCAGGCATCATTCAGATATCCCCCCACAAAGCCCAGGACGTCATATGATGCCCACCCGGATGGAGAGAGGGTTCCTGCTGGCGTAATTTTACAATGATCCGGTATGGAAGTGGTTAAAAATAGTATTATTTCTGATTATTGTATCCAATAGGTTATTATTTGCTCGTAATTTTATTTTTTTCTCTTTGGATCAGAATTCCTCTAATATACGCTTTATGTATGCAACTAAGGTTAGCAGTGGAGGTAGAAAATATATTGTTAATTGTAAAGAATTCTTTCAATCTTTCTTGTAACACAGACAGATGCGTCTACTGTAAAAAAATAAATGTGTTCTTTCTCCAGAGTGAAGTATTGGCTGGTAAATGATTCATTTCTATATTGATTAAGATAGGTGCATGATCTGACCAAGAGATATTATACATTTGTGCATCAGTTACTTTCTGCAGGAGAGTTCTGTCCGTGATAAAGAAGTCAACACGAGTGTTAAGCCCCGTACACACGGTCTGACTTTTGGCCAACAAACTTCATTTTGAGCAAGTTGGACCAACAATCCGACCGTGTGTATGCTCCATCGGACAAACTTTTTTTTTTTTTTTCATCAGACAAAAGTTCGGTCTGCAAACGGACAATCTTTTGGCCAACAAAAGTCAGATGGAGCAAAGTCCGACTGTATGTATAGAAAACCATCAGACTTTTGTCCGATGGACAAAACAAATAATGTTAAAATCAACCAACAATAGCAGAAGTTGACCAAAGGGTGGTGGTAAAGAGCAGAAAAACCACGTGATGTTGGAAAAAGTTTTGTGAAAAGTCCTGTGGTGTGTATGCTATGGGTGTGCCCGGCCAACTCCGTTCGAACAAAAATCCACGGAAAAGTCCGATGGAAGTCCGACCGTGTGTACGAGGCTTAAGACTTATGAACATTGGAAAAAAAAGTAAGTCTTTTTCAGACGAGTGAAGACATCTCCAGGGATCAAAAAGGTCCTCCTGTGGAAAAAAATTAACAAACCTTTTCTTACAGAATGAGATCCTTTAGAGGTGTCTATAATTGGGTCCATTGGGGCATTGAAATCCCTGCAGATGATAAGGTTACCCTTTTGCATTCTTCTTATTCTCTTAGTAGTTTCCTTGATAAATTGCATAGGTTGTTTGTTAGGAGCATATAGATTAGCGATGGTTAATATTGTGTTGTCAATATTGGCAAGTGGCAACTATTATTACAAATCTTCCTTGGGAGTCTGTCTTGGAGTCCAACAGTTGGAAAGTGACTCTTTTATAATTGTGATAACCCCTCTTTTTTTCTTAGAGTAGTTAGAGAAGAATACATGTGGAAATTTGTGATGGGAGAATTTAGGGGGATTGTCTCTAGTGAAATGGGATTCCTGAATACATAAAATGTCACTGTTGAATTTCAGCGCGTTGTTCCAGAGATTTTTCCTTTTATAAGGGCTGTTGAGTTCCTTCACATTAAGCGATAACATCTTAAGTTGCGCCATATTGGTAACAGGTTATCTACGAATAAAACGATTTGTTTAAATAATTAATCTTTCATCAATATCGATATTGATATTCCTGCAGTTAGTAGGAAGAGAGAGTTTGTGGGACTTTAACCACTTAAGCCCCGGACCATTTTGTAGCTAAAGGACCAGGCCCCTTTTTGCGATTCGGCACTGTGTCGCTTTAACTGACAATTGCGCGGTCATGCAACGTGGCTCCCAAACAAAATTGGCGTCCTTTTTTTCCCACAAATAGAGCTTTCTTTTGGTGTTATTTGATCACCTCTGCGGTTTTTATTTTTTGCGCTATAAACAAAAATAGAGTGACAATTTTGAAAAAAATTCTATATTTTTTACTTTTTGCTATAATAAATATCCCCAAAAATATATAAAAAAAATTCCCACAGTTTAGGCTGATACGTATTCTTCTAAATATTTTTGGTAAAAAATATTGCAATAAGCGTTTATTGATTGGTTTGCGCAAAAGTTATAGCTTCTACAAAATAGGGGACTGTTTTATGTAATTTTTATTAATAATTTTTTTTTTTACTAGTTATGGCGGCGATTAGTGATTTTTATCGTGACTACGACATTATGGCGGACACATTGGACACTTTTGACACCATTGTCATTTTTACAGCGATCAGTGCTATAAAAATGCACTGATTACTGTAAAAATGACACTGGCAGTGAAGGGGGTTAAGTGTTTTGCAGCGCCACTAGGTGGCGCTGCAGGGGTTAAGTGTTTCCTAGGGAGTGATTGTTACTGTGAGGGGGTGTGGCTACACATGACACGTCACTGATGACCGTTCGCGATCACAGGGAACGGTCAGCGGTGACAGTGTCACTAGGCAGAATAGGGGAATGCCTTGTTTAAAAAGGCATTCCCCTGTTCTGCTCTTGCCGACCGCAATCGCGGGACTCCCGGGAACATTGAGTTCCCGGGACCGGCGGCCGCACTTGCGAGGCACGCGGTGGGCGCGCACGCGCCCGCAGGGCGGCAGATTTAAAAGGGGCGTACCTGTACGCCCATCTGCCTGCCCATGCCATTCTGCCGATGTACATCGGCGTGCAGCGGTTAGCGAGTGGTTAAATGAGGTACCGCCGTGTCAGATAAGAATGATAACATAGAAATTAAGTTACAGTACATGATTTATTTATTACAATCTAGAATTCATATTAGATATTTTGTATCAAATAAATAGGTAGTCACAAGACTTACACTAAATATGCTGCTCATAGCATGCAATACAAATAGGAAATAGACATGGTATATGTACATTGTAACGGCAGGGCCCGGGGAACCCAGAAGCTCTTAGAAAGTATGAGATACTCTTGCTTCAGCTTCCCCAATGCCTCTTATGTGTAAACCACCCTGTGTCTCTATTAGGGGCACAGGGTGAATGAGAACCCCACCATGATCTGTGATAGCCATATCCCATACTGTATATACATGGCATATATTGGGTATATACTGTGTGTGGGCTGTTATGTAATACTTGCTGTGATGGGGTGTGATTACATTCTATTGTCTATTGTGGCGTGTTTGAGTTAAGCCTGTAATTATAGGTATTGTACTCTGGCAGCCAGACAGTCTGCTGAATATAAGGGTCATGCATAATCATTTAAACTAGAAAGGGATTAGCTAACCTGTTGTCTTCTAAGAGATGTGTATTGGAAGACAGAAAGGTCATGTGTCTGAGTCAGCAGCTGTAGTTAATTGGCTCATGTAAATTGGGTCTGGTCAGAGGGGTATTATGGGAGGAGGGACAAAAGCTTCTCTAGGTGTGTACAAGAGTTGTAGTACTTTTGCAATAAAGTGTCAGTCTATTTTGGAAAGATACAGAGCATTTGTCTCGTTCTTCTGGAAGGATTTGTCCTCTGGGAAGTGGTCATCTGACTGTGGAGGATCGGTAGCGAATGTGTGTCCAGGAGAGGGAAGGTCTTAGACGGCGTTAACCCCTTTCATATTAGGGGTGTCGTTACATACATGATAAAATTAATCGATTAAAGAACATATATATATAAAGAACATATATAATAGAAACAAGTAACTGTTGGCATCTAGTGGCACTCAACACATTTCTTGGCATTACAGCCATTCATCAGGAGTGTTATGGAGTAATAAACTGGAAAGGAAAATGGACAGGTGTTAATGATAATGCCCTTACAACAAGGTGGGGACAAATTGGGAAACTTACTGCACAGCCTCAAAGCCAAGTGCGGTATCTGCCAAGGAAAGCAGGGGTGACGGGCATGATGTCTCCCCCAGGATTGAGACAGGGGAACCCTCCAAGCGCCCAGAGCACAACACGGTGGTCACAGCATGATCCATTATACTATGTGTACACAGGGAGTGCATAGTGTTCCTGGAAAAAATGTGTCAAAAAGTGGATTAATTAAAAAATATAAAATCTAAAAAATAAAAAAGTGTAGCAAAATATCTGTGTTCCCACAAGGGGACTACATGAAGGGGTGTGTGCGTGAAATGAAACCAAATAGAGGGAGGAAACAACATACCAATGATGGTGGCTGAGCTCCCAGCGAAGAGGGTGACCTGTGTGTGGGATCAGTGTGTGCTTCCTTATGGAAGAGTCAAGCAAATTAACCATTGGTTGCTCCAAGGCTACTATATACTCCCATTCCCGTCAACATCATGCCTGATTGGCCACTCTACACAAGGGTGGTGGGAGGGCATTCCCAGCTGCGTGTGGCCAAGCCATCAGCAGTGGGTCCCCGCCAATCTCGTACGTGGCCAAAGATGGAAAAAGACATCATTCGACGTCGATGACACTGCAAACTCTGTGTTGAAGCATGACGTCGATGTGCAGGAGGCCAGGCCCCACCCCCACCAAAGGTGCACATCACAATCCCGGAGCCAGAGAAGACACCCGACCCCCCTCAGACCCAAGCTGAACCGGGCAAGGGGTTGGGAAATGATCTGAGAAGGATGGTGGGTCGAATGTAAGGCATAGGGGAATAGTGGCATTGGGACCTATTGGTAATGGGGAATAAATCTAATAACAAATTGCTGAACACTGTTATGGCCCAGTATAAGGGCGATAAACAGAAGTTGATAAAGTATGTTGGGTGTGACAGATCACTGGAAACGGGTGTCTTCCACCCAATTGATATTCCTGCAGCTTTCGGGGAGGAAGGATAATAATAAAAAAAACAAAAAAGGGGGGGAAATAAAAAAACTGTCAATCATTAGTCTCGTAGGAAACCCCCATTTATATATGATCTTGTGATTGTGTAAAATTTTGGTGATTGGAGTTTAGGTTCCTGCGTGCCATTATGGTAGCTTGAGAGAGGTCTGAAAAAAATACAATAGTCGCATATGGGTCTGGAAGTGGAGAGTTTTGACAAGCAAATTGCATTAATTGTTCTTTTATATGATAAAAATGTATTCTTGCAATCGCGTCACGTGGCAGACTCTCTGATTTGTGAGAGGGCTTTGGGAGTCTGTGAGCTCTATAAATTATTAATTCCTGTTGCGATGTTGATGGCAATAGGTCTAACTAAAGTCATTTGGCGTAAGAATTGCTTTAACCACGTAAGCCCCGGACCATTTGGCTGGTCAAAGACCAGAGCACTTTTTGCGATTCGGCACTGTGTCGATTTAACTGACAATTGCGTGGTCCTGCGACGTGGCTCCCAAACAAAATTGACGTCCTTTTTTTCCCACAAATAGAGCTTTCTTTTGGTGGTATTTGATCACCTCTGTGGTTTTTATTTTTTGCGCTATAAACAAAAATATAGCGAAATTTTGAAAAAAATTCAATATTTTGTACTTTTTGCTATAATAAATATGCCAAACAATATATAAAAAAAACAATTTTTTTCCTCAGTTTAGGCCGATACATATTCTTCTGCATATTTTTGGTAAAAAAAATCACAATAAGCGTTTATTGTTTGGTTTGCGCAAAAGTTATAGCGTCTACAAAATAGGGGATAGTTTTATGGCATTTTTATTAATACTTTTTTTTTATAGTAATGGCGGCGATCAGCGATTTTTATCATGACTGCGGCATTATAGTGGACACATCGGAAACTTTTGACACCATTGTCATTTTTACAGCGAACAGTGCTATAAAAATGCACTGATTACTGTAAAAATTACACTGGCAGTGAAGGGGTTAACCACTAGGGGGCTGACAGGACAGGATAAATCAGAGAAGCAGCCAAGAGGCCCATGGTAACTCTGGAGGAGCTGCAGAGATCCACAGCTCAGGTGTTAGAATCTGTCCACAGGACAACTATTAATCGTGCACAAATCTGGCCTTTATGGAAGAGTGGCAAGAAGAAAGCCATTGTTGAAAGAAAGCTATAAGAAGTCCCATTGGCAGTTTCCGAGAAGCCATGTGGGGGACACAGCAAACATGTGGAAGAAGGTGCTCTGAGCAGATGAAATTGAACTTTTTTACCTAAAAGCAAAACGCTATGTGTGGCGGAAAACTAACACTGCACATCACCCTGAACACTCCATCCCCACCATGAAGCATGGTGGTGGCAGCAACATGTTGTGGGGATGCTTTTCTTCAGCAGGGACAGGGAAGCTGGTCAGAATTGATGGGAAGATGGATGGAGCCAAATACAGGGCAATCTTAGAAGGAAACCTGTAATGCCGCGTACACACGACCATTTTTCTCGTCGGGAAAAATTACATTTTTTCTCTTTGACGAGAAAAACGCCCGTGTGTGGGCTTTTCAGCATTTTTCCCGACGAGAAAAACGGCAAGAATCACGACGAGAAAAATTAGAACGTGCTCTAATTTTTCTCGTCGTGATTCACGGCATTTTTTTCCGCTGCAGTTTTCCCATAGGGAAACACTGCCTGGGAGCCTACACACGGTCGTTTTTCACGACCAAAAGAAAAAATGTCATGAAAACCGGCCGTGTGTAGGGGACCAAACCGGTCCTCGTTTTTCATGTCGATTTTCTCAGCTGTGTTTTCACCGTCGAGAAAATCGATCGTGTGTACACGGCATTAGAGTCTGCAAAAGACTTGAGACTGGGGCGAAGGTTCACCTTCCAGCAAGACAACGACCCTAAACATACAGCCAGAGCTACAATGAAATGGTTTAGATCAAAGCATATTCATGTGTTAGAATGGCCCAGTCAAAGACCAGACCTAAATCCAATTGAGAATCTGTGTTAGGACTTGAAAATTGCTGTTCACAGACACTCTCAATCCAATCTGACAGAGCTTGAGCTATTTTGAAAAGAAGAATGGGCAAAAATGTCACTCTCTAGATGTGCAAAGCTGGTAGAGACATACCCAAAAAGACTTGCAGCTGTAATTGCAGCGAAAAATGGTTCTACAAAGTATTGACACAGGGGAGCTCAATACAAATGCACACCACACTTTTTACATATTTATTTGTAAAAAAAAATGAAAAGCATTTATCATTTTTCTTCTACTTCACAATTACCGTATTTTTCGCTCCATAAGACGCACCTGACCATAAGACGCACCTAGGTTTTGGAGGAGGAAAACCAGAAAAAAAATATTCTGAACCAAATGCTGTACTAAAATATTTACCAGTGCCCATGAAATACAGCCTGACCTGTGCCATTATTGCAGCTTGACCATTGCCACTAATGCAGCCTGGATATTGCCATTAATGCACCCTTTACATATAGTTATTAATGCAGCATGACCATTGCCATTAATTAATAAAATGTAATTAAATTAAAAACACAGTCCACTTTGCTGCAAAGATAGTCACTGGCTGCTTGCAGGAAGATAAATTATATATTATTGATCAGTGTACTCTGTACAGCTCTGCACAGCACAGGGAAATGCATTGTTTTAAATTATTTCAAGGTGAAACTGTGCTACTCCTCCTCAGTGATGAAGAGTGGAGGAAAAGGTTGGAAACATGCAAAAAGAAGGAAGGAGAGATTGTCCCTGAATATGTGCTCCTGGAAATGAGAGCCAACTTCATTATCCCTGTAAAGGGTAATTTTCTAAAAGATGTTCTTTATGCTGAGCTGGGGTTAGGAAGAGAGAGGCTAGTGAGAAGTGCACACACTCACTTGTAATACTCCTGGGGGCTCCTCTCTAGCTCATTCAGTAGTAAATCTGTGTGTTTGTCTGCTGCTTCTTTTTAATCTTCCTGCCCACCTCTCCTTCACAAACAGAACACAGGAGCAGGGAGGGAGGGGCGAGAGAAGAGATGTGTGAAGCTGCTCAGTCGGGACAGGCTGCAGGCATGCTGGAGGTGGAGTTGGATGGAGCAGTGTGGGGATTGGATCCTCTCCACGTAGGACAGCTACACTCCCTGAGCCGTCAGCTGCACTGTCTGCACAGTGCACACAGTGACAGAGAGCAGAGCGCCATCAGAGGAGGGAGGAGAGGAGCAGATGGATGGGTTTTCCGTGGACAGGAACCAATTTCTCCACCCCTCACTTACTTCTCATGGCAGCGTCGGCGGGGGGCGGGGCTGGCAGCGGCGGGGGGCGGGGCCTAATGTATATTCTCTCCATAAGACGCAGAGACATTTTTCCCCATATTTTTGGGGGAAAAATATGCGTCTTATGGTCCGAAAAATACGGTATGTTCCACTTTGTGTTCGCCTATCACATAAAATCCCAAGGGGTATGAATACTTTTTCAAGGCACTGTACTGTAAAGAGTATATAGAGTGGTTAGCGGGCACTATTACCGCTGGATAAAACATAATGGGGGTTATTTACGAAAGGCAAATCCACTTTGTACTACAAGTGCAAACTACAAGTGTAAAGCAATGGCGTCCCTACGGGGGGCAGAGGGGGCCCTGGCCCCCCAACATTATGCTGTGCCCCACCATGTGCCCCCCCAATTTTTTTTATTTTTTTTTGTATTTTGCTCGGGCTGCCGCTGGGGTAACATAGTCTCTCCTGAGAGGGAGAGTGTCCCCAGTCAGCTTCCTCCCCCCTCCCTCTGCTTGCTGACACTGCATAATGCGAGTGCTCACAAAACCAAAGCCGCCCGATCTGCTCCTTCCCCTGCATCCTCATTGGCATGGAGAAGAGCGAGTTGCAGGAAGGACTCCGCGAGCACTGTGGGGGGGGGGGGAGGGGGGCCCAAGCCTTCATCTCAGTTACTTAAAAAACAGACTGATTTCTCCCGTCCTTAGGACAGGAGAACCAGCCTGTAAATTCCGAGAGTGGTGACTGCAAGCTGAGCCGAGTGTCAGTCTATGACACTCTTTCACAGCCCAGCGAGTCCACCCCCCCTCACTCTCCTCACATATGAGCAGGGAGGAATACAGCTCCTCCTCCTCCTTCCAGTCCCGCCCACACTATCCCGGCGTGCTGTATCTGAAGAGAGGGGATGTGTGAAAATCAGAAGCATTCCTGGCTGTGTGTGAATGATGCCTGAGATTCTAGCCTGGACCTGTGGGTGTGTGCACTGCAGACTGCAGTACACTGTAATCACTGAACTGCATTATTTTTTTATTTTTTTTTAATTCTTTATTTTCCTTTTTCTCTTTATTTCCAACAATAGGGTTTATACATACTTAATTACAACAAACCAAAAAAAAATGCATGAAAACAAATTGAATTAATAAATTTGGGTCTATACTGCTGTATTATAGCTGTGAAATTTCTAATTATAGTTCAAAACCTACTTCTTTACTTTATATCTTTCACAGCAGAAAAAACAAAAAACTTAGAAACCCTATACATTGTCCATCGTATATAAATTCAGTACATATGTATATATATATATCTTCAAGAAGACCATATTTATTCCTTCATATAATCTTATTTTATCTGTCTAAATTCCTTAATCTCTTCTATACTCATTCGCTTACCTATTCTCATCTCCCCCTATTATCTTCCACATATCCCAAATTCTCCCCAGTATCCCTATTTCCATTTCCCATTCCCTTCAATCTCCATACTCCACCCACTCCAATAGGCTCAAATAAAAAAATAAAAAAAGGGGGGCGGGGGTTTTCCCTTCTCCTTGACTTCTCTATAATGACACTTATCTGTCTTTCCTTTTTTTCTTCCTTTCTTCGCTTTTCCTCCCTTTTCCTCTCCTAATAGCCTTTTACCCTCTTCTGATTGTGTATATGCACCCCATGCATATACACATTCTATCTAATGTTATAGGTAGCAATGTCTCCATTATTCCTACCTTCCTAACTTTCCTAAGCCACTCTGAAGCCGTTGGGGCTTTTGTATTTTTCCAATGAATTGCAATACAGCTTTTTGCTGCATTTATTAAATGGCACAACATTGAGTTACTATATCTTTTAGGTGGAATTTGTATATTATGTAGCAAAAAAAAGTCTGGTTCCTGTGGGATTAGGTATTCAGTAAATGTCTGGGTAATTCTATATACTGTCTCCCAGAACTGTCTAATTACCGGGCACGACCAAAATATATGTATCAATGTTCTCGTTTCACCACATCCTCTCCAGCACCTGTCAGATAGATCTGGAAAGAATGTATTTAATGCCGCGGGTGTGTAATACCAGCGTGTTAGTATTTTATAATTCGATTCCTGTATTTTTATGCACCTCGAGGATTTTGTTGCCAAATCTATTATGTTCTGGCATTGTGCTGGAGAGAAGGTGTGTCCTATATCCTTTTCCCATTTACCCAGGCATTCCATTTTAAAATCATCTGGGGGTGCATTCAACAGTGCATACGTTTTAGATATCACATGTGGTAAGGGTTCCCCCATTTCACAATATTCCTCAAATCTTGTCCGTGTCCGACTATATGTTCCTACCGGTCCCAAAGTTTCTAAGTAGTGTCGGAGCTGCCTAGCTTGCCATATCGGGATTTCAAATTTCCCTCCTTGTTTTGTGAGCGTATCTATTGTTACCCACCCCCTTTCTTCTACAAAATCCAACGCTTGGAAAATACCCTTTTCTCTCAATTTCCTAAATATTAGTGATTCTATCCCAGGTAAGAAATCTGGATTTCCTATTATCGGGTATAAGGGTGATTTTTTATTAGTTAGTTTGGATTTCTGACATATTTTATTTCCTATCCAAAGTGTTGTTCCTATCATGGGATGTGATTTTACTAAGGGAGGCAGGGCCGTATAGCACCATAATGCTCTATTTAGTGGAATTGGACTTATTTGCTGTTCTATATTAATCCATAATTTATATTTCCTATGTCTGCTCCAGTCTACTAATCTCCCAAGGTGTACCGCCTGATAATATTTGTATATATCAGGTGCCGATATTCCTCCTACTCTTTTTGGTAAAGTTAGGAGTTTCTTACTTATTCTTGGTCTTTTACTAGCCCAGATAAATTTCATAAACATAGTTTGGGCTTGACTGAAAAAGGACTTAGGAATTCTTATCGGTAATGCCAAAAAAAGATACAGGAATTTTGGCATCACATTTTTAGGATATTACATCTCCCAAACCATGACTGCGTGCCTTTATTCCATCCTTCCAATAGCGTTCTTACAGATCTGATTAATGGTTCAAAATTTAACTCAAATGTTTTCGTTAAATTTGCGGGAATCTGTGTTCCTAAATAATTTAATGCTTTCTTCGTCCACTTGAATTTAAAATGTTGTTCTAGTATGTTTTTAATGGAGCCTGGGAGTGCCACCCCCATCACCTCTGATTTACCGTAATTTATTTTAAGGTTTGACATGCTCCTGTATAGTTCTATTTCTTTCATAAGATTTGGTAGTAAAATTTGTGGTCTTGATGATGAAAAAAGCATGTCATCTGCATAAGCCGAAACTTTATATTCCTTTTCCCCAAATTCAATACCCCTAATATCCGGGTTCTGTCTAATTTTGTTTAAGAGTGGTTCTAGTGTCTGCACTGAACTGCATTAGCTCCATCCCTTCTCTCCCCCATCTGTCTCCCTCCCCCTCTCCGGTTCTTTCAAGACATTCACAATTTACTTACACTTTCAGTTAGGCAGACTATACGGTGCAAATTTATTTCCTGCATCCACAGATTGCAGGAAAGAAACTTGCATAATTCCCCCATCAACACAGACAGTGCTGACAGGGGAATATCCCTCCTGCCCAGCAATTGTATTCTCCCGACAAACAGTTAATCATAAGAGAATTTGTTAATTAATGGTTCAAATCTCAGCCAGTTCCTGCTGAACCAGCTGAGATTTAAACTGTCTATGGCTGGCAGGGCCGCTGATAAGCCAGTACAACGAGATGAATGCAGAATAATAATTTAAAAAAAATCCAGCGATCACAACAACCACCATACATCCCCCGCCCATTCCGCTCTGACTTATCAGCGTTTTTTTTAATGTACTGGTTCCCTCTCTCGGTTTTTCTTCTGGGTGTGTGGGAGGGACTATTTCTTGTATTTCGGGCGCATGCACAGCTGCTCCGCATGTGAGTGCTGGCTCAAGTCCCAGCCTGCAGATTGCCTTCCCCGGTGGAGTGATTTGTCTCCTATCTGAGACTGGAGAAGATGCAGCAGTGGCGAACAGCGGTGGCTGCGACAGAGGAATCATTTCATCATCTGAGTCTGACAATTGAAATTACGACTCCAGGGAGCAGCAGGATCAGAGAGGAAGTGGCTGGTGGTGGGGGCTGACACAGGTGTGTGCTTAGTGCTTGCTTGGGGTGATGCATTGTGCTTGGGGGTGATGCATTGTGCAAGATCTACTATATGATGATGATTGATTACACACTGTATCTGTCTCTGCAGCATCTACACATTATGGCATTGGCAGCATGGGTGGCTCTGTTTCTTCAGGCAGCACATTCGTTATGGCATTGGCAGTGCCACCCAAGCTGCAAATGCCATAATGCATGTGCTGCCTGCAGAGACAGTGCCACCCATGCTGCAAATGCCATAACGCATGTTCTGCCTGCAAAGACAGTGCCACACATGCTGCCAATGCCATAATGCATGTGCTGCCTGCAGAGACAGTGCCACCCATGCTGCCAATTCCATAATGGCATTGGCAGCAGGGGTGGCACTGTCTCTGCAGGCAGCACATGCGTTATGACATTGGCAGCATGGGTGGCACTTTTGTCACTGCAGGCAGCACATGCGTTATGGAATTGGCATGGATGGCACTATCTGCAGCACATTATGGCATTGGCATGTCCTGCTGTCAAGTCGCTGATCGCCACCATTACCTACACTTTGTTTCAAGGGGGGGTCTGGGGAGGGGCCAGGGGTGGGGCTGAAGGAGGGACCAGGGGTGGGGCTGAAGGGGGCCCCGTCAGGTAAGCTGTACGGGGCCCCAT
This sequence comes from Rana muscosa, assembly GCA_029206835.1. Lineage (NCBI taxonomy): Eukaryota > Metazoa > Chordata > Amphibia > Anura > Ranidae > Rana > Rana muscosa. The sequence continues at coordinate 337,602,161 of CM055123.1, read as the reverse complement.
GATTTTTATCAGCGGCCCTGGTAAGAACTATGTTTTCCTTTGTTTCCTATGTTGCAGCCAGGTATCTTCAAGGACAGCTGTTCTGTACATTGCTGTCTACTCTAAGTTAATGGGAAGGCTTCCCTTTAGGGGGAAGTGCTCTGGCAAACATATATGCCTTTGAGAACCTGTGTAAATATATTCTGTGTTTGCTAGCTGCAGGGATCTGTAGTTAGGATGTATATTTTGCCATGTACATACTTAAAAAAAAAAAACTCTTGTACATTCATATTTTTGATACACTTAACTCCATTTGTACATACCCCTGTCCAAGTTTGTTTCCTCCCCTTTTTCTTATGGAATATCCTTGCGCCCGGGTGCAGGAGCCAGTTTTTGAATTTTTCCTGCCAATGGGGACGTGGCTAATTTTTAGAGGTAGTTGGGTGTAGCACCCTCTCATTGTAGGTAAAGTATACTCTGACTCATGTTACATAGTGAGTCTGTAATAGGGTCAGTGTTAGAAGAGTTCAGGGCTTGATGACTCATTCTGGTAGTTCTCCTTGCCCCTCCCCCCCATTTCTAGAATGTTGGAGATTATTCTAGAATACAGTGGATGGAGGGTAGGAGGGGCTGCCTTTAATATTTATGGGCCCTCAGCAAATCTCCAGGTGTGGGAGGGGACTGGAAAACCAATAAATATACATGGGCCATGGCAGCAAGGGAGTTTGGGTTGAAGATGAAGAATCAGTACTGAGGGAGGCTGTCGTGGTCCTTGAAGGGGTGGGGGGTTATCCCAGGCGGGAGCTCAGGAGGCTGGCCTGGAAGGATCCCTACACAGGAGGCAGTTGGAGGGATTCAAGCCAGAGAGGCAGCGGAGAGAGCAAGGAGAGACTATGAGTAGATCAGCATGGTGCAGGGACAGACAAGGGGAGAAACTACCACCTGTAGCAGGTCTCTATTGAAGACAGCGGTGTACCAAATCTTCATCCAACCTTGCCCTGGGGAATCTCCATATATGTGTCAGTCGGGCAAGGTTGGGGCAGAGAGCAAGTCAGGTGGACTGGGAAGAAAAGCAGTCAGGTGTGGCTGGTGGCAGCCAGGTGGGCAAGCATTCTGCAAGCAAGTGGAACTGGGATCAGTGGCCACAGGAAAGTAGAAGGACATGTGTTATTCTGTTCACTCTATTTGTGCTATTTTGTCAAGGGGACTGGGAGTTCCTGTCTGTAATGGGCCTTTGCTGAACTAGCGATATACTGTTAGTTCCCTTATGCCTTGTACACACGACCGGATTTTCTGATGGAAAAAGTCAGACGAACTCTTTTCATCGGATATTCCGTCCGTGTGTATGCCCCATCAGACTTTTTCCTTCTGAAATTCCGACGGACTTAGATAGAGAACTTGTTCTCTTTTTTTCCGACGGACAAAAATTTCTATCGGAAAGTCTGTTCGTCTGTATGCAATTCTGACGGACTAAAAACCATGCATGCTCAGTCAGAATCAAGCAGAAGAGCCGAACTGCCTATTGAACTTCATTAATCTTGGCTCGTCATACGTGTTGTATGTCACCGCATTTTTTGACGGTCTGACTTTTGTGTGACCGTGTGTATGCAAGACAGCTTGAGTGGAATTCAGTCGGAACTCCGTTGGACAATCCGTCGGACTTTATTCCGACGGACAGTCCGGTCGTGTGTACAAGGCATAAGAGTGTACCAGCAGGAGGAGTACATAGAGGAATCAAGTGTGTGCATGAGAAAGTGAAAAGAGGAATCTGTAAATAGGGAGGAAGTTGTCCCTGAAGTTTTGTTTGTTGTCACACTGGGCATCCCATGATCATTTACCCCATCCAAGTTATCATCCCTTAATAAAATAACAAAACAAGCCAAAGACTGATTTTCTGCGTCCGGACGAAAGAAGGAAATGCGGTGTAACTGGCTGTGCAGCAGCAGAGATGCAGGGTGAGCAGAGAGTAACTGGACAGCAGGCTGCAGAGTAGGAGTATGAGTGTGTCCAATAATGTTGGGTGAACGGTTCAGCCCGAGCATGAGTTCAGCGAACACCCGAATTGTCAGGGCGTTGAACTGTTTGTTCGGCCCACCAAATGCCCCACAATGCTCTGCGTGCCGCACAGTGCGTACAGAACACTGTCAAAGCCATAATTGGAGAAAGTAATGATGACGGTGCCCATTAATGGCTCACTGTTAATAGAGCCACCCCACACTATAAAAGGTTCCTGCCCAGAGGAGCCATTTGCAGTGTGATATTACAGTGGAGATAAATGGAACAGGGCGCTCATTGCTACTAGCGAGTTAGTGTACTATAGTGTGCTATTATGATTCTATTGTGAGCGTAGAGTGTCAGTGTAGTGTGAATATAGTGATAGTGCAGCGTGAGTGTAGTGCAACATTCCTTTTTAACTGTAGTGTTTCAGGGCAAGTTACCTGCAGTATATTGAAGTAGAGTGTCAGGGCACTTTTACTGCAGTATATTAAAGTGCGTCAGAGCACTTTTACTGCAGTATATTAAAGTGCTTCAGGGCATTTTTACTGCAGTATATTGAAGTGCATTAGTGCACTTTTACTGAAGTATATTGAAGTGTGTTAGTGCACATTTACTGCAGTATATTGAAGTGCGTTATTGCACTTTTACTGCAGTATATTGAAGTGCATTAGTACATGTTTACTGCAGTATATTGAATTGCGTTAGTGCACGTTTACTGCAGTATATTGAACTGCGTTAGTGCACTCTTGCTGCAGTATATAGAAGTGCGTTAGTGCACTTTTATGGCAGTATATTGAAGTGCGTTAGTGCACGTTTGCTGCAATATATTGAAGTGTGTTAGTGCACGTTTATTTTTACTGCAGTATATTGAAGTGTGTCAGAGTACTTTTACGGCAGTATAATGATGTGCGTTAGTGAAGTTTTACTGCAGTATATTGAAGTGCGTTAGTGAGTGCAGTTTTACAGCAGTATATTGAAGTGCGTTAGTGCAGTTTTACTGCAGTATATTGAACTGCATTAGTTCACTTTTGCTGCAGTATATAGAAGTGCGTTAGTGCACTTTTACGGCAGTATATTGAAGTGCGTTAGTGCACGTTTGCTGCAGTATATTGAAGTGTGTTAGTGCACGTTTATTTTTACTGCAGTATATTGAAGTGTGTCAGAGTACTTTTACGGCAGTATAATGAAGTGCGTTAGTGAGTGCAGTTTTACAGCAGTATATTGAATTGCATTAGTGCACTTTTACTGCAGTATATTAAAGTGCGTCAGTGCAGTTTTACTTCAGTATATTGAAGTGCCTTGGTGCAGTTTTAGTGCAGTATATTGTAGTGTGTCTGTGTATTGTGTCTGTGTAGTGCAGGGGTGTCCAAACTTTTTTCAAAGAGGGCAGATTTGATGAAGTTAACATGCGTGAGGGCCAACCATTTTGCCTGGCATTCTTTGAACCATTAAAATTTGGTCTAAGTGTGTTCGTTCGAGCACAAATACACTGTTAAACAAGAATTCTCTTGCCTTTGTGACTGTGTGTGAGTAAAGAGATGAGCTCAGGCGTATTATTTGGATATACCGTATTTATTGGCGTATAACACGCACCTTCACTTTAAGAGGGAAGTTTCAGGAAAAAAACTTAAATTTTAAATAAAGAACTGTGAAGAAAAATAAGGGTCAGTGCCCATCTGCAGACCCACCATTGCCATGAATGCAGCACCCCCAATTGGCAGGAATGCAGCACCCCCCATTGCCAGGAATGCAGCACCCACCATTGCTAGGAATGCAAACTCACCATTGCCAGGAATGCAGCACCCACCATTGCCAGGAATGCAGCACCCACCATTGCCAGGAATGCAGACTCACCATTGCCAGGAATGCAGCACCCACCATTGCCATTGCCAGGATCGCACTCACCATTGCCAGGAATGCACCGAACATTGCCATCAGTGCAGCCTAATTGATGCCCATCCATCTGCAGCCTTGAAGGGGATAGGGAAGGGGCAGGACAAGCGCCAAAGATTACCTACAGGAGAATCTCCTGTTTACACGGTGGCCTCTTTAATAGAAAGTCCCACCTCCTTTGATGGACAGAACAGTCATCCAATGGCAGCACCGGAGACGGGACTTCCTATTACAGAGGCTGTCCGTAAACAGGAAATTCTCCTCCTGTATGTACGGCACTCGTCACGCCTCCACCCTGTCCCCTCCAAGGCAGCCAGCATATACATGTTTTGTGGCCCCGACACTGGGAGATCGTCAGGGACCACAAAAGATATATATGTCCAAATAACCAGGCAGGCCATTCAAAACCAGAACGCGGGCCGTGATTGGCCCACGTGCCGGACTTTGGACATGCCTGGTGTAGTGAGTACTCAAGTGAAAGTGCACCAAACACCACTTTCCATTGATTAAAGTGCATCCAAGTACACATTTCCCTGTCTTTATTAAATTTCAGTAATAAACCCCTCCCCCCATCATGTCTGAGAGGCTAACAAGGAGAAGCAGGCGTTCCCATGGCAGTGCGAGTGGGCCAGCAGTGTCTGTGTCCACAGGCAAAGGTGGATGTGGTCTGTCCTTAGGCAGGGCACCATTTCCTCTGTTTAGTGATGTTGCCTGTGCTATCCAGCCACAGCATGCAGAGGAGGTGGTGGACTGGCTTACTAAATCCTCCTCATCCTCTATCATCCAAGCAGAGACTAGTGTGCAGTCCATCGCAGCTACCAGAGTGGCTTATTCTGTCTCCTTGTCCACAGATACTCCTACCATAGTCCCAGCATCATGCATGGAGGAGTCAGCTGAGTTATTTGAACACATCATCAGCCACTTGCGCCTTGACGATGCACAGACATTACTTAATTCTGATGTTGGTTCTGAGGTTGTGGAAGGTAGGAACATGAACCTACAGAGAGGGGAGAACACTGGCAAGCAACAAATTGGCAGTAATGTTCCTCCAGCTGCAGTGTATTCTCAAGTTGGTTCCCGTGATGATGAGGATGGAGGGGATGATGATGATGAGGTTACTGACGTTACTTGGGTGCCAGATAGAGCAGAGAATGAAAGAGAGGGTGAGGCACAACCCCAACAAGGCAGCCATCATGGAAGAGTAGAGAGCAGCCACTCTATTCCATCACATTGTGGAGCTGTTATCTCCCGGCCCACTTCCCACAGCTCAGTTGTCTGGGCCTTTTTTACCATATTTGCAATTTGAAAACTTTGCCTCAAGCAGATCAAGCATGGCAAAAACACCAGCTATTTGGGTACCACATGCTTGACAAGGCATTTAACCTCCCACCACTCAGCCTGTTTGCAAGAGCACCTAAAAGCCACACAAAAGGGACACAATTCTGCTCCTCCTCACTCCTCACCTTTCAGGTCTACCCCCACTATATCTCATGACCCCTCAGCAGCCTAATCTGAAAGGGATGATGGTATAGCAAATGGTGTCACAGGTCCTTGCAGCACTTCTGCCAGCAGAACACCACCAGCTGTAGACTATAGCAGGCAAATTTCTCTGCCCCAGCTGCTGCAGCAAAAAAAAAAAAAAAATACAGTCACTGCCACCCATATGCTCAGCATCTAAATTCAAGCTTGTCAAAGCTACTGGCTTTACAATTCCTGCCTTTCCAGCTGGTGGATTCTGCCCCCTTCCGTGATTTTGCAGAATGTGCTGTACCACAATTGCAGGTTCCCAGTCGCTACTTTCTTTGTATGTAAGGCACATAAGGCCGTTCCAGCTCTGTACCATCACGTGAAAGGCAATGTTGTGGCATATAGAAAAAAAAATTGGTTGGAGATCAATACTGACTATTTGTTAACACCATACTGGGTGTGCAATATACCCATATGGTGTCCCAAAATTTGCAGACTCACCAATGTTAGGTGCGGTCTCTGTGCCTAGTTAATATACAGGAAAAAGTGTTACAGGGGAAAGATTCCCACTGTGAAGCGACACAGGCAGACCATGCTGCTTAATATGGGATACATTTTATTAGAAAAATAATTTATACAAAAAAGGCGGCCAAGACCAGGTACCCACCACCAACACCAGGATAATGTTAAAAATAGACAACGTTGTCTGTTAAGAGCAGCTGCATCACGCTCTGACCATGCATACACACACTTGTTACAGGGCTAATGATATTAAACGTAGGTAAACGTAGGTAATATTTATGGACCAGACTCCTGATCTCAATATCATAAACCATACATAACAAAACAATTGGGCGACTATGTGGCAGATGAGGTTTAATGTTGATAAATGTAAAGTTATGCACTTGGGGGCTAAGAATATGAATGCATCATACATACTAGGGGGAGTACAACTGGGGGGATCCGTAGTGGAGAAGGATCTGGGGGTTTTGGTAGATCATAAGCTCAATAATGGCATGCAATGCCAAGCTGCGGTTTCCAAAGCGAGCAAAGTCCTTTCTTGTATTAAGAGAGGTATGGACTCCAGAGAGAGAGAGATAATTTTGCCCCTGTTCAAATCATTATTAAGACCTCATCTGAAATATGCAGTTCAGTTTTGGGCACCAGTTCTCAAAAAGGATATCGAGGAACTGGAGAAAATGCAGAGAAGGGCAACCAAACTGATAAGAGGCATGGAGGAGCTCAGCTATGAGGAAAGATTAGAGGAACTGAATTTATTCTCTCTTGAGAAGAGGAGAATAAGGGGGGGATATGATTAACATGTACAAATATATAAGGGTGAACTTGGTGTTGAGGTATTCACTTTACGGTCAACACAAAAGACAAGGGGGCACTCTTTACGTCTAGAGGAAAAAAGATTTAATCTCCAAATACGGAAAGGTTTCTTCACAGTAAGAGCTGTGAAAATGTGGAACAGACTCCCTCCAGAGGTGGGAGATTGCTTTAAGAAAGGCCTGGATACTTTCCTAAATGTACATAATATAACTGAGTACTAACATTTATAGGTAAAGTTGATCCAGGGTAAATCAGATTGCCTCTCGGGGGATCAGGAAGGAATTTTTCCCCTGCTGTAGCAAATTGGATCATGCTCTGCTGTTTTTTTTTTGCCTTCCTCTGGATCAACTTTGGGTATAGAATTGGGTATATGGGATTGTACGATATTTTTTTTAAATTTTTTTTATGGTTGAACTGGATAGACTTTTTTCAACTTGACTAACTATGTAACTATGTAAAACAAAAGTCCATCCTATCAGATAGGTTTGATTGGAAACCTCCTTTGGTCCCCAAAGGAAAACCCCTGTTAGAGGTGATTAATTAAGTCAAATAGCTAGTCCCACAGCAACAGCTGTAGTTGATTTTGTAGCAGGACAAAGCTGTCAATGTGGAAAGGTGATTAAAGTCCACAGTTAGTTTTCAATCCAAAGGCATAGATATTCAGTTTTCCCAATATGGAATAGCATGTATTGCTGTTATCTAACTGTTGGAGCACCAATAGCTCAGTGACACTGTTTGTACAACTGGTAAATAATGGCTGTGAAATAACATGCGGCATGAAGCAAAATAAAAGGAAGCAGTTTATAGGACCTATGGTCCGCTCACCCGACCATTTGTGGAGCGAGATAGTGACAGTCCTGTGTTCTCTATCTCTGGTCCGGAGGGGTGTGGGTGCTGTCCTGTATGCTCCATTTATTTAAGCGGGGTCCGTAGGGCTCCGGTGGACAGCTTGCTGTAAACACTGTATAAGTGTCAGGTCCCCTGGGCCACCGACCACATGATTCTCAGCCGTTGCTGAGCATGTCCCAGCATGTCTTCCTCTGCTGAATTGTCCTATGAAACACAAGTACCCCCTAAGCATTCAAGGGGCTATTCAATGAGTCAGGCTAAAAGATGCAATGCAGAACTTCAGCTGGTCTATCTAGGGGAGAGATTATTTCAGCTCTGCAGGGGCCGGCCCAGAGGTGGTTTATGCCATGCCATCTGGAGCCAGGAATGGTGGTGTGCGATAATGGCACTAACCTCCTGTCTGCCCTTAGACAGGGAACATTGACACATGTGCCATGCCTGGCACATGTCCTCAATTCGATGGTGCAACGTTTCTTAAACAGGTACCCAGGGTTGGAAGACCTGCTAAAGCAGGCCAGAAGAGTCTGTAGCCATTTCATGCGTTCATACACAGCCAGTGGTCGGTTTGCTGAAATTCAGCTGGAATTCCACCTGCCCATAAACCGCCTGATTTGTGAAATGCCTACCAGGTGGAACTTAACTTTGGCAATGCTGCAGCGGCTGCACATGCAGCAGAGGGCCACCAACAAGTACCTGTATGAGTATGGCACAAGGACAGACTCAGGGCAGCTCTGATTTTTTCCCTATGCCAATGGCTGCTGATAAAGGATGCATGCAATGTACTGTCACCATTTGAGCAGGTGACAAGGATGGTAAACTGTGACAATGCATGCATCGGTGACACAATCCCTGTTGTGTTCCTGCTGGTGCAGTCTCTGCATGGCATTATGGACAGGGCAGTCATGGCAGAGCAGTGGGAGGAAGAGGAGAACTTCCTTTCATCTCAAGGCTCGCTTTATGCAGCCACCATTCTTGTGACGCCACAGAACACACAAGAGGATTAGGATTCTGGAAGTTTTGGTACGTGGCTGGGGGGAGCCAGTTCCAGATACTGTAATCCTCAGTCACCCCACAGACTCTGCTTCTCATGCCTCGGCAAACGTTGTGCATGAGCTCCCTCATTCTTCAAAGCCTTCAAAAGGACCCGAGAATTTGTGGCATTGAGTAGAATAATCACTATTGGTTGGTAACCCTCCTTGACCACCATTACAAGGGGAAAGTCTCAGAACTCATCCTGTCCTCACAGAGGGAGCAGAGGATGAAATATCTTGAAGACACCTTAAAGAGGAGTATATGTAATATTTTTCCAGACTCTGTTAGGATACAGTCTCCTGGAAAGGCTAGTTTTGAGGCTTCTGTTGGTCAAGGGTGGAGAAGGGGGCTGCCTCAGTGATGCATTTCAAATTTTTTTAAGTCTTCGGCGCTAGGGATGAGCTTCGAGTTCGAGTTGAACATGAGTTCAAATAGAACATCGGCTGTTCGATCGTTCAACGAAGATCGAAACATTATGGGGCGTTTGTGCCAAATTCAAGCTGCGCGTCACGGCCCATAATGCACTGCATCATCGCAGTGCATTGCTGGCTGATGATTGGCCAAGCATGCATTATGACCCGCATGCTTTGGCCAATCACAGCGCCGTCGGCACAGAGAGCCATAATTGGGCAAAGGCAGGGTGCCTTGGTCAATCATGGCTCAGGGGATTAAGTACACACCCCACACTATATAAGCCAGCCTGCACGTCGGCCTTGTATAGTGTGTTGTGGCGTTGAGAGAGAGAGTCATTTCATTTCATTTAGATAGATTGAGCAGGCAGGCGATTCAGTTAGCTAGATTGAGCAGGCAGTTGATTCAGTTAGCTCCAGTATATTTAGTATATATATATATATATATATATATATATATATATACATACATATACATATACATACATTCCAGGCTTTAATGTATACAGTTTAGCTAGATCTCACTGCAGAGCGTTCCTGGTGTACTGTTTCTAATATACTACAGGCAGGCAGTTGATTCAGTTAGCTGCAGTATTTTCAGTACTGTATCCTGTGCACAGTGTGCAGCTAGATCTCACTGCAGACCGTTCCTGTTGTTCTCTTCCTAATATACTACAGGCAGGCAGTTGATTCAGTTAGCTGCAGTATATTCAGTATATATATACATCCCAGCTTTGTGCAGCTACATCTCACTGCAGGACATTCCAGGTGTACCTATTCAAATACATTACAAATACATCAAATACAGTATGTCTGGAAGGCCAACAAGGACAGGCAGACGCTCACAGGCCACTAAAAGGGCAAGCAGGCTCTGTGTCTACAGCCAACAGTGCTGGTCGTGGACACTGTGCATCCGTGGGGCACGCTTGTCCTTTTTTTTGGCAGCTGGCCGTGTTGAGCCACAACATGCAGAAGAGTTGGTAGAGTGGATGACCAAGCTGTTCTCATCCTCCTCATCCTCTGTCACCCAGGCTCAGAGTACTTTGGCTGCTAATGCAGCTGCCAAAGCGGCCTATTTCATTGGCTCCAGGTCATCAGTTACTCCTTCCCTATTCCCACCATCATGCACGGAGGAGTCCCCCGAACTGTTCGACCACAGTGTTTGGTACATGCTGCAGGAGGATGCGCAGCGTTTTGAAGGCTCCGATGATGGTACCCAGCTTGAGGAAGTCAGTAACGTGAGCCCTGAGAGAGTGGGTGCCCAAGGAGGACAACAAACTGGCAGTCATGTTCCCCCAGCTGCAGCATACTGTCAGGTTTGCTCCAGTGATGAGGAGGGATGGGATGATAAGGGCACTGACTCTACGTGGGTGCCTTATAGGAGAGAGGAGGAGGAAGAGGCACATCTCCAACGAGGCAGGATGCCCTCCAGGGGCCAGCTTAAGGGCAGCCAACCGACTGCATCACACCGCAGAACTCCGCATGAATTGGCAGAGTTGCAGACTGATCTACTATGGTTTGCATCATTCCTGGAGAACTGATGCCAGACAGTGAAACTAGGAGCCTTCACTTCAAAAGCACGGACCATTACATGCGGAGTCCCTCAAGGATCACCCCTGTCGCCCGTGCTCTTCAACATCTACCTCCGCCCACTCCTCAAAATCATCAGCAAACAGGATTTGCTCTACCACTCTTACGCGGATGACACTCAACTTTACATACGCATCACCAACAAAAAAGACCAATATCACGGATTAGAGAAATGCCTTACACTGATAGACAATTGGATGACAGAGAGTTCCCTCAAACTTAATGGATCCAAAACAGAACTTGTCTTTCTTCACGCAAACCGGAAGACGAACTCTAGGACGACAGGGACACCACCCACCATCCTTGGACATACCATCACCCCAAGCACTGAAGTAAAAAATCTCGGAGTCATCTTTGACTCAGACGTAACCATGGATGCCCAAATAGGATCAGTAGTCAGCGGATCTCACCACCTTCTCCGCTTGCTACGAAGACTCATCCCCTTTATCCCGGAAGAGGATACAGCAGTAGTAGTTGGGACAATCATCAATTCCTGACTTGATTATGCAAACTCCCTCTACCTTGGACTACCCAAATACCAGATTTCTCGGCTACAAGTCATTTAGAACACAACGGCAAGACTGGTAACGGGAAAAAAAACATGGGAATAAATCACCCCGTCTCTGAAGACCCTTCATTGGCTAGCCGTAAAGGATCGGTTGACTTTCAAGACCCTCTGTCTCATTCACAAATGCATACAAGAAAAAGCTCCTCAATATCTATGCGAGAAAATAAAACACTACATCCCCAATCGCGTTCTACGATCAACTAACCAAAACCTCCTGCACATCCCTAAATCACACTACAAATCTAAAGGAGAACGAAGATTCGCACTCCAAGGACCACGGCTATCGAACGCTCTACCAACGAACATCCGCATGGAAGAAAACCACCGGCCTTCAGGAAAAAACTTAAGACCCATCTCTTCTGAAGGGTCATGACGACAATGGATACAAGCACCTTGAGACGATTTGGTTCGCATTTGTAGCGCTATACAAGTTTTCACTCACTCACTCACTCACTCGCATGTGCAGGGCGCTGCTGACTTCTTTGGTGTGGGCCTTTTTTGAGACCTGTGCACCGTTGCTGTTTGCAAGATATGTCTGAAGCATATCAAGTGTGGCCAAAACAGCAGCCGCTTGGGCACCACATGCTTGACCAGACATATGTCGAACTCCCATGCTGTCCGTTGGCAAGCGTACCTAAAAGACCCACACCAAAGAACAAGGCGGAACTCTCCTTGCTCCTCATCAGATGGGATCTCCAACCCCACTATACCTTCAGTCCTCTCTGAAACCTGCACTGAGAGGAATGAAGGTGTAGAATTAGGTGTGGCAATCTGCTATCGCTACACCAACGTCCGATTGTAGCAGGCAAATTTCCCTACCCCAGTTGCTAAACCGGCGAAAGAAATTCAGTCCCTGCCATCCACATGCCCAGCGGCTGAATGCTTGCTTGGCTAAATTGCTAACACTCCAACTTCTGCCTTTTCAGTTGGTAGACTCTGCGCCCTTTCGTGAATTTGTGGAATGTGCGGTATCTCAGTGGCAGGTTCCCAAACGCCACTTTTTTTCACGGAAGGCGATTTCGGCTCTCTACCGGCATGTGGATGGCAATGTCTTGGCCTCGCAGGGGCAGGCTCAGAGGTGGTTGACGCCACGCCAGCTTCAGCCAGGAATGGTGGTTTGCGACAATGGCACCAACCTTCCCTCCGCCTTCCGACAGGGACACTTGACCCATGTGCCCTGTTTGGCTCACGTCCTGGTGCAGCGGTTCTTGTGCAGGTACCCGGGCTTACAGGATCTCCTGAGGCAGGCCAGGAAAGTCTGTGTGCATTTCCGCCGGTCATATAATGCCAGTGCTCAGCTGGCTGCCCTTCAAAAGGAATACAACCTGCATAAGAACCACCTAATATGTGACATGCCCACCAGGTGGAACTCAACGTTGGCCATGCTGCAGTGGCTGCACATGCAGCAGAGGGCCATCAATGAGTACCTGTGCGACTATGGCACCAGGACAGGGTCAGGGGAGCTTGGCTTTTTTTTCGCCACGCCAGTGGCTCATGATCAAGAATGCATGCACTGTCCTGTTACCATTTGAGGAGGCCACGAGGATGGTGAACAGTGACAGTGCATGCATCAGTGATACTGTCCCTCTTGTCTACCTGTTGGAGCACACACTGCGTGGAATAATGGACAGGGCACTTGAGGCAGAACAGAGGGAGGAAGGAGGAGGACTTCCTTACCTCTCAAGGCCCCCTTTATCCAGACAGTGTTCCTGCGGGCCCGCCGATCACACAGGAAGAGGAGGAGGATTGTGTCAGCATGGAGGTGGAGCCTAGCACTCAGCATCAGCAGCAGTCTTCAAGGGATCATTTACAGTCCCCAGAAACCCATGGACTTGTACATGGCTGGGAGGAGGTGGCTTGCGGATCATGTCGTCCTTTGTGACTCAGAGGACTCCGGACCGAATGCCTCAGCAAACCTATGCTGCATGGCCTCCCTGATCCTGCAAAGCCTGCGAAATGACACTCGGATTTGTGGTATCAAGGAGAGGGATCATTACAGGCTGGCAACCCTTCTTGATCCACATTACAAGGGTAAGGTTCTGAAACTTATCCAGCTGTTGCAGAGGGAGCAGAGGATGAAACATCTTCGGGAGGCCTTGCAGAAAGGTTTGTGCAACGCGTTTTCCAGAGCCTGGGAGGTTACAAATTCCTGGTCCTGGACAACGTGTTGCTGGGGCTTCGGTCAGTCCCAGAAAGAGTGGTAGAGAAGGTGGCTGTCTGACCGATGCGTTCAGACAATTTTTTAGTCCGCTGCCCCAAGGTCTGATCGGTTCCAGCAACCATAGCCAGCATCTGATTTACATGGTGCAGGAATACCTAGGGGCAAGATCAGACTTGGAGACCTTTCCAACCGAAAATCCTCTGGGTTACTGGGTCTTGAGGATGGATCACTGGCCAGAGCTTGCACAGTATGCAATTGAGCTACTGGCCTGTCCTGCATCCAGCGTTCTTTCGGAACGCACATTCAGTGCTGCTGGAGGCTTTGTAACCGATCACAGAGTGCGCCTGACTCGGTTGATCGTCTCACCTTCATAAAAATTAATCAGTCTTGGATCACCAGCTACCAACTGAATAATTTTTTTATGAATGTGAGATCCCTTCAAGACTGCCTATGCTGATGCTCAGTGACTATCCTGTTATGCTGAGTGACTATCCTATTCCTCCTCAATGTCCGTGTTGATAGCTTCTAAGGACATTTTTGGTTCTGGGGACCACCACCAGTGGCTAAGGCCCAATTTTTCTGCCCCTGTTTGAGAGGGGCGTGTAATTACGATTTTTACTGTAATATTTTGCAGCAGGGCTTGTTCCTGCGCTCAACTAGAGTATCTTGTGAGGGGTTGCAGTGTTGTGGCAACACCACCACACCACCAACAAAGGCCCAATTTTTCTGACCCTGTTCAACAAGGGCATGTAATTACAATTCTTGATATAATATTTCACAGCAGGGCCCGTTCCAACGCCCACCAAGAGTAACTGTGAGGGCTTGCAGTGTTCTGGTACCACCAACACCTAAGGCCCAAATTTCTGCAGAGTATATAGGGCAGGCCCCTACTTTCATACATCCGACTTACAAACGACTCGTACTTACAAATGGAGGGAGACAACAGGAAGTCAGAGAAAATCTACCCCTAGGAAGGGAAATTCTCTCCTGTAAGAGTTAATATGGGAAACAGGTGTCTCCTCTCCACTGATGCTTTATCACCAATCCTTGTTTCCCTAAAAACACAAAATTTTCAAAATCCAATTGTCTTTGGGACACATAGTGAGGTGATATCTTCTGAACAGGTGCACAGACAGCAAAACAAAATGTTACATGGGGTGATAACCCTTCCCTATGTTTTCCAAAAAGCTTAAAAATACATTTTTGGCTGAAGCTACACTTACAAAATGTACCTGTTCCAAATTACAAACAGATTCTACTTAAAAACAAACCTACAGTCCCTGTCTTGTTTGGACCGCCTGTATACTGCTGTTTAGGTATATAGGGCCCCACACCTTTTCTTTTTTTAATTTGGGTGCGGGGTTCCCCTTAATATCCATACAAGACCCAAAGGGCCTGGTAATGGGCTGGGGGGGGGGTACCCATGCCGTTTTTCTCAATGATTTTCATCCATATTGCCGGGACCCGACATTACATTACAGCCGCAAGCAGTTTTAAATTACTTTTATTAATTTAGAATGTAATTTTGTGCAGGGACTTTTCTAAACACGGGAAACATGTGCTACTTTACAGGCATACTATAGACACCCCCCAGGTACGATATTTAAAGGAATATTTCACTTTTATTTTTTCACTTTAAGCATCATTAAAATCACTGCTCCCGAAAAAACAGTAGTTTTTAAAACTTTTTTTTGCATTGATACATGTCCCCTGGGGCAGGACCCAGGTCCTCAAACCCTTTTTAGGACAATAACTTGCATATTAGCCTTTAAAATTCGCAGTTTTGATTTCTCAGGTTTGAGTCCCATAGACTTTAACGGTGTTCGACTGTTCGCGCAAACTTTCGGTCCGTTCGCATGTTCTGGATGTGAACCGAACCGGGGGGGTGTTTGGCTCATCCCTACTCGGCACCCAGCTTTCACATTCCATCGGCAGCACCTGCATAATATGGTGGGATATATCTAGAGGCAAAAACAGACATGGAGAGCTTTCCAGTTGACGATCCACTGGGTCATTCGAATAGACCACTGGCCAGAATTTTCCCAGTATGCAATTGAGATTCTGGACTGCCCTGCATCCAGCGTGCTTTCAGAACAGGCATTCTGTGCTTTGACCAGCTGACAGTTATCAAAATGAATCAGTCCTGGATTAGCAGCAGCTATCACGCCTCTGGTGCTGATGTCGCCAATTAAGTGTTTTTTGGATCTGGAATCTATGCAAGACTGTCTATGCTTCCCAGCTCTGTGGGTGTTGATTTTATCTGGAAGAAGTTTTTTGGTATAGGTTTCATGGGCACAATAACCACCCAAGGACCAATTTATCTGCACCTGTTTGACAGGTGCACATCATTTCAATTTTTACAGCAAAGGCAATTCTTGCTTTCTTCAAGAGTATCTCTATAGTGTTACGGCGTGAAGGCATCACCAACACCCAAAGCCCAATTGTTACTTCTGTTACTTCTATCCAAAGTCTGCGAAACAGACACCAGAATTTAACCAAAAAATCTCAAATTTTGTTCCGGGTGCACTCAATTGTGGCCTCATAATACAGACTGGCCCCCCCAAACCGTTGTTTATAAAATAAAGAAAGCGTGCAGGGAAAATGCCATTTTTTTTCCTTTATAAATGTAATTTTTGCTGCAGCAGGTTCTATACATGGTACAGATGCACCACTTTACAGGCAGACTAAGGGGATGCCCCAGGCACTATATTTAAAGGGATTTTTCATTTTTATTGCTTCACTTTAAGCATCAGTAAATCACTGCTTATTTAAAAATTATGTTTTTTACAAAGTTTTTTTTTTTCATTTATCCATGTCCCTTAGGGCAGTACCCGGACTCCCATACCCTTTGTATGCCCAATAACTGGAATCTAAGCCCTCAAAATGGGCACTTTTGATTTTTCCAGTTCAGGTCCCATAGACTTAAATGGGGTTTGTTATTTGTCTCTGAACTTTTGCGATGTTCCAGAGTTCTGGTGTGAACCGGACCTGGGGGGTTTTCGGCCCATCTCCAGTGTCTAACACTCCTAAAATTATCTCCTTCTGAGAAGGGCCCAAGGATAATTTGGAACCAGAGATGTCAAGATGAAGATGATTAAAAGTGCTTGCAAGTCTGTGTGCATAGAAAGAAGAGACAGGAAGCCAAGAATTTTCTTCTGAGCCAACGCCCTTCCACTGAATGAGACACTCGGGTGCGAGCATGCTTCCCATGGGGGTACTGGAAAGAGGGGAGGGGTCAGGAGTGCCGGTGTCGGACATGAAAAGAGGAGGCTTGCGAGCGCTCTGTGCAATTCCATTGCACAGAGCAGACAAGTATAGACATGTTTGTTATTATTTTTATTTTTTTATTTACCTTTACAATTACTTTAAGCTGCAAAATATTACATTTTTGGTTTTGAGTTTAATACTACTTTAAGTTCCTCATGGAGAGCCAGACCCGATCCCTGGCCTTAAACTGAGGTGCATGGGAGAGAAGGTGATCTGCAAAGTGTTGCCTGGGAGGTAAAGCTGGACAACAAACTAGCCTAGGTTTTTATTTATGGCCTCGTACACACGGGCGGGAATCCCGTCGGGAAAAAAAACATTGGTTTTCCCGACGGGATTCCCGGCAAGCTTGCTTTGCTCGCCGAGTGTACACACGGCCATTCAAAAGAACCGCCATTCTTTTGAATGGCAAGAATGCGGTGGCGTCATCGACTACGACGAGCCTGCGCTCGTCACATTCAATGCCGTCGCCGCCATCTTGCTACACCCTACACTACCCTTGTATGCTACCGCGCATGCGTCAAAGTCTTTTTGAGCATGCACAGGTTTACCTGGACAGGATAAGCATACAGACGACCGGGTTTCTCGGAAGGAAAACTCTGCTGAGAAACCGGACGAGAAAAATAGATTCTCTATTTTTCTCGTCGAGATTCCAGGCAGTTTTCCTGCCGAGAAACCATACACACGAACGGTTTTCTCTGCAAAAAGCTCTCCCAGCAGTTTTCTTGCCGAGAAAACCGGTCATGTGTACCAGGCTTCAGTTTGAGAAAATGTTTGGACAGAATTGTTGGCATCAGGAATGTCTGAGGAAATGTCAGAAAAGTTACAGGATTTGGTATAGCGGAAGAGACACTCCTGTGAAAAAAAGCTTTCCAAAAACTTAGAAATTGTGTGCCTACACCTATCTCAGATAATGTTCTAGCGTCTAAGTATCTCTCAAATGAACAAGGTAGCCAGCAATTTAGAAGAGGTAAGTTTTGACAGTGGAATGAAGTGGGCCATTTTACTAAAGCGATTCATAGTGACCCAGTTAACCATGCACTCGTTTGAGGGAGGAAGGTCCACAATAAAGTTTATAGGCAGATGAGTTTAGGGATGCTTAGGGACAGTCAATGGAAGGAGCAAACCAGTGGACTTGGACCTATAGGATTTCGAACGCTCTCATAGGTCTCACCTTATATAACATAAGATTGGGCTAGTACTGCATGTCATGGATATGCAGTAGTGTTTGTCTGTCAGCTTACCTTCCTTCCTATGTGTTCATCTTAGAGGCCTGAGCCCTTTCACCTGGCTTCCTTTATAATCTCCTCCCAGCCAGACTCCACCCCAGGCCCTATCACAGAACACTATATTAACCTGTGCACTGCAAGCCTGCTTTGCTGATCAACGTGTTTGTTAGGCATTGTGTGTTTGGGTTCCTGCCTGCCGTGTGCTACGTCTGTCTCTCTGTTACGTTATTGGCTTGTCCCCGACTATCCCTGTCTGCTCGTGACCCTTGACCTTCGGCTTGTCTTTCGTTATCCTTGTCTGCTTGTGGCCCTTGACTTTCAGCTTGTTATTCGTTACTCTTATATCTCGTGCTGCTGCTTCCCCTCTTGTCCCCTTATCCTACGGGGCGTGAGCTAGGAGACTCTAGGGGCCGCGACCTGGACCCAGCCTGCAGCATAACATCCTCACCACTAGAGGCTCTGGAGAAGACCTGCTGGGTCTTAGACTCCGCGCCCTGGGGAATCTTGGCTCTAGCTTCCCATAGGATCCCGGTTGTGCTCCTCTGGTCCCGCTTTCCACAACCACCCAGTTTCCTATCCGCAGCAGTCAGCCATAGGGTTCACTACCTTGCGGTGCACTCCTGTCCCCCTACGGTGTGCATCTGTCACCTGGCCACAGGTGACCTGACACTGCACAGACGTGATTGCAATGTTCATTAAGGGTGGAGGAATAGATCAAAATAACATTTAAGTAGACAAGGACAAACTGAACAAATAAATCCCTGAAAATGACTTTAATAAATTCCTGGAAGATGACTGCTGCATTATATAGGTTGAACAGCACAACCAGTAACTTGTAATGTCCCATCTGTTGAAAGCCATCTCCCACTCATTGCCTTCTCAAATACTTATGTTTTAGGCCTTCCGCAAATCCAGCTTGGTGAATATATGTAACCCCTGGATCTAGCTAAAGAATTCTGTGATAGGGGACGGTAGATTATTTTTTTTTTAAATAGGGATCTTATTCAGGCCAGAGTCCCAAGATTTTGTCCTTTTAAAAAAAAATAGAAACTTGGTCATTCAGGGAAAATAGATGGGTGGATGAAACCTTTTAGTAGATTCTCCTGGATGTAGAATTTCATAGTTTGGGTCTCTGGTTCTAACAAAGGGCAGACTAATCATCTAGAAGGAAGGGTACCCAGCAAGAGATCAATTGGATAGTCATATGCAAGGTAAACAAAGGTGGAACAGTAGACGCGGACAGCTTGACAAGTTTTTTAGTATGGCTCAGGCAATTTTTAAAACGTATTTCTATATTTATAAGAAAATGCTCACAGATAGAGGGCAGTCATATTATGTGACCATAGTCAGAAGAAAACCATAAACAAGAAACACATACTTAAAATACTATACATGGTTATGTAGCGGGGTCTTTAAAATTGAGTTGGGATGCACTGGGTACTAGTACGACCCAGGTGTGTAAATCATGAGGGTTTTGGACCATTTTGTGTTCGTGGAGGACTGGGTGGTGTATTATTCTACTTGACCTGAAGGTGGCGCTGTGCCCGCGGGTTCGAGGTAGAATTGCTGCCGCAGTGCTGTCCTTTTTGTCCCTTTCCGGAGATGGTACGGCAAGGGCGGGGAACCTGCCCTGGCGTCGAGGGAGGGGATAAAAGGGGGAGACGCCCTAACCACGAGGTCTTCTGGAGCTTCTTCATCACGCGCCCAGGCACCTTAGGCCTGGGTGCGGGTGGTTTGGCATTTCGGCTCAGGTGCCCTAGGCCTGACCGAAATGGAGTTGGAGTCCATCCCAGGCACCTTCAGCCTGGGGTGAGGTACTAGACCGGAGGCCTGGGGCCCAGTGACTTCGACTGGGTCCCGCAAGGGTGGAGAAGTCCGAGGGTCCCTGAGGTGGACAGGGCCCATGTCTGAGGCGAGGAGGCTGGGGAGGTTACCCGTCCGGAGAGTCCGGAGCAGCATCAACCCGGTGACGGATGGGCTTCCTTGGAGGGACATCTTCCCCTGACAGGGGCCGCAACGCAGCGAAGGTACTCCTATCTACGTTCTCTTGAGTCTCTGGTAGAGACTCACAAGTTCTAAGTTCTCTCTAGCCAAGGCTATAGTAACCGCTGGTGAAATCACAGTGGTTTAGTGTATAATCAGGATAGTGCCTCGACCTGCTCATCCCACCGTATCAAACTGTTATTAGGTCCCAACCAGTTGGCTACTGAAGCACTGTTTATTGTGAGCTATGCAATAAAACAAGAGTTGGACTGTGATCGGCGTGTGGAACTCTGGTTAATGGGAGCAAAGGGAAGTGTTGGCACGGCAGGACTTGATCTTTAACTAAAGCACACAGGCCCGAGGAAATATCTGGTACTGGCCTTCACCTCACCCACAGCTATGGGGAGGACATGGGCCGTAGCGCATCTCACCCTGTCGTACGTGATACCCCTAGACAAAAGAGATGGGGTGAGGCCGCTATACGTGGGGGCTCGTGAGTCCGGGATGATGTGTGTTTTGACTTTGGAGTTGAGAACGGCTGTGTCTGGACTTTGCTGCCCGGAGGAGTTCCGAACGGGTCGGCCATGTGATCGGCCAAAGTGCATCCCTGCTCAAAGTCGTGGACATGACCCTAAGACGGGAAAGGCCCATGCAGAAGAGCGAGAAGAGGGAGAAGTCCAGCCGTGTGACGTACTACATGTGGGGGCTTTTATTGCACTGCGCCACGAGGCACCCCGTGACTGCGCAATTCGTGGGTGGAGGCTGGTGGAAGCCCGCGAAAATGTGCAAGTCGTGGGAGGAGTCTGGTCATGTGAGGAGATACACGATACACGTGGAGACTCCGGCGCGTGGTCAGTGCGTGATGGAGCAGCAGACAGTCGGGATGGCCTCAAGCCCCCCGTGGATTCCGGTTTCCTACCCCACGAAGATGACTACCTTTGCTGCTCCCCTTACAGACACAGGGATAAGACTCAGGCCCCGAGGGCAGTTGGCTCTGTACACATGCAGAGACATGGAGGCCCTCGGCGTGATCTGTCCCGGATGCTCGGGACTGGTGGTCCACCTGAAGCCATTCGGGCGTTGCGAGGCATGCAAAGAGTTCTTGTTCGAGGTGGAGCCATCCACAGTAAGGCCCCGGGCCCTTCGCCTCAACAGCCTCACAGGTACCACTACTCCGGAAGGGGAGATCCAGGCCTTTGCGGAGGTTCCCGTACGCACTGACCAGGGCGACGTGACTGCCCAATCAGAGACTGAGAAAGAAAAATCCGAGGATGCTGCTTCGGTCACCACAGACTCCCTGCTCCCACCTCCGAAGAGGAAAGTCGGCCTGGTGCAGGCCTCCTATGGTCGTGGAAGAGCTTCACCCCGTCACTTGCCGGACCTGGATGGATCCGGTTGGAAGAGTCCTGGACATCCCTGTGCTTCGAAAGGTCCAGGTGAGCCAGGGGCTGGGACTGTGGTGGTGATTGGAGGTGTCGGGAGTCCACAGTCGGTGGAGCCCACAAGGGAGGGTAGTTCCGTGTCTACTAAAGACTACCTTCCCGCAGAGATGTATGACACCTCCGACCTAGAGTCACTGTCGGACTGTGGAGATGAGGGTGAGATAGACGAACTATTTCACCAGAAGGGCTGGGACAAACGGCCGTTACCTGTGTTACGTCCACCGCAAGATTCGCCTATGTCTATAGGAGATAGCACGCCCCGGAGCTTACGAAGAAGCCTAGTCCTTCAATTGTCCTTCCACAATCCACAGCCTCACCCGCCGTGTTGGTAGTACAACGAGCATCATTACGGGCGCCAAGAGCAAAGCTATCAGAGGTAGTGAAAGTACCTCGGCACCCGGAGGCCATCGTTCAACCAGGAGAAGGTGAGCGGGCCACAATGCCTCCTTTGGCCCGATTGCAACGACTCTTCTCTCAGAGGGTCGCTCACGAGTATGGATGGGAATATCCTTACCTGCCCAGGGACTTGCTGTTTGAGGTTGAGGTCCTGCGACAGCGATGGTACGATGAGTTCGTTTGGGAGAAACTTAAAGTGCCTCATGCCCGGCGATACTTGTCCTGTTCGGCACCTGTTTCGAAAAAGTTCAGAGACTGCAGAGCAGACTGGATGTTGGGGCGCCATATTCATGCATATTCATTTTTTGGTAGCGCAACTTTTTTCACATTTACTTGATATTTTTTTAGACTATTTTATTGTTGCAGCCACCTTTTGGTCTTTTTAATCAATATTCACATTTCATAATGGATGTATTTGATTATAGGACAGCTCGAACATTTAACACTGAAGGTGTTTTTGTTCCTTTAAATAATAACTCAGAGGTCAGTGGCCTCTTTATGAGACTTAAAAATCTCATGGTCACAGAGATCCATCTAGAATGGGACATTGCGTTCCTAGAACAGTACTCAAAGGAACGCATGGTCCCCAGAGGATTACGCTGGGATGTGCATCCCCAGCAGGGAGATTCGGATACTGAAATATGGTTCCGATACTTCAATGAGGCGGGCATCAATTTCCTGTGTTTCCTTGTCGATAGGAAGAAGGCAAAAATGTCTAATATTGACAGGGAAATTAAGGAGCTGAGAGACCTACTACTCCCACATAAAACTACGTCTGAGTACATTTCCCTTTCAACTAGTCTCAAGACTCTTCTTGAGAAGGAAGAAAGGGATCAACGTAGCAAAAAACAGAAGAAATACACGTGCGACATCAACGATTATAAAACCAACTTTGTTTTTAATTGGCAGAAACAAGATACAGGGTCCTCTGATAACCCCTCTGTAGGACAGATGGATACCTCACTTCCCCCTGCAGTCTCTAATGCATCTGGATCTATGTTACCTCCCACTCAGCCACTTACAGCTGGTAGGATGGAACATCCTCGTACTCCTAATGTCCATCACGGACGTGCAGGTAACGATCAGACTTCAAATAGAGCTCCTAGAGATGATCATAGTTCTCATGGAAGAGGCACCAGTACGAGAAATAGAGGCAGAGGTCCACACAATGCCAATCATGACGTGTATAGACATTCTGATTATCGTGATAGATCACCACGTGGTGAATATACGAATCGTGGAGATTACTATCATGAACCTTACTACCCACATCATACTCCAGTTCGAACACACAACAGATTTTCGCCTCTTAGAGGGGCGGCACCATTGATTAATCAAGGAACCAACCATTCTTATATGCAGAGAGACTATGATCAGTATACCAGATCACCCTATGCATATAATGACACATATACAGGCCCCCGCCTGGATTTTCCCAGGGAATTGACAGGCCCCAAGCGAAGAGGAGAATCAAACGAGGCATCAGAGGGGGGAGGAGGGCCAGGAAAAAGAAGGAAAACAAAAACAAACATTAGCGGCATTTTTAACTTGAGTAAGGCGATTTTTTCTGATGCTGAACTGCGCACTTTGGATAAGGGTTTGAAATATGCGCCCCCAAAAACTTTGAACAAATTCCATACATTTTTCGACGTACATAAATATGTACGTAGACTTAATGTACAAAGACATTTCATTGCCAATCCATCTCAACCCAGAGATTCAAATGTTGAGAGTGATGGTGTCATTCATACTGGCCTATCAAACCCCTCACTTTTCAACCCCCCAAACGCCACTGCCCCATCGATTAAGGTGTTCAGGGATCTTGTCCTTAAGGATCTAGAATCACTACCTAAGATTAGGACATATGACCATCCAGATATTAAGATAGGCTTGAAGTCCCTGTGTGAACGGAAAGATATCATTATTCGCCCTGCTGACAAGGGTGGGGGCTTGGTCATCTTAGATAAGAGTGATTATCATATAGAGATGTGTAGGATTCTGGATGACACCAATACCTACATCCTTCTATTAAAAGATCCCACGAAAGTCCTTAAAAGAGATCTGTTAGAGTTAGTTGACAAAGGGTTCCAGCTTGGCATATTGGATAGAAAGGAAAAAGATTTCCTTGTGCCCGTGGCACCAAGGATTCCGGTTATGTACTACCTTCCAAAGGTTCACAAAAGTGTTACACAGCCCCCGGGTAGACCTATAATCAGTGGAATTAACTCTGTAACGTCCGGTATTGGGCGTTACATAGATTTTCACTTACAGCCTTTGGTCCAATCCACTCCATCCTTTTTGAAGGACACGGG
The DNA here is from genome assembly GCA_029206835.1 of Rana muscosa. Lineage (NCBI taxonomy): Eukaryota > Metazoa > Chordata > Amphibia > Anura > Ranidae > Rana > Rana muscosa. The sequence continues at coordinate 337,578,253 of CM055123.1, read as the reverse complement.
GGCCACCATACGCCTACTAGATGGTGTGGACTGTTGTGATGATTGCATTCTGGTTACGGCTGATGTCACGGCTTTATACACCTGCATCCCACATAGATTGGGTTTGCATGCTGTTGAACATTTTATGTCTAATAGTAACTTGTTACCCCAGGTCCAACAGTGCTACATTATGGAGCTACTTCAATTTGCCACCCAGTCAAATTACTTTTGGTATCATAACCAGTTCTATTTGCAGAAAAGGGGTGTCGCGTTGGGGGCCAAGTTTGCCCCCAGTCTCGCGAACTTATTTATGGCCCTATGGGAGGAGGATGTCGTCTATGCTTTACGGCGCCTGGAGCTTGTTCTGTGGGAGAGGTACATAGACGACATCCTCCTCCTGTGGAGAGGTGACGAGGAATCTCTCCATGATTTTATGGCCACCCTTAATGATAACGACATGGGAATAGTGCTCACTTATGAACTGAGTTTCAATACCATTCATTTTCTTGACCTTGAGATATCCATTGTTGAACAGCGGCTTGAGACCAAAACCTTTTTCAAGCCGACTGACCGCAATGGATATATTCCAATCGATAGCTGCCACTATAGCTCGTGGCTCAAGTCTGTACCTTATAGTCAATTACTCCGCATAAGGAGGAATTGTACCAATCTTAATGACTTTCACACACAGGCAGACACCCTGAAGTCCAGGTTTGTCGAAAAGGGTTATCACTCAGCCACCATCGATGAGGAGATTAATAGAGTGGCTTCATTGGATCGACATTCTCTTATTGCAGAACGACCAAAACGGACACCAGATCCAAAGTTCAAATGGTCTTTTTTTACGCAGTTTTCAGTTCAGCATAGACAAATTAAGAATATTTTTAACCGCCACTGGAAAATACTTAAGAATGATCCACTTTTGGGTCCAGTACTTCCTGACCAAGCAGGAGTTATATACAGAGGTGCCCCTCCGCTTCGTAACCAAATTGCCCCTAACATAGTTGATCCTCCATGTAAACCGTCCTTTTCTCTGTTTCCTGATATGAAAGGGTATTACCCCTGTAGGAGGTGTAATGTATGCGCCCACAATGCGATTGATCGGAGGAAAATTGATTCCTTCACGTCCTCTACTACATCGGTGGTATACCACATGAAACAGTTTGTTACATGTACGACACGCTTTATCGTGTATCTTATCACATGTCCATGTAACAAACAATACGTAGGACGTACGATCAGAAATTTCTCAATTAGAGTGAATGAGCACATTGCTGGCATCAAAAAGGGCCGTACTAATCGCAGTGTAACAAGACACTACTTGCACGTTCATAACAAAAACCCCTCAGGAACCAAATTTCAAGTGATCGACCAGTTCACCCCACATTGGAGGGGTGAATCTCACATTAGGGGTGTCTCACAATTAGAGACTTTTTGGATTTACCAGTTGCGCTGTTATTCACCTTTTGGGCTTAACATCGACTGGGATATTAATTCTTTTAATAATAAAGATTAATGTTTATTGTTATTGTTTTTATCCTTCTGGGTCCTTCACCCCTTCTCTGAGGAATTGGATTGATTTTTTATCTATATGTAATTTTATTTAGTCAATAGATTTTTTAGTCCTTGGCTATCCCCATTCCCATCATATAATTGCTTTCCATGCGGGTCATGGGTACATGCGTTTTGATGCAGTTTTACATGTCCATTCGTATGTTTATCATTTTGTTATTGTATACATATTCATTTTTTTATACCATGTACAACAGTGCTCCTTGCCCCGCTTAGTGATTTTATGTGTACCAGTTACACCTATGTATTTATCGCCTCATATACTTGTATTTATATGTACCAGTTATATATGCACTAGTTGCACCCATGCATCTATGTTTTTGCATATTTGTTTCATGATTTACTGTCTGCCCTTCTTGCATATACCTTTCCCTCCCCCATATGGATGATAGGCACTGTAACACTCTCAGGAATGTGAAGTGTGTATGCGGAGCGCAGCGCTGTCATCGTTCCACTACGTCAGGTGTCATGTGACTGTGGGTGGAACTGAGGCTTGGAATGCAGACCTTTTGGCATGGAATGTGTGATGACATCAGCGGTCGGCGACGTGATGACGGGCCGCCGCGCTGATTGGATGACTGCAGCACCAATGACCTTGCCACGTTCTGCGTGATGACGCGCCATTTAGCAGGGAATCAAGGCCTGGAGTGCAGACGTCCCTGTTGCGACAGTGTGAGCATACACGCCGGCTGGCGACGTGATGACGCTCTGCTGTTCCGATAGGTTGACTGTAGCACCAATGCCTGTACCCTATTTTGAATAATGATGCGCTAATTAGCATTGCGATGAAGCGCTGCAGACCTACATCTAAGGGAGAGGATACATACTTTTGTATATGGGATGAATCAGGAAGTGGCCACTTTACCATTGGGATTGGATACCTGAGCAAGGGGGCGGTTTCCATACCAGCTGTGATGATTCCAATCAGGTAAATTGCTTACTATTTAATGGCGTGGTGTGTTACATGCAGGTTGATGCCCCAGTTAAAGCACACTGCTGCGAAACATGTCGGGTACATGAACCTGCTCTAAGTTTTACTACGCCATACATGAATGATATTTTTCGTGATCACTATTTTTACTAGCAGCTTCAGGATGCCTGTATTTTTTATTGCTCCTTTTTTTTGTTTGATGTGTTCGTTTTTGGAATAAATTAGCTTTTTTACTACACACCACCTGAGATATCTTTTATTCCTTTTCATGATCGACATTGCTTTTTGGCTGTCTGGATCTTGAGGATACTAGGACAGAGGAATTCCAACCTCCCGTGGGTGTCGTATCGGTCATCGGTGGAAGATACCATTCCCTACAGGAAGTTCCAGTCCACAGGTGTATCTGAGTGGATCATCTGTATGCCTTATTGACCCACCGCTGCTGGCGTGTGAGTCCACACGCAGGGGTAAGAGTATTTATTCCCCCCCCCCTCCCTCGGTGTTGGAAGTCACATTCCTGGGTGCTGTACATCTCATATCATCCATCGGAAGCATAGTCGTCCTGTGTGGGCTACTGTGGACTTTCATCTTTTGGCTTGAAGTTACACTGACCCCATTATATATTATATTAGTTCTTTTTAGTTGGACTTTATACACTTGCCATTATGTTTTAATACATCCATGTTTCACTTCATCACCATTACTATTTATATGCTTACTGATTAGTATATATTTATGTTTTTGGTTGTTTGTTCACATTTATTTTATCCATTGTAGTCACGGCCCATTGGCCTCACACGAGTGTTATAATCCATTATTACCCACGTTGTATACGTGAGGTACACATATTTCAAAAATTGGTTTATATATCAATTTTTGACAAACACTTTGTTTACGGCGCCACATTTATTTATTTATTTTTTCCTTGTTTACAATATGTCTGATTGTTAATGCTGGCAGCCTATTATACACTGTTTTCATTTTTTGGTAGCGCAACTTTTTTCACATTTACTTCATGCGGACAAGGTGCTTATCTGCCGGAAAGATGGAGAGGACGTTGACTATTCAATTGAGGTTTTTGATAAGCATCTGAAGCCCTTGTTCTTGCCTGACCCGAAGTTTTACTTGTGAGAAGAGACTCACTTGTGTGTTTTGTGTTTCATGCAGCAACTTTCTGGAAGTGTCCTTGCCAGAACATCCGAACTGTACCCTAGTTTTTTATTTGGGTTTTTGTTTTTTTACGCCTTGGAGGAATGAGAGCCGTTTTGTTTGTTCTCTCTTCTTTCACAATTCAAAGACAGAGACTTTGAGGGTAGAATCAGAGTAGGGACGCAGGAAGAATGAAGATTTCACCAAGTGTCATTACCACGGCACTGTCACCAGGTGGCGGTGTTGCGCAACGGCTGTTGTTTTTACACTTGCATCACCTTACTCATTGGAGCGAATGGGTCTCTCGGCTGATAGACCCATTCATTTCAAATTTACACAAAATGTTAGGATGTTGTGTTTTTCTTTTGTTTCCCTTCTGCAGGAGATCCGTCTGTCAAGACTGCTGAGTATGGGGTGGTTCTTAGACAGTGAAGGGAGGGATTGTATATGTGTACATGCTTAGATGGTTTTATGGAAAAGTTTGTTTTATGTTTCCCCTTCTCTTGAGCAGGTCTTGGCACACTTGGGATTAAAATTTTGAGGGATAGCCTCTGGGGTCAGGCTTATGTCACCACTCCTTGGGAGACATGGGTTTGCACCAGACGCTGGGGACCAGCGTCAATTTAGTTGGGATGCACTGGGTACTAGTACGACCCAGGTGTGTAAATCATGAGGGTTTTGGACCATTTTGTGTTCGTGGAGGACTGGGTGGTGTATTATTCTACTTGACCTGAAGGTGGCGCTGTGCCCGCGGGTTCGAGGTAGAATTGCTGCCGCAGTGCTGTCCTTTTTGTCCCTTTCAGGAGATGGTACGGCAAGGGCGGGGAACCTGACGTGGCGTCGAGGGAGGGGATAAAAAGGGGGAGACGCCCTAACCACAAGGTCTTCTGGAGCTTCCTCATCACGCGCCCAGGCACCTTAGGCCTGGGTGCAGGTGGTTTGGCATTTCGGCTCAGGTGCCCTAAGCCTGACCGAAATGGAGTTGGAGTCCATCCCAGGCACCTTCAGCCTGGGGTGAGGTACTAAACCGGAGGCCTAGGGCCCAGTGACTTCGACTGGGTCCCGCAAGGGTGGAGAAGTCCGAGGGTCCCTGAGGTGGACGGGGCCCATGTCTGAGGCGAGGAGGCTGGGGAGGTTACCCGTCCGGAGAGTCCGGAGCAGCATCAACCCGGTGACGGATGGGCCTCCGGTAACTCCCTTGGAGGGGCATCTTCCCCTGACAGGGGCTGCAACGCAGTGAAGGTACTCCTATCTACGTTCTCTTGAGTCGCTGGTAGAGACTCACAAGTTCTAAGTTCTCTCTAGCCAAGGCTATAGTAACCGCTGGTGAAATCACAGTGGTTTCGTGTATAATCAGGATAGTGCCTCGACCTGCTCATCCCACCGTATCAAACTGTTATTAGGTCCCAACCAGTTGGCTACTGAAGCACTGTTTATTGTGAGCTATGCAATAAAACAAGAGTTGGACTGTGATCGGTGTGTGGAACTCTGGTTAATGGGAGCAAAGGGAAGTGTTGGCACGGCAGGACTTGATCTTTAACTAAAGCACACAGGCCTGAGGAAATATCTGGTACTGGCCTTCACCTCACCCACAGCTATGGGGAGGACATGGGCCGTAGCGCATCTCACCCTGTCGTACGTGATACCCCTAGACAAAAGAGATGGGGTGAGGCCGCTATAGTTAAAACAAAGACAGTAATATACAGAGGTGTATGTACACAAGATTGTAGCATCACATCAATACTTAGATGAAGTTTCCATAAATATGCATCCCTGTCCACTGATCCATAATTCATCCTAACATTCTGGAGCCTCAATTTTGGCTAAGGCAGGTCTGGGACCAGGATTTGTTTCTGCCTGTGATCCAATAAATGTGTGGATTAGGTAATCTCAGTGATGGCTAGCTCAAAATGAGAGAATAAGAAGGAGATGCCATCAGATATAAGCATATGGATCCCTGGTAGTGAGAATGGCTGGATGAGGTTCATAGAGTGACCAAGTCTAAAGAATAAGGAGCATTATCTACCACAAAAATAGAAAAATGACTTTGCAGGGTGGTATAAGGGAACTGGAGAGGTAACGTAAGAACCTTAACTGCTTCCCTAGTAGGCCAATTATGACACTTCTCATACACTGTACATGTAAAAATCATAATTTTTTGCTAGAAATAATTTAGGACTAGGGATTATAGTTGAGCGGACACCTGGATGTTCGGGTTCGACGGGTTAGGCCGAACTTCACAAAAAAGTTCGAGTTCGGGACACGAACTTGACCTGAACTTGACCCAGAACCCGAACACCATTGAAGTCAATGGGGACCCGAACTTTTGAGGACTAAAATGGCACTAAAAAAGTAATGGAAAGGGCTAGAGGGCTGCAAATGGCAGAAAAATTTTGTTAAGAGCATGGCAAGTTCTCTGCAAACAAATGTGGATAGGGAAATAACTTAAAATAACATAAAATACATAAAAATAAAAAATAATAATCTTGACCTAGGAGGACGAGGTCCATATGGAGTAGGAGATTGAGGTGGCAGTGTATGTGGCGGTGTAGGTGGAAGCGGTCGGTGGAGGAGGACGAGGTAGCCAACACTGGTTTTTGTTTAAAAAATTTTGTTTTTTTAAATTAGGGTACACCCCAAAAGAGTGAGAAAGATCAAAAATACAACAATGGCTGGGTAAGACCGGTATACATGTCTATTCTGCACAAGGTACGGACAAATCCTGTGGGATCCATGCCTGGTTTATTCTAATGAACGTGAGCTTGTCCACATTGGCTCTGGACAGGCGGCTGCGCTTGTCTGTGATAACGCCCCCTGCCGTGCTAAATACACGTTCAGATAATACACTGGCTGCAGGGCAGGCCAGCACCTCCAAGGCATAAAGAGCAAGCTCAGGCCATGTGCCCAATTTGGAGACCCAGAAGTTGAAGGGGGCAGACCCATCATTCAGTACGTGTAGGCGTGTGCACACATACTGCTCCACCATGTTGGTGAAATGCTACCTCCGGGCTAAGACGTTCCATATCAGCTGGTAGTGCTGGTTGTTGTGGCGTGCTGACAAAGCTTTTCCACATTTCGACCATGCTAACCCTGCCTTCTGAGGTGCTGGCGGTGCCCCGGCTGCGTTGATGACCTCTTCCTCCTCTTCTGCCTTTGCCTTGTGCTTCCACTGTGCCCCCTGCTGTCAGGTGGGAATGCCACCAGCAGCGCGTCTACCAGCGTGTGCTTGTACTCGCGCATCTTACGATCATGCTCCAGTGAGGGAATTAAGGACTGTACGTTGTCCTTGTAACGGGGATCCAGCAGCGTGGCCACCCAGTAATCAGCACCAGTTAGAATGTGGGCAACTTGGCGGTCATTGCGGAGACACTGCAGCATGTAATCGCTCATGTGTGCCAGGCTACCCAGAGGCAACGAAAAGCTGTCCTCTGTGGGAGGTGTATCGTCTGTGTCCTCTGTATCCCCCCAGCCTCGCACCAGTGATGGCCATGAGCTGGTCTGGGTGCCACCCTGCTGTGAACATGGTTCCTCCTCCTCCATCTCCTCCTCCTCATCCTCCACCTCGTCATCCTCCAGAACTGTGCCCTTGCTGGACATTTGTGTACCTGGCGTTTGTTGGTGCAGGAACCCACCCTCGGAGCCACTTGTGAATGACTGCCCTGAAAGCCTTGGAAATTATCCCGGTTCCTCCTCATCCTCCTCCTGTGCCACATTCTCTTCCATCATCGCCCGAAGCGTTTTTTCAAAGAGGCATAGAACTGGGATAGTAACGCTGAGAACGGCGTCATCGGCACTGGCCATGTTGGTGGAGTACTCGAAACAGCGCAACAAGGCACACAGGTCTCACATGGAGGCCCAGTTATTGGTGGTGAAGTGGTGCTGTTCCGCAGAGTGACTCACGCGTGCGTGCTGCAGCTGAAACTCCACTATCACCTGCTGCGGCTCGCACAGTCTGGCCAGCATGTGCAAGGTGGAGTTCCACCTTGTGGGCACGTCACATATGAGGTGGTGAGCGGGAAGGCCGAAGTTACGCTGCAGCGCTGACAGGCGAGCAGCAGCAGGGTGAGAACACCGAAAGTGCGCACAGACGGCCCACACTTTCTCCAGCAGCTCTGGCATATCGGGGTAATTTTTAAGCAACCTCTGCACCACCAAATTCAGCACATGCGCCAGGCAAGGGATGTGCGTCAAACCGGCCAGGCCCAGAGCTGCTACGAGATTTTACCCATTATCGCACACCACCAGGCCGGGCTTGAGGCTCACTGCCACCAACCACTCATCGGTCTGTTGTTCCATTTCCCTTCACAACTCCTGCGCGGTGTGGGGTTTTCCCCCCAAACAGGAACGTTTTAAAACTGCCTGCTGTCGTTTACCCTTGGCTTTGCTGAAGTTGGCGGTGAAGGTGTTACGCTGACCGGATGAGGAGGCGGTAGAGGATGAGGATGAGGAAGCAGAGTAGGAGGAGTTAGCAACAGGAGGCAAACTGAAGCGCCCTGCAATCCTGGCCAATGTCGTCTTAGAGGCCGCCATTCCTCTTTTGGTGCCTTTGGGAATAACGAAGAGACGCTGGTCCCTTCTGAACTGTTGCGTCAGTTCCAAATAGCGTTTTAGAGACTTGGCTACATCTAGTTCGTGTAATTTTGAGGAGGTTGGGTCTTCTCTGAATGCCGGAAGTACCCATTCCTGGTTGGAATGGTAGACCGAAGGTACTTTAGGGACGAACTGATGAATAGGCTGCAGGACTACCCTGTCCGGAAAAAAGGTGACGTAGGGTTCCTCTGCCCCCAGGGCTTGAATTTCTGATACTCTTCAACCTGAGGTGATGGCGATCAGGAAGGCTGTTTTCCCGGTGATATCTTCCAAGGAGCACTCTTCCGTGGGTGCAAAGGGAGAGTTTGATAGGACATTAAGAACCACCGTCAGGTCCCATTTAGGGTATAGTGTTTTCCTGGGAGGGCGTAATCTTTGGACTGCCTTCAGAAAATGATCTACCAGGGGGTTTAGTGCCCAGCGTGTGTCTGTAAGGGCTGACAGGGCTGAAATCTGGACTTTTAGCGTGCTGAGACCTAAGCCTAGGTCCAGACCATTCTGTAAGAAGAGCAGGATATCCTGGACTCCAGGATTCAGAGGATTGAAGTGGTTAGCCTCCGCCAGAGTCGTAAACTTCTTCCATATCCTGCAGTAAGTGGCATTAGTAGATGACTTTCTTGCTTGCAGCAATGTTTGAACAACGTCACGAGAGCACCCTAAGTCGCCCAACCTTTTCCGCTCAACTTCCAGGCCCTCAAGTCTAGAATCTCTGGATGCGGGTGGAGGAAGTCGCCTTGGGATAGCAGGTTGCTCATGTGTGGGAGAGGAAGTGGGCTGCAAAGGGCCATCTCGACTAGGAGCGGGAACCATGGCCTCCTTGGCCAGTATGGAACAATCGTCAGGATAGTGACCTTCTCTAAGGTCAGAAGCTGTAGGAATCTCACTATCAGGGGTATCGGAGGGAAAGCATATCCCATCTGGAAATCCCATGGTTGGACTAGGGCATCTACCCCTGCTGACATCGGAGATGGGGACCTCGTGAAGAAGAGAGGCGTTTTCGCGTTGAGCAGGGAAGCGAAGAGATCTATCTGGGGAGTCCCCCACTGTTGGCATATCCAGCCGAAAACCCGTGGATCTAGTGACCACTCGTTGTTGGATGTTAAAGATCTTGAGAGGCGATCGGCTAGTTGATTCTCGGGGGCCGGAATGTAGGTAGCCCGAAGATCCAGCAAATTCTTCTCGGCCCATGCTATCATTGGGGCCACTTTGCTGGCTAGTGACCTGCTGTGTGTCCCTCCTTGGTTTTGGACATAGGCCACTGCTGCCCTGTTGTCCATTTGGAGCAGTACGGACTTGCCCTTGAGGAGAGGGGCTAGGTGCAGGACTGCCATCCATGCTGCTCTTAGTTCCAGAATGTTGGATATCATCCCTACTGCATTGAAGCGCCATTTCCCCTGCACTAGCTGGTTTTGGTAGTGTGCCCCCCATCCCAGCTGACTTGCGCCTGACGTGAGAACGGTCCATGAGATAGGGCCGAGAGGGCAAGAAGCTAGAAGGTTGGGGGGTCTTGTCCACCACCAGAGACTGGATTTCATTGTAAGAGTGATAATTATTTGTCCGAGATGTTTCTTCCTCCACTGCGCTAGAAAACCTTGCTGGAAGGCTCGCAGATGTCCCCTGGCCCACTTCACCATTGGTATACAAGCCGAGTGGGACCCTATGAGGCTCAGACAGTCTGAAGCTGGCATGGCACGGCTCCCCAATGCTCATTTCACCTTCTGTATTAGCATAGGGATCTTCGCTGGTGGGAGCGACACTGACTTCTTCGGAGTGTCGAATGAGGCTCCTAGATACGTCATTTTTTGTGTAGGAGTGAATTGACTCTTTGAGTAGTTGATAAGCCAACGAATTGTGTCAAGGTGTTCAGGATCAGCTGAAGGTGTGATTCCAGAGATTCTCGGTGCTGAGACAATATCATCCAAGTAGTTCAGGACTTGTATCCCTTTCTCTCGAAGGGGAGCTAAGATGGCTATCAGAACTTTGGTAAAGGTTCTGGGTGCTGATGAGATTCCGAAGGGAAGGCATTGAAACTGAAAGTGCAGATTGCCTATCTTGAATCAAAGAAAATGTTGGAACTGGTGGTGGATGGGGATGTGAAGGTATGCGTCTTGGAGGTCTATAGATACCATCCAGTCCCCTGGCTGCACCGACAGGATCACTGTATTTAGTGATTCCATTTTGAAGTGTTCCACTTGAATGTACCTGTTTAATTTTTTTAGGTCCAATACCGGCCTCCAGCCTCCTGACTTCTTGGGGACTAAAAAGACTGGGGAATAGAACCCTGAGTGTTTCTCCGACTCTGGCACAGGCAGTATTGCCTGTTGATAAAGAAGTATCTGAATGTATTGAATGAGAACTTCCTTCTTCTCTGGAGGCCTGTATCTGGGTTGGTTGGAAGGAGAAGAATGGAGGGCGGGATCTGAATTTCCAAAAATGACCCTGAAGGACTGTGGAGACTGCCTATTTTTCCACCCAAACCCAGGCGAAGGACTTGAGTCTCGCTCCGACTGGACCGGTTTGGGTGGGGGAGGAGTCAAAAAGACTTCTGGTTCTCTATCGCCAATGTAGGGGTTTTAGGTTTTCCCAATTTGAGGAAGGAGGCTTGTGAGCCCTTCCAGCCTCTTCTGTATTCCTTTCCCGGACGGTATGTCCTGGAATCTCTTGCCCTCTGTTTAAAAGTTAGCCGAGGAGTAAATTTTCTCCGCCTGCTCCTGTCTTGGGGAATAAGGCCACTCTTTCCGCCTGTGACTCTTGTGATTGCCGTATCCATTTTATCTCCAAAGAGGGACTTCCCATCATACGAGATGTGACACCATGATTGCTTCGATGAAGGATCTGCCGACCATGGTTTTAGCCATAATGCTCTCCTAGCCGTGATAGAATAAAGCATGGCCCTGGAGGAACATCTTAGGACGTCGATAACTGCTTCTGCCATAAAATCAGGGGTTAGCTTTAGCTCATCTAGTGCCTTGATGATTTGGTCCGTACTTAGACCACGCCTGAGGGCTGTTTCAATATTATCAGACCACACTCTGGTGGCCCTGGAGATGGAAGATAGGGCCACTGCCGGGCTGCAGGCTCCCCCCGATGCTTGATACACTTTCTTCAGATCGGAATCTATTCTGCAGTCTAGGACATCTCTAAATGAGACTGCGTCCTCTAAAGGCAGCGTTGTATTTCTGGCCAACCTCATGACTGATGCATTTACAGATGGGACGGCGTCAAAGAGCTGGGCATCGGCCTCTGCTAGAGGGTATAGCTTGAGAAAACGATTGTAGGCGATGGGTTATCTACTTTCTTCCATTCTTCCATAACCACTCCTCTAATCTCCTCTATTAGAGGGAAGGCTGACCTCTTTCTGGTCAGATGAGGAAAATACCTTCCTGCTTTGGGTGGAGGCTCAGAATATTCCTCCCATTGAATTGCATCTTTAACGGCGTTAATAAAAGGTCCCACTAACCCAAAATCAAATGTTGATGTTCTCTCTTATATTGTGTTTGCATCATCTTCCGAAATGATTTCTAAATCAGGTTGGAGACTAGTCGTCTCAACTGCCCTTTGCTCCACAGATGGAGTAGACTGCTCTTGGGATAAGGCCAACTCGCGAATGGTATCCTTGACCAATTCTTTGATTGAGCCTATGGACCCTTGTTTGTCTGTCGTAGCTTCCAAAAAACATCGACCACATGCTAGCTTATCTGGTAAGGCTTGCTTGCCACACACCCAGCAGTCCTTTTCACCTGGCTGTGAAGGCTTGCGCTGGGAATCGTGCCTGCTTGAGGGTGATCTTTGGCTGCTACGAGAAGCATGAGCTGAGGATGAATGTGAGTGACCAGAGCTTCTGTGTCCTCTTGATCCCCTATCGTGAGAATTCCGATGGGAAGAACTACGGACTGACTCACGGTGCGGGCTGTAAAAAAACAGAGCAAGAGGTGTTTTTCATTTACCCCGCAAAAATAAGGCTCTTTGAATAATGAACTTACCTGGATGTTGCAGCCCTTACCTAGTGGTATGTTGAGGATCTTTTTGATGCGGCATTACAGGGGCAGCTGGATAAATTTAATTTGAGAGGGGGCCAATCAATAAGAGCTAAGTGCCATGTAAATAAAATAACATTGAATGTAAGCATAGTTAGCCATAGTATACAACCAAAAATACCATAAGTATGTGTGTTTTACCTTGACCGGGCTCCATTGAGCGGAGAGAACAAGGAAAGTTCACCTGGAGATGACCTCTTTCTGACAGCCTGCCTCTTGACTGAGCTAGCAGGCTGTTTAAATAGAAAAACCCTTCCGGGTGTACTAAGATAGCCGCCGTTCGGCTTCGTCGGGCTACTGCGCATGCGCTATTGCGTCACGCCATGGCTCCACCTCCCAAGCTGACAAGGCCAGGCTCAGCGGCGCGCACAAAGCGCCCGATCAAGCTGGAGGGGGAGCAGGGAGCCAGTCGCAGTGGCGGCAGCTAGAGTGGCTATGGACCGAGACTGTCGGTCCCTCCCCAAGGCTAGACAGGTATAGTCCGGAATGCTTTGAGGGATGGGTAGCCAAAGCCTATAGAGAAGTGAAATATGCTCCTGGGATGACTGGCCCTAAAAAGATCCACAAAAAAACGGGCTCCCATACTTATTCAGTGCGTTTAGCAGCCCAAGATATGGGACTCCATACTGCAGGAGAGTGTGAACCTGCATCGGTAACACCATATAACTGTGAGGCAGGGCTGAGCTGTGATCCACAGGGACGAGGACAGGAAAAAAGAATGCCTGAGGGGGGGAGTAACTCTTTCTTTTATAGAGTTACATGATCCTGGGGGTTGATCAGGGGCGGAGCCATCAACCATTGGTATGCTGCCATGGAGGCACCAGGAAAGTGTGTATCTCACACGTATAGAAAACGCACCATAAAAAAAAAATTGCCCTAAATTATTATTTTTTGGAATAGCAGAATAGGAGAACAGTATCTAAAGTGTGTATCTCACGCATACAGATATGCAGAAAATGCACCAACAAAACATTTTTGGGTAGAAAACGCACCAAAAAATTTTTTTTTGCCCTAATTTTTTTTTTTTAATAGCAGAATAGGAGAACAGTATCTAAAGTGTGTATCTCACATGTACAGATATGCAGAAAACACACCAAAAAAAAATTTGCCCTAAATTTTTTTTTTTTGAATAGCAGAATAGGAGAATAGTATCTAAAGTGTGAAAGTAAAGTGATGGTGTCTGCGCTGTGAGGGGCAAGGAGGTAAGTGCTGAATATCGGCCTGCCGTATATACTCTGCAGAAGTTAGGCCCTTAGGTGTTGGTGTTGCCACAACACTGTAAGCCCTCACAGTTACTATTGGTGGGCGCTGGAACGACCTGCTGTGAACTATTATATCAAGAACTGTAATTACATGCCATTGTTGAACAGTGTTAGGAAAAATTGGGCCTTTGGTGGTGGTGCTGGTGCCACAACACTGTAAGCCCTCACAGTTACTCTTGGTGGGTGCAGGAATGGGCCCTGCTGTGAAATATTAGATCAATAATTGTAATTGCATGCCCCTGTTGAACAGGGGCTGAAAAATTGGGCCTTAGGCACTGGTGCTGGTGCCACAACACTGCAACCCCTCACAGATACTGTACTTAGAGCGCAGCAATGGGCCCTGTTGCAAAGTATTGCATCAAAAATTTAGGCTTTAGGTGAATGCTATGCAAAGCACACAGTAGTACACTAAGTGAAACACTGACTGTCTGCAGCTAGCACAATCACCGGCCTGCCTGTCACAGTATAGAGAATAACTGTATCCAGGTGAGCTTTAGGTGATCGCTATGCAAAGGACACAGTAGTACACTAAGGCCCCTTTCACACTGGGGCTGTTTGCAGGCGCTATTGTGCTAAAAATAGCGTCTGCAAACCGAGCCTAAACAGCGGCTGCTGTCTCTCCAATGTGAAAGCCCGAGGGCTTTCACACTGGAGCGGTGCACTAACAGGATGTGAAAAAAAGTCCTGCTAGCCGCATCTTTGGAGTGGTGAGAGGAGCGGTGTGTTTACCGCTCCTACACCGCTCCTTCCCATTGAAAGCAATGGGAAACCGCGGTAATACCGCCGGCATTGCGCCTCTACAGAGGCGCATTGCCGGCGGTATTAACCCTTTTTTGGCCGCTAGCGGGGGTTAAAACCGCACCGCTAGCGGCCGAATACCTCTGTAATTCCGACTGTATAGCGCCGCTAAAAATAGCGGCGCTATACCGCCACCGCACCCACCACCCCAGTGTGAAACCAGCCTCAGTGTTTCACTGAGGCTGGTTTCACACTGGGGCGGTGGGTGCGGTGGCGGTATAGCGCCGCTATTTTTAGCGGCACTATACCGTTGGAATTGTGGAGGTATTCGGCCGCTAGCGGCCGAAAAAGGGTTAATACCGCCGGCAATGCGCCTCTGTAGAGGCGCATTACCGCGGTTTCCCATTGCTTTCAATGGGAAGGAGCGGTGTAGGAGCTTTGTTATTTATGTTTTATCATTGTTCATATTCTTCACTTAGCTGATCTTCAGCACTTACCTCCTTGCCCCTCACAGCGCAGACACCATCACTTTACTTTCATTCCTCTTGCTTTCTGAATCAGATTCACAGGTGTTCTGCAGCAGTGTTCTCCTTAGTTTACACCATTCACTTTAGTTAGTTTTAGACAGCGCGGGAGTTCACGCTTACAAACGACTCCTACTTGCAAACGGAACGGAAGACAACAGGAAGTGAGAGGAAATCTACCGCTAGGAAGGGAAATTTTCTCCTGTAAGAGTTAATATAGGGAAAAGGTGTTTCCTCTCCACTGATGCTTTATCACCAATCCTTGTTTCAATAACAACCCAAAATTTTCAAAAAACATTTGTCATGGGGACAGAAAGTGAGGTGAAATGTTCTGAACAGGTGCACAGACAGCAAAACAAATGTTACAGGGGTGATAACCCTTCCCTATGTTTTCCAAAAAGCTTAAAAATAGATTTTTTGGTTGGAGCTACACTTAAACAATGTACCTGTTCCAAATTACAAACAGATTCTACTTAAGAACAAACCTACAGTCCCTGTCTTGTTTACACCTCCTGTATACTGCCGTTCAGAGTATATAGGGCCTTTTTTTTTATTTGGGTGCGGGGTTCCCCTTAATATCCATACAAGACCCAAAGGGGCTGGTAGTGGGCTGGGGGTGGGGGTTACCCATGCCATTTTTCTCAATGATTTTCATCCATATTGCCGGGACCAAACATTACATTAAAACCGCAAGCAGTTTTAAATTACTTTTTTTTCTTTAGAAATGTCATTTTGTGCAGGGACAGTTCTAAACACGGGAAATATGTGCCACTTCACAGGCATACTTTAGACACCCCCAGGTACGATATTTAAAGGAATATTTCACTTTTTTTTCACTTTAAGCATCATTAAAATCACTGGTCCTGAAAAAAAATGGCTTTTTGCATTGATACATGTCCCGTGGGGCAGGACCTGGGTCCCCAAACCCTTTTTAGGACAATAACTTGCATATTAGCTATTATAATTAGCACTTTTGATTTTGAACGTTCAAGTATTTTTTAGGGTTCTAAAGTTTGCGCAAACTTTCAGTCCGTTCGCAGGTTCTGGTGCGAACCGGGGGGTGTTTGGCTCATCCCTAGTAGGGTTGAGCGAACCCGAACTTGTCGAGGACTCCCTTCTTGCTTGGAATTATAGAGTAGGTATTGGGGTCTTCCAGCAATTTACACATTCCCTTATGGTATTGTTCTGTCGTTTGAATGACAATACCCCCTCCTTTGTCTGAGGGCCTAATCACTGAATCCTTTCTTTTTAAAAGTTTCCGTATTCCAGTTTTAATGGCTCTGGGTTCCTCTCTTTTCTTTACAGTTAGGTTCTTCAATTCTTCAGTCACCAAATGTTTGAATATTTCTATATGTTTATTGTCTTTAATTTTGGGGTTGAAGGTCGATCTGTTCCTCAAATTACTATGCACCACTGCATCCTCTTCCCTCCTTCTAGCATTTATTGGGTTATCTGTCAGATATTTCTTGATGTTCAGCTTCCTCGCATATTTTTTGATGCTGATGTACGACTCGAGTTTATCCAAATTCTTCACTGGTGCGTACTTGAGACCTTTGTCTAAGACCAAAAGTTCTTCTTGGGTAAGTGGTACATTAGTTAAATTGAAGATGCCTTCCCCTGTTGTGCATTTGGTGGGGTGTTTCCCCTTCCCAGCCCGGCACCCTCTTTTCCTAAATGTTTTTTTGGCTTCTTTTTGTTCTACCATCTTCTTGGGGGGTGGTGTTCCATACCTCTCTAAAAAAGATTTTGTTCTTGTTCATATTTGTACTCTTGTCTATCTTCCCAATCTCTATCTCGGAAGTCTCTAAGGGGGGCATAATAGTTGTGAGTCCGGACGGGGCTCCTATCACGTATTCTCTGACCTATGGGGGGTGGGCCTCGTCCATCTCTCGTACCATAATATTGGTTGGGCCCTGCATTTCTTTCCTGTTGTCTATGTCCATCATGATGTCCACTTCTATTGTCTCTTGTCCCATAATCGTCTCTGGGATAAGCTGGACTTTTTTCTTGTCTGTGTTGTTCTTGAGGTGGGCCTCTTGTATCTCTTTGTCCTTGATTCCGTCAAGTTCACTGGTTATTCTGTGGTTTTCTATTATTTTTCCAGTGCTTGGGTTTCTTCCAACCGTGTTGCGTTGGACGTTCACATTGAGGGGGTTGTTTTCTCCCTCCGTTATGTGTGGTATTATTACTGGGGTGTCTCTGTCTCCTTTCATTTTTCTCATGTGTGTGGTCTCTAGAATTTTTATATTAGCCATCATCTCGAGGAGACCGAAGTATAGGTGATGGGTCCGTATGGTATGGTCTGGGTCTCTCTGCTTTCTCCGGTGTGGAGAAAGCAGATATTGGATAGTTTTGTCCAATATTATTTTGCCATTTGTAGACCAAATCGTTTATGTCCCTAGAATATTTTTTACTTTTTCTAGCTTGGACATCTGTATCCTTTTTAGTAAGATTTGTTAAGTTGTGTGGTTAGGCGTTCAAAGTCCGCCGTATCTTTATGAGTGTCTAATTGGACTTTTAGATCAGCTATGGTTAGGTCTATTTTTCTGATTTTCTTCTGTTTCCTTTTTAATAATAGATGCAGTAGTTCAATACCTTTCTCATTGAAGAATCTAAACCACTCGTCTATAGATTCCTGATCTATAAGGCCATCGTTCAGGGGTACGTCCCACCTAAGACGTCTTGGTACAATGTTGGCTTTGATGTACCTGTCAAAGGTGGTAACGTCCCACCAAAGACTAATTTTTTTCTCCATATTGTGACCAAGTTTACGCATTAGATGTTCCACATTGCTATCTGTTTTAGGGTCTTCACTGTTAAATATTGTGTTTAAATCTACCTCTACCTGTTCAATAAAAGTGAAAATGTCCATGACTGCAGCCGGAGTAATGGGAGAACCAGTAGTGAATAATGAAAAAAAGTGAACTCCCGCGCTGTCTAAAACTAACTAAAGTGAATGGTGTAAACTAAGGGGAACACTGCTGCAGAACACCTGTGAATCTGATTCAGAAAGCAAGAGGAATGAAAGTAAAGTGATGGTGTCTGCGCTGTGAGGGGCAAGGAGGTAAGTGCTGAAGATCAGCTAAGTGAAGAATATGAACAATGATAAAACATAAATAACAAAGTGATAATGCAAAGGTCACTCAACACAGTGGGGCTGATTTACAAAACGTTTGCGCCATGAGTATTGGTGCATCTGCGTGCGCAATGGCTGTTTTGGTATTTACAAAACATTAGCGCCGGTAGCGCAGCCCTATTTCCCATTTACTATAGTGTTGTCGGCGGACGGGAGGAGGCGCTCAGTGCGCCACTAGGGACCTGGCGCACAGCATGTTAAAATATAAATATAAAGAAGTTGGAAGTGAGAATATAATGGGGGTGACATGGGGTGATGTGAGGAAGTGTAGAGACACCTGCCCAAATAACAAACATGGCCAAAATAGAGAGAGAAAGTAACTTTTTCAAAACCAGCCCGCTGTGCCGGCAAGTACGATTCGAGCTGCGGGAGGTTTTTTTGAGCTCAGCGCGGGAATTTTAATGGTTCAAATGCGCCAAGACACTGCGCCGGCAAAATCTTAGTAAATGTCAAGTCACGTAAATCAATTTGCATAAGTTGAACAGGCGCAGCTCTGAACTTCCCAGTGCGCCTGCAAAATGTCATTTCTAAAGAAAAAAAAGCCATTTAAAAGCAGCCGCGGCTGTAATGAATTGTCGGCTCCCGGCAATATAGAGAAAAGTCATAGAAAGTCATTGCTAACCAAAAAAAAAAAGCGTGGGGGTCCCCCCAAATTCCATAACCAGGCCCTTCAGGTCTGGAATGGATATTAAGGGGAACCCTGCTGCAAATTTAAAAAAAAAAATGACGTGGGGTTCCCCCAAATATCCATACCAGGCCCTTCAGATCTGGCATGGATTTTAAGGGGAACTCCACCCCAAATTTTTTAAAAAAATGGCGTGGAGTCCCCCCAAAAATCCACACCAGACCCTTATCCGAGCACATAACCTGGCCGGCCGCAGGAAAAGAGGGGGGGACGAGAGCGGCCCCCCTCCCTCCTGAACCGTACCAGGCCACATGCCCTCAACATGGGGAGGATGTCCCCATGTTGATGGGGACAAGGGCCTCATCCCCACAACCCTTGCCCGGTGGTTGTGGGGGTCTTCGGGCGGGGGGCTTATCGGAATCTGGAAGACCCCTTTAACAAAGGGGACCCCCAGATCCCGGCCTCCCCCCTATGTGAATTGGTAAGTACCCCTACCATTTCACGAAGAAAGTGTCAAAAAATGTAAAAAATGACAAGAGCCGGTATTAGACAATTCCTTTATTAATGTCTTCTCTTTTCTTCCATCTTCTTCTTCCATCTTCTTCTTCCATCTTCTTCTTTTCTCCATTCGGGTTTCTTCCTCCATCTTCCTCTTCATCTTTATCTTCATCCTCATCTTCATCTCCATCTTCCTTCTTCCTTCGGTGTTCTCGTCCGCATCTTGCTCCGGCGTCTTCCCTTCTTCTTTCTTCTCCGGCCGCTCCGTTTGAATTGGAGGTTCCCGCTGTGCGACGCCTCAGTTCCCCACTTGGTCCGCTGCCCCCCGGTGGCTCCGCCCCCCTCTGACACCACGGGGAAAGTCCCCGTGAAATCCATGTGCGTCAGAGGGGGGCGGGGTCACCGGGTGTAAGCGGACCCGATAGGGAACTGAAGAACTGAAGCGTCGCACAGCGGGAACCTCCAATTCAAACGGAGCGGCCGGAGAAGAAAGAAGAAGGGAAGACGCCGGAGCAAGATACGGACGAGAAGACCGAAGGAAGAAGGAAGATGAAGATGAAGATGAGGATGAAGAGGAAGATGAAGATGGAGGAAGAAACCCGAATGGAGAAAAGAAGAAGATGGAAGAAGATGGAAGAAGAAGAAGATGGAAGAAAGGAGAAGACATTAATAAAGGAATTGTCAAAAACCGGCTCTTGTCATTTTTTACACTTTCTTTGTGAAAAGGTAGGGGTACATTTGTACCCCATTACCATTTCACATGGGGGGGGCGGAATCTGGGGGTCCCCTTTGTTAAAGGGGTCTTCCAGATTCCGATAAGCCCCCCGCCCGCAGACCCCCACAACCACCGGGCAAGGGTTGTGGGGATGAGGCCCTTGTCCCCATCAACATGGGGACATCCTCCCCATGTTGAGGGCATGTGGCCTGGTACGGTTCAGGAGGGAGGGGGGCCGCTCTCATCCCCCCCTTTTCCCCTGCGGCCGGCCAGGTTATGTGCTCGGATAAGGGTCTGGTGTGGATTTTTGGGGGGACTCCACGCCATTTTTTTTTTAAATTTGGGGTGGAGTTCCCCTTAAAATCCATGCCAGATCTGAAGGGCCTGGTATGGATATTTGGGGGGAACCCCACGTCATTTTTTTTTTAAATTTGCAGCGGGGTTCCCCTTAATATCCATTCCAGACCTGAAGGGCCTGGTTATGGAATTTGGGGGAACCCCCACGCTTTTTTTTTGTGTAATCAAAGACTTTCAATGACTTATCTGTATGACGGGACCCAGCAATTCATTACAGCCGCAAGGACTTTTAAATTACTATTAT